>CM064963.1:25535585-25712292 GCA_032847665.1 Solanum chilense
ACAGTCTCATTACCCATACTCAAGGTTCCAAAATCACCAGGAGTATATGCTGAGAAAAAATCCTTCCTTCATGTCACATGAGATGCGGCACCAGTGTCCACAACCCAGCTTGACTCATCACAAGCAATATTTATCACATCCACATCAAGAACAATAATAAGATCTTCGGTGGCGATGGTGGCTAGGCAATTTTCATTGCCATCTTCCTTAGTTTCCTCTTTATTTTTGTTCTCCCTCTTCAACTTCCTGCAGAACTTCTTTGTGTGCCCTTTCATGACATAATGATAGCACTCAATATCCTTAAGTCTGTCTGCCTCTAGATTTTCTCCTATTTTTTTCTCTATACTGAGAACCACGAGTTTTGTTTCTCCCCCTGGGGACACTTATCAGAACATCCGACGAAGAAAAACCTAGAGATGTTCTTCTCATCTCTTTGTTCAAGACACTACTCTTGGCGGAATCCATAGAGATCACAGCATCCAAAGAAGAATTTGACAATGAAGTTCTAAAAGTTTCACAAGAGTCTGGTAGGGAACCAAGTAGAAGCAAGTCTTGAATTTCTTCATCAAATTTGATGTCCATACTAGATAACTGATTCATGATCCCCTGAAAATTATTCAGATGGTCTGTCATCGGAGAACCGTCATGATACTTTAAACTCAACATCTGCTTTATTAAGAATATTTTGTTGTCGCCAGTCTTCCGAGCTTACAAACTTTCAAGATGCTCCCATAGGATTTGAGCATGTGTTGCCCCAGAAATATGGTTCAACACATTGTCGTCGATCCATTGCCTAATGAATTCAAAAACTTGTCTGTGCAACAGATTCCACTCTTTATCTGTTTTATTATCAGGCTTTACAGTGGTAAATACTGATCTGTAAAAATTCATAGTATACAGCAGATCTTTCATTTTTCCCTTCCAAATGACATAATTAACATCATTCAATGTAACCACTCTACTTGTATTAATTTTCATTGTTTTTCCCAAAAAATATAGTTATCGCAAATTAAGTAAATCTTTTATGATGTGGAAGTTCAGACTGTGCTGCAACCATAAAGCATACTCAGATAAAACCTTGGCTCTGATACCAGTTTGTTGAGAAAATGCGAATAAACACAAAAATATATATGTTATAAGTAAAGGAAATAAAATGGAAAAATAACGACACTAAACATTTTTCGTGGAAATCCTTCGTAATAAGGGAAAAATCACAAGCCAAGAGGAGCAACTGATATTATTATAGTAAGAAATTTTACACTGTGTAGTCACGAATACAATACTCAAAGTGACTACTACACACTCAAAAGGAACAATACTCTTTTAGTTTCCACCTTACTAAAATATCAATCACACTCTATTTTTCTTCACATACTATTTTTCTTGTATAGTCTATGAAATGCCTCACTTTGCTCTCAAAATGGGTTTTCTCTCTAATTTGGTGTGTTCTACAAGTGAGCAAGAATTCTCTATTTATAGAAGGATAAAATCATGCCTATGTCACTAATGGCATAGGTAAATATAACAAAGTCAAGAATGGTTGCAAATCTTAGCAATTTGTCAACCACCAAATCTTTTATTTTCAGCTCCAATTACTATTCCTTTTTAACAATTGCTTGTAGCAATTGAATAGCAAAAGTTGACCAAAAAATGAAATGAATTCAACAAAATACACCAAATTAAAGAAAGAAATCACCTAGTCAACGGTTGAGTCCATTTATGATATGCCTTAAACTCAATAATTATAGTAGCATTACACAATTTTTAGAAAAATAGTGATATCTTTATTTAATTTGAAAATTTGATTTCTTAATAATTTTGTCTTGTAATGTTTTTAATGCTAAATTTAGTAGAGTGATTTTATGGTTAGAGAAAATTAAGTTAATGGATAGAAAAGTCTAATATGAGTGATTTTATGGATACAAAAATCTAAGTTGAGTGACTTTATCAATACAAAAAAAAAAATAGTGACTATACAAGATAAATTATTAAAGTTAAATTACTTTTTAAGATATTAACTTAAAGATAATGAAGAGGGAAGGTTAAAATTTTAAATTAAAGAAAAAATAGGAAAAACTTTTTAAAATATTTGAAAATATTAATCTATACCCCAATTAGTCTAATCAAGTCCACTATTCATTTAATCCTCTTTGACTAAGTCGGTGTCACCAAAAACAAAAATGAAACGTATTTGTCACTTTTTTTTCTTTTCTCTTTAAAGTAGGTCTTTCTTAAATATTAATTTGTCTTCAATTGCAGGAGACCTTAACTTGTTCATTTTTTTTAAGATTTTAAATGGATGTTGTTATGAACCAAGTTTAGTGCAAATAGATACTAATATCACGCAAATAGTTTCTAGGCTCACAAGAGCTATTGGGCAGAGAACAAGCAATAGGATCAAATTAATTTGAAAATTCTGTTGAGTAATGGATGTGAGAACGGTTTAACCAAAAACAGATAATTGTATGTTATTTAGGGTTTATGCATATCAAAGAAAAATTGTTTGTTTCTTCTTCTTCTTCTAGAGTTTAAACTTCTCATCCCCATTCTTATCTCAATCATTAGTTAGTTCTTATTTCAATTATGATTCAATAGTTTTGGTATTGCAATTACAATTCTAAAGTTACAATTGTGTTTCAGTTCTCTTATCAATATAATATGCAATTCGTATTTGCTATGGTCGTTATGTTAGTATCAAGTCAAGTATCATTATTTAGTGATAAATTAACTAAATATTGTAATTGATTCATGTTATGTTGTAATAGCTATAAAGATTGCATTCGTCATACTTCTCAGTTATTATTGTCATTATATATCTTAAAATAAGTTGTGACATGAATAAAAGGCGTTTAACATCCCTCTTGTGACTTATACAGTGTTTGAATTAGCTTAAAAGTTGATTAAATCTATTTTTATGTCAGTTTCTTGACTTTCGAAAGTGTTTCACAAATACAAAAAGTAACTTAAAATAAGTAAAAAATAAATGAACTAAATTAAGTCACGAAATGTTTGGAAAGCTAAAAGATGACTTTAAATAAATTAGAAACCAAAGCAGATCCCCCCACAGCTAAAAGATGACTTCAAATAAATTAGAAACCAAAACACCCATACTTTTTGTTTTTTTGACTTAAAACTCAGTTCAGTTTGAGTTTTTTTTATATTTTTTGTTGTAAAATTAAATGGATTGCATGTGGGGTCACCCCTTTGACTGACATCACTTGCCATGCTAAATGGATGACATGTGGGCCATCAATTTGAAATTTGTCATCAGTTGGCCAATTGGATAACTTCCTAATGGACAAGTGTTGATTTGTATATAATTACTTATTGGCTATAAATAGTCATTATTTTCATTCACAAATGATGTGAAAAGGAAAAAAAGTTTGGAATAGATTATGTTATCTCTTTGCTTCTTTTTAGTTTAATTCATTAATATAAGTTTGTTAAGCTAGTTATTTCATAACACGTTATTAACACGAGTCTTTGTCAGTTCAAGTAAAGACTTTAAAAGCCTCGAATGTATAAATTTTTCTTTCTTAAATAATGTCAAATCTTTCTAAACTTGAATTTCTTGCTTTAGACATATCAGAAAAAGTTATCCATCATGGGTACTTGATGCAGAAATTCATCTTGATGAAATGGGTCTGACAGACACCTCAATTCAAATAGTGTTGAGGCAATGATATTTCTTCGTCATCACCTCGGTGAGAATTTTAAATGGAATATCTCAATGTTAATGATCTTCTGGTATTGTGGAATAATTTAAAAAATAGATTTGACTAGTTGAAGTTGGTCGTCCTTCCACAGGCACGTTATGACTGGATCTATTTGAAACTTCAAGATTTTAAATCTATAACACCTTCCGTGCTTAAAATCATCTTAGAATTAAAATTATGTGAAAAAAATATCACCAACCATGATATGCTGGAAAAAACATTATCCATATTTCCTGTCTAGAGTATGCTCATGCAACAAAAATACAACGAAATGAGATATAAAAAATATTCAGAATTAATTTCACATCTCCTTGTTGTTGAACAACATAATGACGTACTAATGAAAAATCATGAAAGCTGACCTACTGGTTCTATGTCATTTTCTGAAGTAAATACGAAAAAAAATTCACTAATCTAAGCTTGGAAAAGGTTGCGGTCGAGGAAGAAATGTCAATCATTGTGATCGTCTTGCACTAAATAATAATCTTCACTGCCCATTTCTGTTAAAAGAAGGATGAAAAGCATGAAGTGGTGCAGAAAAAAAATTCAGACAATAAATGTTATCAATGTGGTGGAAAAAAGCATTGGTCACGTAATTATCGTACGCCAAGGCACTTGATAAAGTTATATCAAGTGTCACTGAAGGTGGTTTAAAATAACACAGAAACCAACTTTATCTATAAATAAAGTTGAACCCATACATCTAGATGTAGTGAATTTATTTGAGAATCTCAAAGGAAAAATAGATCACCTAATATGCAATGGGTTTGTAATAATGTAAGTATATTTCACTTTTGTTATTTGTATGAATTAATATGAATATGTTTTTGTAGTTTTGTAAATAAATAAAAGGTTATATAATTCATAGTGGAAATATGTATGCCATATTCAAAAATGAGAAATATTTTTCTACTTACTAAGATGGAAATCATATGTTACTACAATTTCTAGTAATTAAAACTTAATAGAAGGATTTAGAAGAGCTATTGTAACACCCTAAAAATGAGTTAGATGAAACTACAACCTAACATGTGTGTCATGAGTTAATAAGGTCTTAGAATGGTGAATATAATTGTTAGAAGTCAGTTTGAGGAGTTTGGAAGAGTTTCGAAATGAAACGTCAAAGAACATCCAAGACGTTCGGAAACTAGTCTAAGTTGAACTAATTTGTCATAGTATTTTGTAGTGGAGTTTTTGTGGTATGATTTGAGGGCGAAGTTGAGTATCGATGGTTCCTACACATAAACTGACATGTAAAGGATCTAGACGTCCGAGAACGATGCCTCGAGGACCAGCAGCCAAGAATTAGCAGTTCTTGCGCATCATGCAGCCTGCAATTAAAGGGAAATTTTTGCCCTGTAAAGTGGGGTCAATGAGAACCATTTTGTATCGAATAAAATTTCAGAACCAAAAACATGAGGTGACCCGACAACACAGTGACCTCCCAGATTTTGTCGTGACGTTTTTAAGTCAAATTTGAATTTGTTAAAATGTGCATTAAGCGAAGGGGTATTTTGGGGACTAATTACTGACGATTATTGAGTATTTTAAACCACAAAAAGTCACCAATTAATCTAAACTCTCAACTCAAAAGAAAACCTCTCCATTCCTTCTCTCCAAAACCTCTATTGATGAAGCTTTGAAGCTCCAAGGAAGAATACTGATGTCGCGCCCCGTTTTTCATCAAAATGGATTTTGTGCACGGCCTAAATTTTTTTTTGAGATTTGAAGTTTAAGGAGTCCCAACCTAATGAATTAAGGCGCGTCAGGGCACCTATCTAACCTAATTAAGTCTAGCCTACGAGCCAGAGATCAGGGTAAGGGTTTAAATTACCTCGAGGGGGAGGTGTTAGGCATCTCTCGAGGTCCACAAATGTGGGTTGCAATCGTATCTCATGCAATTTATAAGGGGGGTTACAAGTAGCAACTACGGTCAATTCATTTATTAGTTTTAATTAGCATGCTTGCTAAGTGATAACAAATATAAAAGAATTAAGACTATTTTATTATTTTAATTAATTTAAACATGCAGGGCAAGGTGATAGCAATAAATAAACAATTAACTCAATTGTTATTTAATTTAACATACGAGACTATGTGATAAACAAGTCGAACAAATAGCTCATGTTATTATGTTGATTAATATTTAAACATGCGAGACTAAGTGATAAATTATCAAACAATTGAGAAATAAATTTATTATTTTAATTAATTATTCAAGCATGTAAAACTAAGTGATAACAATAAATAAACATTAACTAAAAACTTGAAGATAAACGAGAGAATAGAAAAGGGACAAATAAATAAGAAAATAGTTTTATATTTTATTTTAAACTACCCCAAATAAATATAACTATCAAACAAGTAAAAGGGTAAAAAGGGAAGGAAGCTTCAAAAGAGACTTTTTGGATCAGCACTCGATTTTATTTTTTATTTTTTCGATAGACTGCCGTATAGGGATAGACAAAATCAAGGTTTGTCTTTGAAGCCTGAGTCGATGTCATCATCTCCGTAGGGCCAACTACCCCTACCCCACCACCACATGTATTTCGCACCTAAAAGGTGCATAATCGTCTCAACTTGATTGTCCAAGAGGCGTTGGACTCTTAAAGGGTGGGTTTAGACAAAATAGAATATAAGGCCCTCCTAAATAACAAGTCAAACAAATAAGACAGGATGGTCATTTTAGAATGACAGGTCTCAATTTGGCCTCTAAATTTTAATTAGAGCAACAAATTTATTATTTAGGGCAGCAAATTTATCATTTATTTAAGCAGAAATTTTATTTTAAGAACAACAATAGATTTTATATTAATGTTTCACTTATTCTAAGTGACTAGTTTGTTTTAATGCAAAAAATTATTTTTACATTTTTATTGATAGATTGACAAATTGGTTATTAATATTAAAAATATATTTTTAGGAAGAAATTAATAACAATGCAGAAAGTAATTAGTAGCAAATTTTAGATGCAAAAGAGGTTAATTAAATAAAAAATTTATAGGCAATTAATTTTTTTTTAAAAAAGGACAAAAGTACTATGGGACTCCATTAAAAGGAAATAACCCAGTACTAACAAATAGCCACAACTTTAAACTAATCTTTAAAATAATGACGAATTTTATTTTATTTTTTAATATTCTAAAGATATTGTATTCCTAGTTATCCCAATCACATATCATTATAAAACAAGATGAGTTTATTTAGCTTGTGACTATAGATAAGGATTGATACATACAAACTAGTAAAGCCACCAAATTTCGCTAATTAAATTTAATAAAATATGTTTTCATGCCACCAATCAAGAAAATAAGCACTTGTAATATTGACGATAAAAGAGGGAAGAGACCAACTTGATTGCTTCAAATAGAATACTTAAAGTAACATATAAATAAAAAGAGAAACAGAGTTTGACATTAGAAAATAATGAGTTGAGAAACTAACCTTGTTGCTTCCAAGCTAGATGCTTAAAATGTGTTGTGCAATATAGAAGTTTGAATAAAGCAATAATACATAAAGTTAAAGTTGAAAGGGTGTGAGTCGGTATCAGATAGGACAAGGCTAACCCAATGCTATATTGCTCTCTCTATTCTATTTTTTATGATCAACCTTCTTAAACGACATAAAATAAGACGAAAAGAGTTATTAAAAAGATCATTCAGAGGTACTGAATAAAATATTTTATATTTAAAAAAACTTATGTACAACATAAAAATATATATATACTTAATTTTTTAGTTAAACTTTGTTGATAATTTAACAAAATTATAAAAAGTTGTCGACTCTTTGAAATTTTTAAAATGGTGACTTATAATAATGAGAATAAAAAGGAGTAACAATTTATTTTATCCTTATAAATTGATAATGTGCTTCATACGAGAAGTCAGCTATAGCTTGTCTTGTTTCATCATCTCCCAAGGCGTACCTAATGCACTTGAGGCGGAGACTTCACTTGAGCTCAGCTTCACGCATTGACCCTCTGCTAGTTGTGATTGAACTCCAAACAACGCCATCCATCATTGTTAAACTAAACACATAAGAAATATATATATTGTTTTTTTTTAAAAAAAGGGGTGAAGGTATGTATGTTCTTAATGGTTTACTAATCAAAAAGAAAAATATAATAATAAAGTATGTTAATATAATAAACTAAACACATAAGAAAGAAAAAAAACAAATCTGCAACTCGTGCAACCTTAGAATTAGGGATAAAGCCTTAACAACACTTGAAATTGCTAACACATTAAAATACTAGGTTAATTACTAGCATATATTCAAATCCGTTCCCAACTAATTTCAACATTAACGGACTCTATATCTAAAAATTGAAATGTATCTAAATAATGTAAATCCCAAGAAAAATTACATGCTTGAATAAATAGGATGATGAAAAAAAATAAAAAATCATGGTTATCTTAACATTAATGAATCAAGGGCAAATAACTTATTAGCTGAAACTTTAAATTTTTTTAATTTTTTTTTTTAAAAAAATCTCAATTTATTGACAAAACAATTTTAACAAGTTACAACCTAAATCAAGCAAAATACTAACAAGCAGATAATTGAGCATAATAAGAAAAAAAGAGGTTATATCTAAATCAAGTAAGACAATAAAGAAATTTAACTACCATAAACAAACATCTTCATAAAATAATAATTAATTAAGTAAAGGTAACCAAGTGCAAACTTTATATCAACAGCTACATATAAACTTCAAATTTTATTCAATACTCATTCTCCCACTGATGTGTTCAACAAATAGTCCAGCAAAAGACATTGACTACTATAGAATTGTTAAAAGATAGCACATATTTAAAATACATACTCACTTCATGAACTTCTCAACCAAGCAATTAGCCACAAATTATTATGCTAAAAGGGTAACTTAGGCTAGCTTCTCAAAGTATTAGATAAAGTTCACTTTTGTTTTATTTTTCAAATATATATATATATATATATATATATATATATATATATAGTTCACGAGATCAATAGGAACAAGAGGTCCATGACTTAGTTTTTTTTTTAAATTTTCTCTATAACTATTCCTTATCGACCATGAAACTGACATGTAACCCAACTAAAACCAATACCTTATACATTGAATATCCAGAAATGAACATAAAACTATAATCATGCCCTCCAAGTGTAAGTATTTGTTTGATATATAAACAAGCAAAGATGACGATATTTAATCTAGGCTATGAGAAAAGTTTGAAATGAAGTGTCTATCATACAAAACATGGACCATACAATATATGGATACAAAAAAAAAAGTACAAATCAACTAGGTAAAAGAAGTGGGGTAGCTTTTCAACAATGGAAATTTTACGGGCAGCTATACATCTATCTAAAACACGAAAAAGAGAAGAAATATACAACCTTGTAATGTGCTAAGAACGCAAAACTTTCTCCCTTTGGATCGGCCAGGAATAGTGAATGAATCTTTTCGTACTTGCGAGCAAGTGAGCAATGTCGCCTTCACCAAATTGATCACCACCCGAAATTGACTCTTGCGGAGACATCCGCAAGTAACCAAATCTCGACCTAAATGGACCTTTGATTCGAACACGTCGATTTGGAGAAGAAAACTCGTAGTGTTGAAAGCTGCTGATTATGATCTTTTCATGATGGGATTTTAGGTGTTTTTTTATGACTTCGGTGGAGATGGTATGTTAAAAAATGTTCGAAGTTTTCTTCCTAAGTATGATGATCTATCTCCATCCTCTTCTTGGTTGATACTAGTCTGGCTTTTATGGAGAAGAAAAAAGACGTTGAAGAAGGGAATTAAAAAAGAAAAGTCCGATCTCAAGGAAGTATTTTGGGTGAGGAAATTATATTCTTCCCATAAAGAGAAAATTTTATGATTTGTAGGAGGATTCTATGGGTATGAAAAGTTTTAACTAAAATTTAAAATTAAAAAAATTATAAAATTCTACAAAAGAAATATAAATGGGTAACTATCCAATTACCAAGTAAAAGAAAAATTATTAAATCAATAATTATATTATTATAAAAAATAAACTACCAATATTTACAGTAAAGTAACAGTGGAAGATATTCATTCAAACTAAATTAACAAATGCACATATTTATGGAGGGGATAATAATAAGTATTTTAAACTATACATACTAAAGTATGTAGTTAATTGGGTAAAACTAAATATAAAACTTTACAAGGAACAAGTACTACAACGCATACTAAATCGAATAAAAATCAAGAAAATGATTATAGGTTGGTAAAAAGTGGGTGTCAATAATTGATTTTCCAAGTTCTTCTTTATCGATTTCGTGAGCTTTTCTTCATATAAGGTATGGTGTTTCATCCTTGGATTCTGTTCCATTGAAGGAGTCAATTTCAATGGTTTTCAAAGATGATCAAAAACATAGAATCTTCTATTTCAAATTCTAGCCATGGGTTCTTGCTTCAAATGATTTGAATCAATGATTTATGTTATAATTGATGTTAATTAGATGATTTTAGTTCCTTATGAACCCATGTAAATCATGAAATCCTAAATTTGACTATAAATGGGTGATGTGATCATGGCCTTATTGTATTAGATTATTGTGTAGATTACTTTGGACTATTGAATTATGTAAAGATCATGTTGGAATTGTATGTAGGCTGCCTTAATTTTATGATTGTTATATTGTATCATGTTGAATCATTGCATAGTTTTATTATTGGTTTGGGTTGGTGTGTATGACTATTGGTAAGAGATTATGTGAATTGAGTTGGTTGAAATGGCTAAGGATTGGAGGTTGATAATGGACCGGTAGTATGTTGACTTAATATCTTCTATTTTGTGTAGTATAGGTATTGAATTGTGTTGATTGGTATGATTCACTTATGGTGATGGTGCTTATGCATTATAATTGTAAAGAATGTGGCCTTGTCGGCATTAGTTTATGATTTTGGGATGTTATCATCTTATAGCTTGTATAGGTGGTCATTGCGAAGGCTTATATGGCCTATGTATATATGCGAAGTCAATGCATGAGTTATTCTAGATGATGATATGTGTCTATAGTCGATAATGGTGATGTCTCGATATGTTTATACTTGATGTTGAAGTGTGATTCTTCCTAGTTTACTATATCAGTCTTATGATGTACTAGGTTGATATTTCTGTAGAAGTGGATCAGGTGACTTGTAGTAGACCTAGTTGTCCCTATGTGCACTTGAATGTGATTGTACATGTGATATGATGATGATATGTGTGTCTTGTTTGGTATACGTATGTCCTCTGCTTGATATTTGAAAAATATGAATATGACTCTTGACTTAGTAGGCTTAAGCACATTTGTCATGTATGTGAATGTATGATTGAAATATGACCTTGAACATGGTTAAGCGGGTCATTAAATTGGAACATCCAAACTAGAAAGAAGGTTATTATATCGTTCAAGTTGAAAGCCATAACGGAATTCTTCTTGTGTGAATGATGGGCTTAGGGGTAGGTTGGTTGGAACGGCATGAAACCATCTCTAAGAAAGTCATTGTGCTATCCTTGTAACCATTGTGTGGCAGCCCTAGTGGACCCACCCTTGGTAGGAGTGTTATGATTGTGTAATGACTAAATTATTGTACCTTTTCATATGCTTCTTACGTGATCGGACTTAATCTATGAGAACATGGCTAGCACACACTGAATATGCTAGGGGAGTGGCTCTACCTTAACCATGTGCTTACATGGGATGTGTTCTAGTTCTACCCTTGGTAAGTAGAACACCCTCCATTTGAGTAGGGTAGACTCCGAATTCCATGCCTAGCCAGTATGGGTCGTTTAATGTCTATTCTCGTCATGTGGGATGCATTCTAGTATTGGATAAGTTCAACAACGTGTAGGTAGTAAAATGAGACGTTATTTATACATTGCATGAGTAGGCTTTGAAGGTGCTAGGATGAGGGTTCCCTAGGTTGTCCAAGACTATTATGTTACGTCTCTTAAATTTGAATGTCTCTTAAGTGTCGTAATGACTATTGATTGACTTAAGTTAATGCATGTGAATGAGAAGGTACTTATCTAGAGTAGCTTTGTGGATTGCTTAGGTAGCTTGAAGAGGGTGTATGAGCGATCTCTTCATGTCTTACTTAGGTGAGTCTTAGAGTAATTCTAGGTAGGGAGTTTAACTGAATAAAGTGAATAATCTTATCTTAGGAAGCCTTGCGGATCACTTATGTGTGTGTGAAGGGGTTGTATGGGTGACCGCTTCATATCTTACATAAGTGAGTCTTAGGAGGACTTTTGGTAAGATGTTGTAAGCTTATATGGTTTGAAGTGATATTAATGTTATATTGTGGATTACTTGAATGTAACTTATATGTGGTTATGTTGACTTGTAAGTGATTCTTATACTTGGGTTTTATGAGGTATTCTCCAAAACAGCATGAAAGCATACTTTAAATCAAATATCCTTTTAGCATGGTATTATTTGATGTCACCATACTTTGTGCACTATAATGTACTAATTCATATATTTTTCTATCTCTAAAGGTGTAGGTGGCTATTGAAATGAGTCATTTCAAGTGAAGCTTGGAGTTAGCATCCATTCAAGCAAGTTGTGGTATGTCCTATTATGTAAAAATAAGTATAATTGCAGCACACTCTATCATAAATCAAAAGCTATTGACTTTAAAATATTGTGTTTGACAAGGCCAAGTAGGTCATCCTGAATCAATAATGATGAGACAAATCATTGAAAAATCAAATGGAGATTCGTTAAAGAACTGAAGATTCTTACGAGTGATGAGTTTTCATGGTATTCTTGTTATCAAGGAAAATTGATTACGAAGTCATTACAAATAAAGGCTAACATTGAATCTCCTAAATTTTTAGAACTTATACAAAGATATATGTGGACCTATTCACCCATCTAGTGGGTTGTTTAAATATTTTTTTATTTAATTAATGCATCTTCAAGATGGTCTCATATGTGTATTTTATCATCTCGCAACTTCGAATTCGAAATTTTTTTGGCACAAATGTACAAATAAGAACGCAGTTTTTAGATTATCCCATTAAGGCAATTCGTCTTGATAATGTTGTAGAATGCACATCCCAAGCTTTTGGTGATTAATGTTTATCAATAGGGATAAAATTTCAACATCTTGTAGCTCATGTTCATACTCAAAATGGTCTTACTATGTTATTTGTTAAGAGTTTATAATTGATAGCAAGACATCTACTTATTAAAACAAAGTTACCTACTAGTAATAGGGTCATGCAATCTTACATGCAACATCACTTGTTCGTCTCAGATCGAATCATTACAATAAATACTCTTTGTCACAACTATTATTTGGTCATGAATAAAATATTGCTCATTTATGAATATTTAGATGTGTTGTATACGTGCCAGTAGCGCCACCTTAGCAAACTAAGATGGGGCCCTCAAAGAAAGTTAGGCATATATGTTGTGTTTGATTCACCCTCCATAGTTTTCCACCTTAAGCCATTCACATGATATTTATTCACAATAAGATTAGTACAATGTCGATTTGATCAATCAACTTTTCCGCAATTCAGGGGAGAGAAAAAGGAATTTCAAAGTGAAATTGCATTAAGAGTTTCATCATTATCTCAATTTGATCCACGTTCCCCTTATATGTCAACAGGAGGTCCAGAAAATCATCCATTTGCAGAACATAGCAAATCAAGTGTCAGACGCATTTACTGATTTGAAAAGGACAACAAAGTTAAATATTCTTGTTGTAAATGTGCCTATTCAGATTAACGTCCCCAAGGAACATCTACAAGTGTCATGACTTCTGAACCACAAATACACCTGAAGTGTGGTAGACCATTGGATTCAAAGCATTAAATCTTATAAAAAGAAGTACAAAAAATGACACAACAAAAGAACCTCACGAACATATTCAAGATCTGATTAATTCTGATATTCCTGAAAAGATCAATGAACCCGAGACTCAAGTGAAGTTCTACGGGTGATGAGATAAATTTTTATCGATCAAAAAATATAGTGGATAATGTTTTCGCATACAATGTTGCACTTAATCTTATGCAACATAGTGAGGATCTTGACCTTAAATTTGTCGAAGAATATTGATGAAGATCTGTTTAGCCCAAATGGCAAGAGGCAATTCAATTAGAATTAGACTCACTTGCTAAGCAAAGATTCTTGGACCTGTAGTACAAATCCCAAATGGTGTAAAATTGGTTGGCTATAAATGAATTTTTGTCCAAAAGAAAAATGAGAGAAATGATATTGTAAGATACAAAAAAATGTCTTGTTGCACAAAGATTCTCTCAACGACTCGGTGTCGACAATTAAGAAACATATTCACTAGTTATGGATACAATAAATTTTTGATTCACATCGCTTTAGTTTTACATAAAAATATTGAAATACATCTAATGGATGTAGTTATATCTTATCTTTACGATTCATTTGAGAATAAAAAATTATATGAATGTTCCAGAAGGACTTAAAATGCATGTAGCATATAGTTCAAAATCTCAAAAAATGTGTTAAGTCATATTATAAAAGTCATTATAAGATTTAAAACAATTAGGGCGCATGTGGTATAATCATCTCAATGACTGCTTGATAAAACAAGATTATATAAATGATGTAACTTTTCCTTGTATTTTTATAAAGAAAACAACATTGGGGTTTGTTATTTTTGTTTTTTATGTTGATGACATTAATCTCATTGAAACTCAAGAAGAGGTTCAAAAGGAAATGAATATATAAAGAAAGAATTTGAGATGAAAGACCTTGGAAAGACATAACTTTGTCTTGGTCTACAAATTGAACACTTAGCAGAAGGGGTCTTCATCTATCGATCTGCCTATACTTAGAAAATCTTGAAACGATTTTACATGGACAAATTACATCCATGAAGTAATCCAATGGTTGTTTGATCACTTGAAGTGAGTAAAGATCCATTCCGTCCTCAAGAAGAGAATGAGGAACCTCTTGGTCATGAAGTACCCTATCTTAGTGCAATTGGTTTTTTTTTCTAAAGTTACGAGACGTGACATAACATTTTTGTTAATTTATTAGCAAGATATAGTTCTTTTTCTACACGAAGACAATGGAATGGAGCTAAACATATACTACCATATCTAAAGGGGACTAGTGATATCGGTCTGTTTTATACTAACAAAGATAGGATATATCTTGTTGGTCATGTAGATGCAAGTTATTTATCTGAATCACATAAAGTTTGATCTCAAACTGGCTTTTATCATATACGGAGTTACAACTATATCATGGTTATCTAAAAAGCAGTCTATTGTCGCTATTTCTTCAATTATGCTAAAATAATAGCTATTCATGAAGCAAGTAGAGAATGTGTATTGTTGAAATCAGTGATACATTTCATCAAATAAAGTTGTGGTATAAAGTATGATGTTAAAATACTCATAGTCCTTTTTGAAGACAATGTTGCATGCATAACTCAATTAAGAGGAGACTTCACAAAAGGAGATGGAACAAAATATATTTCACCAAAAATACTTTTTACACATGATATCCAGAAGAATGATATTGATGTATGTACATTATATTCGTTCACTTGATAATCCAATAGATTTATTCACTAAGTCCTTACCAACCTCAACTCTCGAAAAGATAGTGCACAAGATTGGAAAGTGAAAACTTAATCATCTGAATCATGGTCTAATTTAGGGAAGTAAAATATGTGTTGTACTCTTTTTTCTTTAAATTAGGTTTTGTTCCATAAGGTTTTCCTAGAAAAGTTTTTTATGAGACACGTAATGAGTATTATGAATATCTATGTATATTTTTGTTCCTTTAATTTTTCCTTTTAGATGGACATCCAATAGAGAATGTTGTAAAACTGAATGGATACCATGTGGGTCATCCCTTTGATTGTCATCGCTTGTCATGCAAAATGAATGTCATGTAACTCAACCATTTGAGATGTGTCATCACTTGTCCAAGTGAATAACTTCCTAATAGACAAGTAGTAGTTCGTACATTTGGCTATAAAAAGTCATTACTTTCATTCACAAATGATGAGAAAAGAGACATGAAAGTTTGGAATAAATTATGCTCTCTCTTTGCTTCTTATTAATTTAGTTCATTAATATAAGTTTGTTAAACTAATTATTTTATAATATTTTTTATTTAAAAGCTATTTTTTTTAGTCAATCAAAACAAAACTCTTTATATTTTAATTTAGGAAGTATAACATGTACTACAAAATGCAAGAATATCATACAGTATACACAATTAAATAAAAATGTTGGGTGACAAATTTAATTTGGTAGAGAAATACATACTAGTCAAAATCATGCCCTCCCTTTAGCCAAATATCTAAAAGCAATGGTATTTCACTTGGACAAGTGTCACAACTAGAGCCAATTAAAAATTCTGGAGTACTTCGTGTTCCCTAATATTAATTAGCGTGTGAACTAATTATTCTAATAAATTTATGAAATACTTTTTTTAGATAAATTATATAACTATATCATCTAAGATATTATAATTTTTAATATTTTCAATCATTTAAAAAATTATAAAATTCTCCTTTCTGATATATGGCTATCCCGTCACGATTACATTCTTCTCATTAAGTAATATATATCATTTATAATATCGGACAATCAAAAAATGTATTCGAAAGTAATAAAAAAAATTATAAAAAAATTGTAATTGAGCTTATGCAATAGGATATAATCATTATAAAATTCTCCTTTCTGATATATGGCTATCCCGTCACGGTTACATTCTTCTCATTAAGTAATATATATCATTTATAATATCGAACAATCAAAAAATGTATTCAAAAGCAATAAAAAAAATTAAAAAAATTGTAATTGAGCTTGGGCAATAGGATATAATCAACCCCTAAATTTTCTATATTTTATACTTATTATTAACATTTTTTTAAATAAGAAGTGGCAATATCAGTCCAACTCTGTTCATTTAACATGTCTATCTCTCACCAACTATTATAAAATAGTTCAAATGGTTTAGTCGATTATATTGTATATTTTGTTAAATTATCACTTTAACCTTAATTCTCAAATCAAAGACTTTAATATTATATTTATACTATATTAGCATATGATGTTTATGTTAAACACGTTTAAATAATTAAAATTCTAATTGTGTATATATAGTTTTGACGTTAACCATGCTTAAGAAATATTTGTAGTTTTTTTAATAAATGGTTCTTAAAATTAGTTTTTTTGATTTTCTGTTCTCTTTTTCTTTTTCTCTTTCTATATTATTGTTTGGATCCTTTCACAACAACCAATAGCCAATTAACCATTGATTCTTCAAAAATCCCAATTTTTTTTGTGCCTATAAATAAGTGCACAGCCCATCCAATTCTTTAAAACAAAACAAAAACGTCAAGAAAAACTGTGATTTTAACATTTTTCATGGCTGGCCTTCAATACAATTTCTTCCCAACAGATCTCCTTTATCCTCTCCAAAAAACAAACAAAAACATGAACTCTTCCCAACATATCTCTCTTTTAATCAAAACCAAAAAGAATAGTGATGATGAAATTTTAGATGATTCGAAATCATATAGTAAATCCACCAGTAGCAGTAGCAGCAACAACAACAACAACGTCCTTAAAGTCAATTCTTCTTTTGCCTTGGCTCCCATTATAAAGTACGAGGAAAATCAAGACAACGATCAAAATCAAAACTTCTGATTTCAATAAGAAGATCTTGATGATATAGTAATATTGAGATAAGTACATAAGGATCAACAACGATAACAATAAGGCTCTCAGAGTCATCTCAAAAGAAGAAGACTAAAGACTAAGATTGAGTATATTATTATGATTTGGCATGTCATTTTTTATAGTTGAAAAACCTCTCAAAAATAGGTGTACAATCTCCTTGTTTTTATGATGAATATATGTGTATTTGGAGCCTTTTTGGTGTTGTAAAAGGCCTCTCTAAAGTCATCAAATGTTATTGATGCATCATATTAATAGTAGTTAGTATCATACTAGTTATGAATATTTTCCTATATTCACATTTTAAGGCTAAAATAGAGGTAAAACTTATAGCTAGTATATAATATATCAGAATTTTTAACCAAACTAATCCATTATATAAAACAATTTACCAAAGTAATACATTTTTCTAAAATTTTACAAAACTAGTATAAACGTATTTCACGGTAACGTTTTAGGGTATATTTTATTTTTAAAAAACTAACAGCATTAGGTTGATATACGTTACTGTAAGTAGCGTTTTACTCCTAAAACGTTATTTTCAGTAACGTTTTACTCCTAAAACGTTACTATGAGTGACGTTTTAGGAGTAAAACGTTACTGTGAGTAACGTATATCAATCTGACGCCATCAACTTTTAAAAAATAAAATATATCCTAAAACGTTACTGTGGAATACGTTTATACTAGTTTTGTAAAATTTTAAGAAAAACATATTATTTTGACGAATGACTTTATATAATGGCTTCGTTTGGTTAAAACCTCTAATATATCACCCTTTATTTTAGTAAAATAAAAAACGTGATAAAAATATCATTATGAATCTTCTTCCTTCCATTAAGTTAATTAAATTATGCTCATAATCAATTAGTCAATTCAACTTTCTTGTTCATTGCATTAAAATGTTCCATGCAATTAAAACATTAATTAAATATAAAAGAAAATACGAAATGAATATTCTAGAATATGTCCAGAATATTTAGGATTGATAAATAAAGTTTTGTTTATTGATCTTTTCACTTCATGAAAAGAAAGTTCTGTTTTGATTTTGATAAATTAAAATTTGTTTATAAATAAAGCTTAGTATCAGTGCTTGTAAGCTATACATTCTTATTCTTTCAGTGACACTATTTTATTTTATTTTTGTTTATTATTTTAGTATTATAAATATTCCTTTAAATTTTATATATATCGATAATAACAGTTTTTGATAGCTCGTGAGTTTTATAAATTTCTCTTTTTATTCTTAAATATATAATTAAGCCACATGACATAAGTTGAAATACAATAAATATAAGTATCTTTGTCATATTTCTAACGTGAATTGTATTTATTTTATTTTATTTGTATATTTTATACGAATCTCATTATGGTAAGAGCTAATTACATTTTAGCTCAATTTGTTTTTCAAATTACAAAAATTTCTTAATTTTTTAGAATATTTAATGCAATGCTCATCAAAATCTCGATACATCACGTTCTGATTTCGAATGTATCACTCAATATGTAATATATTATGTTCCGATGTATTATCTTTGTTGATACTAGACACAGCTGGCCTATTACGTCGCTTAACATTCAGATATATCGCATCTCCATATATTATCTTTTTTGATAAAAGATACACCTATCCTGATACGTCACGTATCTAAGAATATAAAAAAGATATAAATTTTGTATAACTTTTTTAAAAATAATTCTTTTTAGTGATTATCATAAATTAGTTACCTATCTAAATTATTTTTCTATTTTTTGTGGTGGGTGAGGGGTGGGGTGGGGGTCATAACCAAAAGAGATTATTAGTAGTTGATTGACTTTCTAGAATTACAACTTATAATAAGTTGTGGCTCTAAATGTTTTCTACTTCCTTCGTGTTGTCCTCAAATGACTTTAACCAAACAATGCACGTGAATGAAAAGTGGTCTACATTTTCATTCCAGAAGGTTGGTCTTTTGTTAGAAGATTAGCCTAAATTTTAATCGATTGATAAATTCGATCATGAAGGGTTTTATATCGGGATTTAAATATTAAAGCGATATATTTCCTTTCTGACTTCTATTTATTAACTATTAAATTATTAATAAGTTATAGAATTAACAAGTCTATTAAGGAAGTGGAATTAGCCATTTTAATATGAATTATTAGGTGGGTAAAATCGATCAGGTGGTCTTACTTTGAAGAATGAATCCTATTTGGGACAGATAAAGTGAAATGTCAGAAAGGAAGGGTATAAATAGCAAAAAGAATAAATTTAATATTTTTTCTAATTAGTTGCACTTCAACTTTAGTAGCTTTAGTTTTGTTTGCTATGAATATTTTGATTTGTATATTTCGCATGTCAAATATATAATTATGGTAAGTATATACAATTTTATATTTATATATTTAGGAATCTTTCAGAACTTATACAAATCAAATGTATCAATAAATCATGTCCAAACATAATAATTATATACAAATACTAAATTTATACATATACTTATACAAATCAAATATATTAACAATTCGTATATAAATATGATAAACATATATAAATTCTGAATTTATACATACTGAAACTGAATCATAGAAATTTTGGACGTGGCCCATATAAGATTATGTATGCCTCACTAGATAAACCCACTGACAAAAAAAATCTAGTGAAGGAAAAAAAAAATACACATATCTAATAATACTCATTTATGTATGCTACATTAAAAACCTTACAAGAAAAGCTCAATGGGACAAAATTTTGGGAGGAAAAAAGAGTACATTGTGTTCGCCTAATGTGAACATCAGTCAAAAAACTTAAAATCTTCTCATGCTAAGCTTGTGAACCATCTTATCGAAAGTTGTAGTTGGTAGAGAGTTGGCGAATAGGTCAACCATAGTGTTACTTGAACAAACCTCTTGCATGTTAATATCACCATTCTTGAGAACTCATGTGTCTAGAAAAGTTTTGACAAAATATGTTTTCTTGTATCTCTTTTTATGAATAATGCCTTTAAGATCAAAGATTTTTGCAAGTTCCTTACTTCAACTTCTTTGAGCAAATAATATATTGTCCTTTGAAAACTCTTCAAGAGTTTCAATTTTAGTCATCAACCTGTATGACAATACAAAAGATTATTTATTGCTTTAATCTATATATATGAGGATTATAAACAAAATTTTCAAATACTTCTATATGCTTTAGATTTTGAATACATTGGACATTTCTATATCAATTTTGTGAAGTAACAACATTCAATATTGAAGATATGACATCTTTTAGTGTCTAGATTATAACTCAAATAAGCTTCATTCTTACAAAGGCATCATTCCACTTTCAACTTGATAATTATTTCTGCGCTGACATGCTTAATAGACCTAAAACTCATATTCTCATTATTTCTTTACAAAATTGTGCACTATTGTATCAAAGATATCATCAAAGATATATCATTTTGTATTGTTCACCATACGACATAACTTATTGAGATTATCACTTCATTATTTTCATTTACTACCTCTCTCATAAGGTTTCATGAAGTGTTATGTGTAAGCTCTTCAAAAGAACATTACTTGATTATTGTGATCATTTTGATTATTGATCGTCCCCCCTTTTCAAGAATTATTTTTACTTATTCATTAGTCTATCGTTCTTCAAGCATCTCGTAGACTCTATCCTTTAGAAATATTCGATAGGAGCATTTACAACTCTTGTATTTTATTATCTCTCTATTATATTAAACAAACTAATATATATCTCACTCTAATTTGGAGAATCCATCTTTGTGTATTGTAGTATATTCATTAATCATATACTACACAATAAAATTATCAGATGAAAAATATTTGGTCCCTGACCATAAATCAATTAAGAGAAAAATTAATTATAATTTATTGATTTAATGCGTACAATTACTTTTGTATGCAATATCGTATTTCAAACCAATACATTAAACTTTATTTTCATAATCAATGATTTCACTATCTATCTGAGGTATTTATTGTCACATTATCTTATGTATTTATCAATATTATCAAGAGAAATTGTCTTGATTACATATTCTGAAAGTTGTGATGTTAACTCAATTATCTTGCTCAAACTGTTTTGTCAATGTCGAACTACAAGTTGATAACAAACAAATATGAGATGCATCTCTTTATCATATCACATGCTAGATGAATGAGTCAATGTTCACCTTTTATACTTTTCAGAATTTAGAGATTTAGTCCCAACATTAATTGATTCAATCAACTTATCACGAGAACAAGCAACATAAAGAATTCTTAAAAGATCTTCTAGTTCTTCAATCTATGCCTATTAATCGGTATACACATATTTGAGATTGTCAAATCATTCATGTCAACTAATAAAATCATTATAGCTAGTAAACTCCAATTTTACAATGAATATGTCTTTTACTTTAGTAAATTTCTAATTACTATATATGAGCAAATTTTAATTTTATTATTCTAAGAGTAAATTTTTAGATTTATTTCTCTCAATTGTTCTACCTCTTCTAGAGGTGATTCATGATTCCATCACTGAATGGAGTAATATGCTAACCAGAAACTATGCCCACAGTCGTATTATTTGTGACAACCATTTTGCAAACGCCTAGTTGTGAAATGACAATAGACGCACACAAGATATAGAAGAAGCATCTATTAAGACCATGAAATATCTAAACAATCTATTAGATGAGTGAATAGGTTTACAATTTTTTTCATGTATACATTCCAAGAATCCAGGAAACTCAATCTCAACTTTTATTGATGATGGTCTTACAATTAACTTGTATTAATAACAAGACATACAAAAAATTCACTATCTAAAAGAATCATTAGGTTCTCTAATAGACGTCAATTTTAATTTCTAAAATTGTCTAATCATTAAAGACTCATGATGTCCCAGGCTATCATGCCAAAATAGTGAAATTAACAATTTTTTATTTACCATAGAATATTATTCAATACAAATCACAAGATATATAAGAGAATTTTTCTATGAAACATGTCCCCCTAGAGACGTTCTTGTTGATACTGTGTCCACTATTGGGGGCGAGATCTTTTACACGCCTAGCTTTGTAAACATACACCTCATTCACTTCAAAGAATGAATTTATATGTATTTTTAATATTTATTAATAATTGTCATTCTCCATGAATGAAACTCATTCATTTGAGAATATCATCTTATGATAACTTTAGTACCTCATTCCATGTTCATGTGCATTATTCCATCACTTGTCTTCTTCTAGGTATACTATGCATTGCTACCACGTTCATTCAGTTTAGGAATTTAGCGATTTCATGGAATAAATTTCATGACTAATTTTCATCAAAAGCACATTGTTTGCTTTAATAGTCAATATATCATCAATATGAAACATTGGTACTTAGATCCAATGCCTTATCCATATAAAGGAGTCTTAGGCCATAAATTGATGGGACTTGAATCCAGAATCTTTTATCACTTAGTGCACCAAAACTTTTAATTCGATGTCATAGTCTCTTGGTGCGATTGAACATGAATTCATCGTCTTACCCATACAAAAACATCTTAGATCTTGAATCGATGAAACTTAATATCAATATCTTATTATCATGATGCATTAAGACTTTAACATGATGTCTTACCCTTTTTATTGCGACATGACTTGAATCCATTCGTCTTATCATCAATCAATGACATAATAAGCAAAGTGCAACATGACTCACTCTTGAGATTTTAAAATTACTTTTACTTTGCATGTCTTCTAACAATCTTACTTAGATATGTATATGCAATGCTGATATCATTAACTAGTTAGGTTCCTCAAATTTAATGAGAAAAATTAATCAGTGTTACTAATAAGTAGAGATAATAATATTGAATCAAAAAATAAGAAATAGAAGATCCATGCAATTATTTTACCTTTGTTGGCCATTTCATTTCTTTCCCACATAATTATATATTATATAAATAAACGCGCATACTTATAAAGGATTTTAAACATACCTCTAGCAAGGTAAAAGACATTTGTTAATACTAGTATATCGTGTCTAACATATCAATGAATACACAAAACAGTACAAATTCATATTATTACAATTTGGTCAATCATTCATGGCTCATACTTCGATTAGAGTCTCGTGCTGATAACATGTTATGAAACTATAGAATAAGAAGAAGAAAGTAGAGAAATATTTATTATTTCTCTTGAGAGATATTTAGAGATTCACATATTTGATTTACAATCCCTTTATTTATAGGGGAAACCTGACTTGGTCGCCAAGTAGGATTCCTAACAATACCCTGAAAGGCCTCCACATTATAGACATGTATTATAGTACAAATATGTTTAGAACAAGTAACCAATATATATTTGCTACATACTTTTAAAAAATATATGTATTAAAAATATTTAATTAATTATCTATTATAAAAATGGACAATATTGGATAAAAATATATGACATGGGTAATAAATAAAGTAAAATATCAAAAGTTTAATATAGGTGGAATCATGAAATATTATAATTTTTTATGTATTATTTAATCATTATATTATTATTTATTAAATTAAAAGAGTATTTTGAGATTCAATTAAAGTTAATTTTGGCTTAATCATAATCTTTGTATCTTATCAATTTGTGTATCATGTTTATTATATTTACATAAAAGAAAATAGATTTATTATACATAAAGTACAATGAATACACAAAATCATTCTATCTTACTAAATTATCTATCATATATAAAATTTATATAAAAATTATTTCATTACACTTAAAGTAAAATGTATATATATGATTCAGTATATTTTTTTGTTAAAAGATTCATCGTAAAATAAATTCAAGAATTTAATTATTCATTGTATCTTTACTAAAAATATTCAATGTATGATAGTGAGAGAATAAAATGTTATATATGAGAAACACATAAAATTTCTTGAACCATATCCAGAAAATTACCTCTGATTTAAAAAGTATCACAAAATCAACAATGACAATTGAGTACGTAAAACATTATATATATAAAAGAGATCATTACTCAACCAATAAAAAACATTTGTAGTAGTGAAAACACCAAAATTTTAAATGCAATAAAAAAATTAGAAAGATACTGCAACTAGATTTATATTTTAACCAAAAAAAACACATAATATATTTTAATAGAGTCAAAAACATATTACGTATTTTTTATGTCATAAAAATGAGCGTTTTTCATTAGCCCAAACTGGAAAGCTGAGTGTGGTGCTTCAAAGAAGCTAAAAACAACTTGAGGAGAATTTTGTTTGTAATTTGTAAAGAGTAAAGGAGGATATGAAGGGAGGCGAGGAATCAAGCATGAACATTATTGGAAAAAACAAAGCGAAGAAGATGACATAACTCGCTTTCAGACCTGCAAAAGATGACACAAAACACTTCTTCAATACCGAGTAAGCGTTAACTTCTCTATTTTATTTAACAACTTCTCTGTTAAATTCTTTCTCAGTTAACCTTTGTTTATTTAGGTTTGTAGATACTCAAATCAGACCCAATTGAGACTGAGGAAGCTCTCTTGCGCTTCCCTCCTTTTCCTATTTCTAAAACCAAATAAATTTGAGTGTTCTGCAAAAACCCTTTTTACCCAAGGTGGAAAAACTATATATTCTTTTCACAAAATATTTCTACTCATAGTTTCTTTTTCTCTGAATATCCTCTGTAATAGTATTGTTTTGTTACTATCGTCTGTTTTATTTTAAAAAAAATTATTGTTATTATTGTTTAAAAATGGCGAGAATTTGACTAAGTTTCGGAAAATAAATTAATCTTATTATTTAAGAAAAATCGACTTTCCAAGTTACGGAGTCGCCACTTGATTTTTGATAAAATCAAGAAAAAATTTCAAAAGATTTAAAACAGATTAAAAATCAATTGAAAAGGGTTCGAAGTTCAATATACATTCCGAGAAGGTGTTAGGCACTCGAAATGTCCGCTAACTTGCGGTTGACCGGCGATTTGACTAAATGACTTTTTTTTTTAAAAAAAAATTTGAATGAGTAAAGAGAGAATTTGTTTTTAACCTATTTTATTCCATTTTTTATTTATTTATTCCTAAAGGGAGATATTTAAAGGGATTTAATTTAAGGAAAACTAATTTGTGATAAAAGTAAATAAAATAAAATAAGTAAATAAATAGTAAAGTTTAAAATAATGAAAAATGGCTACCCTTTAGAAGATTATTAAAATCCTACCACACATTAATTCAAGCAAATAATAAATAAAGAGGAGAAGAAAAACTTAAACTTGGGCCTTGATGCCCAAATTCATTCCATTGGGCTAAAAGCCCACCTGTCCTAGGCTAATTTCAAATATGGACTTGAGCCCTTTCAACATATTAAAGAATCCTGCATACAAAAAAAAAAAAACATTTTTGGCCCCTTGGGCCTGTTAGAAAATTGCTGAAGGGCCCTGGCCCAATCCTGAAAAAAGAATCATAAAGGGTATATACAAACGTATACATACTGTATGCAGCATATATTGGACCCATTTGGACCTCTCAAGCCCTGAACCTGTTTGAATATACATTTCCGCCACTTTTCCCTGTATTGCCCTGCGTATTTGTACCTGTATCATTTTTTAAAACTTACTTAACAAGTGTATATCGTCGCCCGATAATGTATATTAATGTATACGGGCTACACCCTACGTCCGCATTGTTTGCCTAATTCCGAATTTTAATTAGAATAGGCGTCCCTCTTACGTTCCCCTATCAATCATATTTTTTAAGCATATATATAGTATGTCATCTCGGTATATCAGTGTATACAGGTTGTATATCAGCCTGTTTTTCAACTTTCGGAAGTTGAAAGTCCCTTTTCAGCAGTGTATTTTCACTGCTATCAACCCAGATTTCAAATGTGCCATCCTGTACATCTTTTGGCCCGTATATCAGTGTATACACTGTGTATATAGCTGGTATACAGTTTTCTGCAAATTCGATTTTTCAACACTGAAGCTGCTGGTTTCGCAACCTGTACGCCAGTTTTGAGGAATCTATGACTCGAGGAGAATGTTTTGAGCCTTCATGGCTCAGCGAGGAATGCGAGAATGGAATCCAAAGTGGACTCGAATCGATGCCACACACAAAAAAAAAACAAAAAAATTAGCAAGGTTGAATGACAAACATCTAAAGAGAAGAAGAAAAAATAAAGGATTTCACCTTCTTCGGGGCAGCGAGCTGGACAGTGCGAGCGGGGAAATGACCTTCCACTACACAACTTCAAATTCGAATAATAATAAATAAATAAAAACTCCGCACACTCTCTATTTTGAATTCAACTTCAATAGCTATATAGGTGTGCTTAAACTATTGTAAAATCTTCCTATGAATAAACTCTTTCAATAATTTTCTTTTTTAACAAGACATAAAAAAGGTTTCTCTCTTTTTCTTTCTATTTTCTCCCAAAAAAAAACCTTTCCCTCTTTCTCTTTCTCTCTAAAAAAAACCTCTCCCTCTTTCTCTTTCTCTCTAAAAAAAAAACCTCCTTCACAATGAAGAAGATGGGATTATTTATAAGCCAAATTATGGCCAAAAGAGGGGGGAATATTATTTAAAATTTGAATTTTGAATTTTTGAATTTTGAATTTGAATTTTAAAAATGGGTAAGGTTGGAGGGAAAGGGGAAAAAGAAAATTGGGCTGGAAGGGAATGGGGGTCGGGCTGGAAATGTTTGGAAGAGTTGGGCCAGGGAGATTGATTGGGAAAGGGAGAGTTGGGCCTGGGAGATTGATTGGGAAAGGGAGAGTTGGGCCTGAGAGGAATTGAAGTGGGCTGCTGATGTGGGAATTGGGTTGGAATTAAAGTGGGCTGGGAAATTAATTAAAAGGGAATGGGTTAATTTAATAAATAGCCAAATAGAGTTAAGATGATAAATTTGGCTAAACCTTAAATAAAATGAATTTGTATTAATTAATTAACGAGCTTCTTATTTAGTAACATAATTATTTAAATTGTAAAATAGTGATTCAAAATATAACCATAATTTAAACTAAATTAGCTAAATTAGAATACTTACTAAAATTTAAAATATTTTGAGAAATAATCGTAAAATTTATAAAACTAATTATTTTTAAATTGTTTGGAAATTTAAGAAGCTCGAGAACTAATTTATACCGGGGAGGGTCAAAATTGGGTGTCAACATCGTCAATTTTTGTTATCATATGATTTCAATTAGTTCGAAAGAAGCCAAGTGTGACATATAGGAAGGACATAGGCCTCTGAACAGATAAAGTCGTATAGCTTCTTCATCTAGTGTTCATCCCCTAGGATTTTTATTTTGTTTTTGACTAACTATTTACTTATTTGATATAATAATAATTATTTTCAGAAAATTGTGTGTTTGAATTTTGGATATATTATTGCCATTGCATATTTGAATTCATGATATATTTCTTCTAATGGTGTTCATTAAATTGAAATTAAATGTTGATTTGTATTTCTTGTACTTACGTTAAGTCTTTTTCTGTTTTTCCTTGAGCTGAGGGTCTATCAGAAACAATCCATAACTCTGAGTAAATGCTAAGTTTGCTAACGCTCTGTTATCCCAAACCCCATATTGTTATTGTATAGAATGAGATAACAAATGATGAAACAATCAATGTTGAAGTGAGACTATTTGTTCGATTATCTAGCGTGATTCTACAATAAATAATAAAAGCTTACCAATGTATAACTACTTTCAAGTAAATGAGCATAATCAAATGATACTGAGACATTAGAAGAAGAAAAAGAAGAGATATGGGGAATTGAATTGTTTATTATTCCCTCAAGTTGATGGACTTGAATAGCTATTACAGATAATGTAAATAAGGAAAGAAGCTAATAAAATATTATGTAATATCCTAACTACTTAATTAAAGGGGATTGGGAATACTCTCATATCTAAAGCATCTAAATATACCATAATTAACACTCCCCCTCAAGCTGGAGCGTATAAGTCATACGTTCCTAGTTTGCCACATATATCATCAATTCTAGATCCTCTGAATGATTTTGTTAAAATATGTGCCAGTTGATCTTTTGAGTTGACAAAACTTGTGCTGATGTATCCAGACTTAATCTTCTCTCGAATGAAGTGACAATCTATCTCAATGTGCTTCGTTCTTTCATGGAACACTGCATTAGAAGCAATATGTAGGGCAACTTGGTTATCACAAATCAATATCATCGGTTTAACTCCTCTCATCTTCAATTCTTGGAGAAGTTGTCTCAACCATATAAGCTGACATGTAACTAGTGTCATAACTCGATACTCTACTTCTGCACTTGATCTAGCTACGACAACTTGCTTTTTACTTTTCCAAGATATTAGATTTCCTCAATTAGAACACAATAACCTGATGTGGACCGCCTGCCAGAAGGAGATCTTGCTCAGTCTGCATCAGAATATCCAACAGTGTTGGTGTGTCCCTTATATTCATACAACTAACCTTGTCCCAGAGAGCTTTTGATGTATCGCAGGATGCGAATCTCTGCATTCCAGTGACTATCACAAGGTGATTGCAAAAACTGGCTAACTATACTGACAACAAATGAGATATCTGATCGCGTGATCTTGAAATAGCTGAATTTGCCAACAAGTCTCTAATATCTGCTAGGATCTTTTAGAGGCTTCCCCTAATCCTGGAATATGTTTAGTATTTGGATCCATTGGAATGTCTACATGTTTGCAATCCAACATACCAGCGTCTTCCAAAATGTCTAAGTCATATTTCCTTTGAGTAATAGCAATACCATTGCCAGATTCTACCACTTCAATGCCTAGAAAGTATTTCAACCTGCCCAAATCCTTAGTCTAAAAGTGACTTAAGAGGTGTTGTTTGAGTTGAGCAATACCTTGATGATCATCTCCTGTGATAACAATATAATCAACATAAACAATTAAAAAGATATGTTTATCATGAGATGAATGCCTATAGAATACAGAGTGATCAACTTCAGTGTCTGTTCGGATCATTCCAAATTGTTGGAAACCAGCTCAAAAACGACCAAACCATGCTCTAGGAGACTACTTGAGACCATAGAGGGACCGACGAAGTTTACGAACTAGCCTAGACTCCCCTGAGCAACAAACCCTAGTGGTTGCTCCATATAAACCTCTTCAGCAAGTTCTCCATGTAGGAATGCATTTTTTTATGTCCAACAGAAAAAGGGGTCAATGATTCAATGCTACCATAGAGATAAGAAGACGGACGGAAGCCATCTTGGCAACTGGTGAAAAAGTATCTCCATAATCGATGCCATAAATTTCAGTGTATCCTTAGCAACGAGTATCACTTTGAGACGATCAATAGCTCCATCCGAGCTTAACTGTGAATACCCAATGACAACAAACTGTGGTTTTGCCTTCAGGTAAAGGAACGAGCTCCCAAGTACCATTCTCATGCAAAGCAGTCATCTCCTCGATCATAGCCTGACGCTAACTTGGATGAACTAATGATTCTACCACATTTTTAGGAACTTTGACCGATGATAAGCTAGTGAGAAAGGCATGATATGATGGTGACAGACGATGATAACTTAAATGAGCATAAATGGGAGTTTGATTGGTAGTAGGTCTAGTACCTCTCCGAAGAGCAATAGGAAGATCATCTGATAAGTGCTCAACCGAAGCAGAAGACGTTATTGGAGCAGGTAATGAGCTATTAGGATTGCTTTGTGTACCTGTATCAGAGTTAGAAATACTAATTGGATTAGGAGGCTCAGAAGGAGGTTGAGGTCATTGAGAATAGACCCTAAGAGTCGGAGGTGGAACTGGGATTGGAATAGTTTGAATTGGAAGGACTGATATGGCCTTTTGATTTTCTATATTAGGAGAAAAATACGGAGAAGTCTTGAAAAAAGTAGCAATTGTAGAGATAAAGTATATATTAGTAGAGGGATCAAAGCATTTATAACCTTTTTGTAGACAAGAATGCCTAAGAAAGACACATTTGAAAGCCTTTTACTAAACTTTATCTTTTCCAGGGGTAAGATTATGAACAAAACAGGTGCAACCAAACACAAGTGGAGGAAGAGGAAAGAAATTATGATCCGGATAGGGGACTGAGTGTGGACTTTGGTACTTCAAAAAAAGATGAAGGCATGCGATTTATTAAATAAAAGCAGTAATAACGGCATCACGCCAAAAACGCAAAGGAACGTGGTTGTGAATGAGCAATGTCCGAGCTGTTTCAATTAGATGTATGTTCTTTCACTCAGCAACTCCACTTTGTTGAGGAGTATGTGATAGAATATATGCCTTAACTTAACAAGTAATGGACCAGGTCCCTTACTACACTAATGAATAAAACCAGAAAGTTAAATGCAGTAAAATCAACACGATGATTTTACGTGGAAACCTCCTTGCTTAAGGGAGTAAAACCACGACCTGTCTCACAGGATTTTCAATCGTTTTCACTAATCTTCAAAAGCAAAAGCAAAACACGATTACAACAAATGTGACAAGAAGTTTTTAATCTCACGTTTAAGCAATAGTCTCTATTGCTTAACAAGCCTAAGTAGAAAACAATCTACCCACTAAGCTATCCCACTTGGACAACCTAGACTTTTAACACTACCCACTGATTCCTTTATAGATTCAGGAATAGTTTACAGTTTAAGAACAAGAGAATGTATTCCTAAACAACTACACGAAAAGCTCCATAGATTGCTGTTGTTCTTGGAATAATTCTGCCTTTGTTTACTAGCAGCCTTTGCAAATGTTCTTGAAGAGTTTTATCTCAAGTAGCAAAAACTACAAAAGATGTTTAGGAAAGTGCCTTTTATATGGATAAGTCACTTTCCTTAAACTCTTTGCTATTGGTTGGAGAAGTCTTACTTTCTGACGTCATCGGGAAGTGTGCACCTACTTTCTGTACCGTCTCTAGCTGGCAGTCAACTGGCTCGTCACCATGAGAGCCTGGTACCTCTACTAGGTCCCTGGGTTTGTTTCATCTGCAACACTCAAGTAAGAAACCTGGTACCTTTACAAGGTCCCTAAGTTTGTCAAATCATCAAAACTACAAATAACATTTCCCCCCTTTTTGATGATGACAAACAAAGATCTCAGATCTTCTCCAACTTTGTTCCCCCTTTCTATATTCCCCCTTAATGTATATTCCCCCTCATTGTATTCCCCCACATGAATAAGCATTTAGCTACTTACAGTTTTACTTCCCCCTTTTGGCATCATAAAAAAGATATGCCGTAAACCAATGATGTCAACAGAAATACTGAACAAGATCAAAGCTAAAGAGCAATCAATCAGTAAGGGAAAAGCATGCACAAAAGAAGATAAGCAGAACAACAAAGGAATAAATTAACCAGCATGCCATCATAACATTAATACATTAAAAACAAACTGAATATCCATCAACACAATGATAAGCCACAAAAAAAAAAAGACGATATAGGGGATCATTGTTTAACAGGCTAAGAAGAGGGGGGAGGATGAGACAGGGACTGGATGACAAGAGTGAGTCGTGCATTGGCAGCATCATTATCTTTCATAGCCTTTTCCTGCAAGGCAGTTATCTTCGCCTTCAACTCAGCATTCTCTCTCTCCAGAGCTTGTACCACTGAAGAACCAGGTCCCTCACTCTGTGTAGTAAGCAGTTCTGCTTTGAGTATAGCAATCTCTGCCTCTGTACCACTCAACCGCACAGTGAGCTCCTCAACCTCGTGCTTAAGCTGATCCTGATCTTCGATAAGTTGAGCCATTATGCTCTTTGGATAGCCTCTTCCTTCAATGCACTCTCACTCAACCAAGGTAATCTCGGAGATAGTCTACTTAACCGTCCCAACCTTTCCAACACTGAGAGGAATTTGAAAATGCTTGAATACCTCCGTGAGAAAGTATCCGTAACCCATTCCGTGAACACCTTTCCTCTCAATGAAAGTTTTGTGGATATGCTTAAGCATTAGACCAGGGAGGTTCAGGGCTTCGAAGCTACACAACATCTCCATCACAAACAAATCAGCAGTAGTTGCTACTGTCCTCTTTTCAGTGCGAGGAAGGAGAACTTTGTTGATGAACTCAAAGACCAACTGGTACTCACTCTTCATGATTTTATTATAAATCCCAGCAACCTTGGTGTGGGTGTCTTAGAAATCACAGAAGCAAACTCAGAAGAGCAAGTTCTGCCCAGTACAGACCGGGTCCCCTCTCTAGGCACCCTGAGAATTTTTCTCAACACACCCTCATCTAAATATACAATAATGTCATTTACCCGTGTGAGGATGCTCCCATCGTCCTTGAATTGAACATTATAGTAAAATTCGCGCACTTCTTCTTCATGGAGGATGGGGGATTTCCTGTCGAACAAGTGTAACCAAGATTGGATCTCTACCATATCGTAAAGAGAATCCATGCCAGGAAGAGTTATGATTCCCATATCAAAAACTCTCCCTGCCAAGACGGCTTGGTTTCTCAGGCTGTCAACAGCTTCCTGAATGTTGACACTTTCATCTCTCGTAGCTTGGGAACTAGGTCCCTGTGACCTCTTCCTTTTTCCCTCAGAACTCTTCTTTTTCGACTTAGTATTTTCAACCTTCTTTGTGACCTTTCCCTTTTTCTTCTCTGACCTCTTCTTCTTAGTTTTCTTTTCCATATCCTCGCCAGACAACTCAACAACATTAGTCTCAGGCATTTTGAAACTTGATACCTTGAAGGTTCTGGCACTTCTAACTGCAGCAGTAGAACGTGCTGGCCTTCAAGGCATCAGCCATCAACTTTAAAGCAGCAGACCTAGTGGTAGGTCTTCTCCTAGGGGCCTCCTCTACAACCTTTTCCTTCCCTTTTCTAGATATCTCACCTTCTCTTCGCTCAACCTTCCATTTTAAAGGTTCCTCCTCACTTTCAGAATCAGAGGAGGAGGAAGAAGGGTACCTTACTATATCAGCGTTTTATCAAAAATGGGTTGAGTAGTTCTTACCTCTTCCCTCTGCAAAACTTTAGTTTGCTCCGCCATTGCTTTTTCCCTCATCATAGCCAAGCTCTCAATCACCAAATCTTCACTTGCTGCCAATATATTGGACTCAGATGCCTTATGCTTAGGCAAATCTCCTTCAAAGAGATTGTCAGGAAACATATCTTGAAACGGACCAGGTCCGGTAGGCACACAAGAACTGTTTAGATCTATGACATAGAAAGGGTTATCGGGTGTGTCTTGTTGAGAACTGGAAGGGGGATTGGGTCTGGCCTGTACAGTTGCCGGAGAATAAAAAGCAAGAGGATCGATTTTTCTAAGAGCATCTAGCATCTGTTTAGAGGACGATGAAGGAGAAGACATGTTTTACACACAACATAATGGTTTCGTTGAACAGAGAAAAGAAGAAGAAAAAACAAATTTTTCCTTTTTAGCTTTTGCTAAAACCCTTCGTGAAACAAGAAGAATGTTAAAGGACAGATGTGGATTTCAAAAGAAGTAAATGGGGTTTTTAAAAGGCGTGAAAAGGTGTCAGGTCCATGATTGGATGTGTCGTTTGAGAGAGAAATGATGGGACTAACGGTCAGAGTGACCGATGACTGGCACGTGGCATTATCAACGGTCATATTTTTCAGTTTGAATTTAATGTATAAATGCTAACCTGGTCAGGCACCAGGTACCATAGCACAGTTAAATCTCATTCCTCAGTTGTTCTAGTTGCTTCCCTTGCTGAGCAGGTCCTTACTGAGAGTATATCTACAAAAGGTACAAAAAGGATCTTTGTTCAGATATATAAATATTCACACAAAGGTTACCTGCATTGCAATTTTAGCCATCAAGGGGGTTCAACTGTTTGAAGCTAAGAACATCACTTGGAGATCAACATGCCTAACTTCAACCGATTTCTCTCAAATTGATCTTTGCTAAGAGCCTTGGTGAAGATGTCTGCAATTTGCTCCTCAGTTGGACAATATGTGAGCACAATATTTCCCTTCTCAACATTATCTCTCAAAAAGTGATGTCTAACATCAATATGCTTTGTTCTCTTATGATGGACTGGATTCTTTCCCATACTAACAGCACTAGTATTGTCACAAATAAGAGGAATTGCTTTGATGTGAATCCTAAAATCTTCCAAGTGTTGCCTGATCCACAACAACTGAGAACAGCAGGCTGCAGCAGCTACATATTCAGCTTCAGCAGTTGAAAGAGCCACAAAGTTCTGCTTCTTGGTACCCCAGTAGATAAGTGATGATCCAAGGAAATGAGCCATTCCAGAGGTACTCTTCCTGTCAACTTGATAACCAGCAAAATCAGCATCTACAAAACTAACCAGATCAAAAGTGTCACCTGCTGGATAGAAGAGAACCAGGTCCCCTATTTTCTTCAAGTATCTGAGAATACGTTTTGCAGCCTTCAAGTGTGAATCACGAGGCCATGCTTGAAACCTGGCACACATTCCAACACTATACACAATATCAGGCCTGCTAGCTGCCAGATATAACAAGGATCCAATGATTCCCCTGTACATTGTTTGATTCACAAGAGGATCAGTTTCCTCTACTACCAGCTTCGAATTTGTTCCCATAGGAGTATCAATAGGTTTAGAATCAAACATATTGAATTTCTTCAGCAGCTCCTTAATGTACTTCTCCTGACAAATTGAAATCCCATTTGATGACTGCTTGATCTGCAGACCCAGGAAGAATGTCAATTCACCCATCATGCTCATTTCAAATTCCTTTCCCATTAATGATGAGAGTTCTTCACACAAATTTTCTAAAGTAGCTCCAAAAATTATGTCATCCACATAAACTTGAATGATAAGCAATTCTTGTTCTCTTTTTAATAAGAACAAAGTATTGTCTATCTTGCCTCATTTAAAACCATTCTTCAGCAGAAACTTTGACAGCCTTTCATACCATGCTCTTGGAGCCTGCTTCAGACCATACAGTGCCTTATTCAATCTCAACACATGATCTGGTAGCTCTGCATCTTCAAAACCAGGAGATTGTTTGACAAATACCTCCTCCTTGAGATCTCCATTCAGAAATGCACTCTTCACATCCATTTGATACAGCTTGAACCCCATGAATGCAGCAAAAACTATTAAAATTCTAATAGCCTCCATTCTGGCAACAGGTGAAAAGGTCTCATCATAGTCTATTCCCTCTTCTTGATTGTATCCTTGTACCACCAACTTGGATTTATTTCTATTAATCACTCCATTTTCATCAAGCTTGTTTCTAAAAACACATCTGCTTCCTATTACTGTTCTGCCTTCAGGTCGAGGAACCAGGTATCATACCTTGCTTCTTTCAAACTGATAAAGTTCTTTTTGCATAGAGTTGATCCAATCTGCATCACCTAATGCTTCTTTCACATTCTTGGGATCAATAGATGATATGAATGCTGAGAATGCAACTAGATTTCTTGATTTTGATCTAGTATGAATTCCAGAATTCAAAGGGGAAATAAGATTATCAAGAGGATGTGATGAACTATGCTTCCATCCTGATCTTGGAGAAGACTGGTTGAGTTGATCAGCACGTTCTTCTTCATCGAGAGAGACATTATTTTCTGGGGAGTTTGATGTACTCTGGCTGGAATTCTGAGAAGTAACAGGTACCTCATCGCCCTTTTCAACATCATCAGCCTCTTCAAGTAAACTATGATTTTGATCATCACAGTCATTTTTCAGTTGTTGTTCTGCATCAGCTTCACTCCCTTCAATTTTCTTCGAATTGAACAATTTCATCAGATCTTCTTCGTCATTTGATCCATTTTTCTTCAAGCTTCCATCTTCATCAAATACAACATGAATGCTTTCTTCAATGCATTGAGTTCGTTTGTTGAATATTCTGTAAGCCTTCTGGATGAAGAATATCCAACAAACACTCCTTCATCACTCCTAGGATCAAATTTGCCCAGATCATCCTTTCCATTATTCAGCACAAAACACCTGCATCCAAATGCTCTTAGATAGATCAACATAGGCTTTCTGTTGTTGAGCAGCTCATAGGGGGTCTTATTCAAAACAGCTCTTATCAGACACCTGTTGGTAACATGACATGCTGTGATAACAGCTTCAGCCCAGAAATTTTGAGGAAGATTTGATTCAATAATCATAGTTCTGGCAATGTTCACCAAGGTTCTGTTTTTCCTTTCCACTACTCCATTTTGTTGAGGAGTTCTTGGAGCAGAAAAATTATGACATACCATTCATCATGCAGAATTGATCAAGTTTTGAGTTCTCAAATTCAGTACCATGATCAGATCGAATGCTGAAAATGACTTGATTCAATTTGGTTTGAATCATTTTGAAAAACACCACCAACTCTTCAGCTGTGTCTGCCTTTGATTTCGAGAATCTTGTCCAAGTGTATCTCGAGTAATCATCAACAATCACCAAAATGTACTTTTTCTCATTTCTTCTTTGAACCTTAAACTGTCCACACAAGTCCATATGAAGCAACTCTAGTGTTCTTGATGATGTTACTTGCTTCTTGGGCTTAAAGGATGATCTGATTTGTTTTCCTTTAACACAAGCTTCACAGATTTTATTTTCAGCAAACTTCAGCTTTGGCAGACCTCGGACCAGGTCCTTAGAAATTAGTTTGTTCAATACAGATGAGCTTACATGCCCCAGCCTACGATGCCAAAGATCTGTATTCTCATTCTGAGCACTAAGACATGTTAGGTCATCTCCATGAGACGTTTCTAAGTTGGCCACATACATATTTTTAATTCTGTGTGCAGTGAGAATTACCTTGTTTGTAGTTAGACTCACCACAGTGCACTTCTCAAAAGTAAACTTGACTTCATTTCCTTTGTCACAGATTTGAGACACACTCAACAAGCTGTACTTCAATACATCCACATGATACACATTGTCAATTGAATCTTCAAGAGATCTTCCAACTTTGCCAACTCCCAAAATGTACCCCTTCTTTCCATCACCAAAAGAGACACCTCCTCCTTGAAGTGTCTTGAGTGAGAGGAAGTTTTTTACATCATCAGTCATATGCTTAGAGCATCCACTGTCCAAATACTAGCACTAACTGCTGCTCCTCTCACTCACCTGCACCAATAATCACTTGTTTAGCTTGGGAACCCATTTCAATTTGAGTTCCCAGAAGGCAGACAAAGGAGTGATTAGATTGTATTTAGTCCAATAGGGTAGATTTTGAAGCTTTCTAACAAAGGACATTGGAGCAGTAGCAGATTTTTTCTTTGAAAATCTGTGAGTTAAAACATGCTTTGGAGGACCAGGTCTCTCCTCTGATAAATTTTGCCTTTCAGCATAATTAGAGAGTCTTTCATAGGAATTCCTCCAGCTAGCACACTCTCCCTTTAAATGCCCATTCTTCCCACAATGAAGACATAGCAGATTGTCAGACACAAACACATACTTACTGTGAGGATTATAAGGAGGAGTGATGTTCAAGCTTCTAGTCCTTTCTTATTGAAATTACTCTGATTTGTTGCATTTGACAGTAACTTTGAGGATTTTGTCCACTTAAGGGATTTTTCAAGTTCTTCCTTAAGTTTGACAATATCCTTTTCTAATTTGTTACTCTTTTCCAGCGACAGACCAAGGTTATTCTCAGAGTTTTTCAATTTTTCTTAAATTTCAGCTTGTAAACCATTTGACATTCCATTTAGCTTTTCAGCTTCTTTAGTTATCTGATTTAACTGGTTCTTAAGTTCAGAATTATCAGACTCTAGAGACACCATTCTTGACATTTTCTCTTCAATTTTAACTTTTTTTTCAGTTAAACTGTCAAGTTCAGCATTCATGGTGTCTCTTTCAGATGTTAACTCAATTACAGAATCAATCATGACTTTTGCCAATGTTCTCAATTTTTTTAAGAGAATATTTATCCAAGTCATTTTTCATATCAAGAAGAGTTACCTGGTTGTCCTCTTGTTCATTTTCTGTATGAGCCATGAGAGCAAACATTTCATTGAAAACGGTTTCCTCCTCATGTACAGCCACCATAGACACATCTTTTGGTTCATCAGGGTCTTCTGAATCACTTGAAGAATCACCCCATGCAGCAAGAGCCTTTTTGACCACCAAATCTGCAGCAGCTTTTCTATCTCTCTTACCGAGTACCAGGTCCCTTCTATTCTCTTTGTCACTTCTTGGTTTATGATGTTCCTTGTTTTCATTCTTGAGCAAAAGACACTCTCTGATGAAGTGCCCAGCTTTTCCACACTTGTATTATGTATCACCTTGAGTTGCATTTCGAGTACCATTTGTTCCTCTTTTATAAACTTTGTTTTTCCTCACAATTTTTTGGAATCTGCTGATGAGATATGTCATATCATCATCACTGGAATCTTCATCTGATTTGTACTTCAGCATCAATGACTTGTCCTTCTTGGCTTCCTTCTTTTATGAATCATAATTTCGATTCATCTCACGTGTCTTCAGATTTCCAATCAAAGAATCCATAGTCAGCACCTTCAAATCTTTGGCTTCTGTAATAGCATCAACCTTGTTTTCCCAAGATTTTGGAAGAATTCTAAGTACATTTCTGACTTGTTTGCTCATGCTTATAGGTTCACAAAGACTTCGCAGCTCATTTGTAATGGAAGACAACTTTGTGAACATGTCATGAATTGTTTCTCCTTCTTTCATTTTGAAGTTCTCATACCGTGAGGTAAGCATGTCAATCTTAGATTCTTTGACTTGTTCAGTTCCTTCATGTGCAGTCTTCAAACAGTCCCAAATTTCTTTAGCAGACTCACAAGCTAACACCCTGTTAAACTCATGAGGTCCTATCCCACAGACAAGAAGAGTTTTAGCTTTGTAGCCCTTTTCAATCTTTTTTCTATTAGCTTCGCCGTATTTCTGTCTAGGCTTTGGAACAAGATTAGTTTTCTCTCCATCCTTTTCTTCCATCATCGGAATAAACGGTCCATCCATTACAATATCCCATAACTCGCTGTCTTCAGCCATGAGGTAATCGTGCATTCTAACCTTCCACCAACTGTAGAAATGTCTTCAGCATAAAGTTTTTGAAAGATAGAGAATAACTCGAATCTATTTTTCATTAAAAATAATCATGTGCATCGATAATAGTCATCAATAAAAGTAAAAAAATAATGAAAGTCTAAGGAAGAATTGATAGGACTTGGACCCCATATATCAGAATGAACAATGTCAAACATAGAGGTAGCCCTATATTTATGCACTTTACGAAACAAGCACGAGTATGTTTCCCAAGCTGACACGACTCACATTTTAACAAAGATAAACTAGATAAACAAGGGACCATCTTCTGCAATTTCAAAAGACTTGGATGACCCAATTGACTATGGAGCAATTCAGAAGAAACATCATAAGTGAAAGCAACATGTGGTGTGGGAATAGATAGAAGGTACAATCCTCGTGACTCATGTCCTTTTCCAATCATGTCTCCCATACTCTGATCTTGCACAATAATAGAATCATCAAGGAAGGTTACAGTACATTTCAGGTTTTTAATCAATTTGATAATGGAAATAAGATTATACAGGCATTCTGGTGTAAAAAGGACTTATTTTAAAGGTACAGAAGGTAAAGGATGAGCTACACCTATCCCTTGTACAATAGTCTTTGATCCATTTGCCAAAGTAATACTAGAGAAGGTAGAAGGGGTAGTAAGAGTACAAAGAGTATTTTTGTTACCAGAAATATGGTCAGAAGCACCAGAATCAAGAATCCATTGTCCCTAAGAGGAAGATTGTGCGACATAAGCAAAGGAGTTACCAGATTGTGTCGTGCAATCAGTCGATGAGGTTCATAATTGTTGCTTTGATGTTTGGTAGTAAAGGTAGTTATTATAGTCTGCTCTAGTTAAAGTGATTGATTAAGATGATCCATCCTTGGCATTAGGTATAGGTAGAATACCATATGTATTTTGAGTCATATTTGATGTGTGTCGAGGATGATCATTATTGTGTGGAGGCTTACTATGAAGAGGCCGACATTCTTCTCTTATATGCCCTCCCTTATTGGAATAAGTACAATGTAAGAGGACAAGTCCACATTCCTCTCGTATATGTCCTCCCTTACTACAATGAGTGCATTCTTTTCGTGTATCCACCTTGGAAATTGTTAGTTTGGACAGCCATGATAGATGTATCATAAGAATTTACCTCTGCTTGGGCAGACGTGATGACTAGTAATCTTGAAAATACTTCTTCCAATGTAGGAATAGATGGGCTAGAAAGGATTTGGTCACGAACTGAGGTTAGGTCTGCTCGCAACCCAATCAAAGCCAAGACCATAAAGTACATGTATCTTTGTGTCTCCTGGCATAAGAGAATCAAATTTATCCTTTAAGGACTCTACCTGACCCAAATGATTGCCACTTCTTGTTGATTCTGTTGTAAATGAAAATATCTGACACAACTTTGAAAATGAGTTGTATATCATTTGTATACAAAGTGTTGGCTTTGTTCCAGACTTTGGAACAAGTTTTACAAGACTAAAACAAATTTAACAACTTAGGATCAAGTGAATTCCACAGAAGACTACACAATTCTGTATCAATTTTAACCCAAGCAGGTCTATCAATTGCTCCAATATTACTATTGTTTTTGAGCAAGTGATCTTCAAATCCTTGACCTATAAACCACAATTCTACAAAGGCTGCCCATGAGGTGTAATTACAACTACCATCTAACTTTACCATAGTAATTACAAGTGATGGTGTAGAAGAAACAATTGACTTAACAATCTGTTTTGGAGTAATCTGATTATTAGTTTAGTTATGAGGCATATTTATTTGTCACAAAAAAGTACTTATGAAGTAAGAAATTAAGCGACTTCAATAGATATGGAGAAACAAAGAAGTAGACAACCAAATGTAAAAAAGAAAGAAATTAGACAGACTTTGGAGAATGAGAGAAGAATTAGGGAGGTGAAAATGAAGTGAATCTGATATGATTGTTTTAACAGCTATTGATCGTCCCAGCTATTGATCATCCCTGCTTTTTTTTGTTACTGCAGATAACATTCAGGGAGAGGTGGTTGGAAAAAAAAGCCTTGTGGCTCTGATACCACAAGAAATTAAAACAAGAAAATAAAGATTTATGGGAAATTGAATTGTTTATTATTCTAAAGTTGATGGACTTAATATCTGTTACAGATAATGTAAATAAGGAAAGAAACTAATAAAATGTTATGTAATATCCTAATTACTTAATTAAAAGGATTGGAAAATATTCTCATATCTAGAGCATCTAAATATATCATAATTAACAGATACTTTTAGGAAATAATTATAATGTCTTAAAGAGTAAACATCTTTAATCATCTACATGTATTGACATATAAGAAGTATGATGGAGGAGGTACTTTAATCCCGAACATTAGTTGCATTATTGATAATCAACTCTTGGGAATGATGATAAGACCGATAAACCATAAAGTTTAGCTTATAGAATGTTGTGATTATCCTAATGCTAAATGTAACTATATATCCCAGACACTTTTTTACTTTAAGTCTAATAACAATACAGAATATTATTAAGTAGTGATTACTGATTAGAGTAGATAGACTAAAATCTACCTCAGAAGGGATTTAACGTTAAGTTTTTATACCTGACATAAAATTCCTCTTCTAGCATGTGAAAGTGTTTATTACCAAATTTAAAATAATGGGACATTCTTCTATGTAAAAGATGTGTATAGTTTTTACGGCGATTGAATTTTAAGCTTTAAACTGGAATAGTAGTCTTATTATTGTTTTAAGAGTGAAATGTTTCTCGGTAGTTGAGAAATAAATTGATCTTGGTAATTTGTTGTATGTATTTTTGCAGCCTCTTTGGTGCTTTGTTAATATATTAAATTTTGCATTATCGAAAAGAAAAAGAAATTTGGGGAGAGGATTTATTCATAGAATCGACTGTATGACTGCTATAAGTTGTTGGATTATGTCTACCGAACTTCTTTTTGCCTTTGAGGAGTCATGGAGATGATGGAAACTGAGTTTAATAAGACATCGACTTTAGTAAGTGACAACTATGTATAATCTACCTCCTTTATATACTTTTGCATTTCAGTGGTTTGTAATTCCATAGTAGGTTGGTATTGAAAGATTTTCTCAAGTTCTACTAGGTTATAAGGTTGATAACTTCTTTATTATTTAAACTTAGATGGAAAATGTGAACCTTTGCACTCCTTTCAACATTCCAGCAGCAACTGTATCACAGGAATGAGTCTTTACTAATTCGTGTTTATGTTATCATCACAGAGGAACCAAAACTCAAACAACTTTTGTCAAAATATATCGTTGAATGTGGTTAAAGATACCATCAATTCTCCTTAACATGTTTTCTTGGTGGAGGTATAATACAGTTTCAACTTTATTAACAAGATTTCTTTATATCCAACTGATGTTTTTTGCTTTTTTAGTCTACCCTGATATACAGATTATTAATTTAAATGCATAGCATTTTTGTTAGTCTTTTTTGTGCGTGCGCATTCTATAAAGATCAGTGTATTATAATTTTATGGGTCGACATGAGGTAACAATTGTCTGTATTATATTTGACTTGAAGTGACATAGAAGATGTAACACCCCGTAGCCAAAATAAAAGAAAAATCTATTTTCAGAAAAATCTGCAGGTGCAACCAATGGTGGCATTGACAGTCCGTAGGATAGACGACGTTCCGTCCTGCACAACCGTCGATAGGATCAGAGACTCCTAAAAACTTCAGCCCAGAAAATTTGGTTAAGTCTTGGACGACGAACGGACTTACGGTCCGTAGGACATATAAAGGCCCGTCTTGAAAAACCATCGATAGAAAGATTGGTTAAGTCTTGGACGACGAACGAACTTTCGGTCCGTAGGACAGACGAAGGTCCGTCCTGCACAAGAGCCGATGGGATCAAAGACTCCCAAAACCTCAGCTAGAAAAAATTAGCTAAGTCTTGGACAACATACAGACCGACGGTCCGTAGGTCAGACGACGGACCGTCAGTCCTCGCCGTCATTTGGTCCAACAACAACTTACCCAGGGGTCTTTTGGTCTTTTCCCACTTTGTTTAAACCTTAAGTTACATCGTTTTGACCCTAAAGAATCATATTTTAGTCAATTTAAGCCTACAAACATAATAAAAACATATCTAAGTCAAATCATTAAATCAAAACTTAGAAAATTAGAAGCAAGTAGGAGACAAAGCTCAAGAACCCTAGTTCAAGAATGCAACAAGCTCCAGCAGTTCCACCTCCGAAACCTAAGTATTTTTTTCCCGTGTATTTCATTAGCAGGTATGTGGGATTTCACTAGTGGGTTCCTTTCACCCATTGGGTCCCTAGTTTTCAGTCAGATTCTTGATTCTCTTATCATGATTAAATCTAAGGTTTCTAGAACTTTGTTAGAACTTCATGAAATTTATTAAATATATGTTCCGAATCAGATTATTATGTTATTACTCAAATTATCGTATGAATTTTAGAATCCTACCTTTGTATTTCTTTAGTTCTTGAATTACAAGCTAGGTCAGATATTTCAGACACTTCAGATATACATGCCTCAGTTATAAATACATAATTACAAGATTAATTGTTGCATTCTCAGTTTGCATGTTCCGTTTTGAGCTATCCAGTATTTACAGAAAGTCAGACAAAATCTATAAATTTACAGAATTCATTGGGAGTAGCATAGTACTGAGTTGGACTAGGGTTTAACATACCAATAGTCCCAGAAGTACTAGCCATGTAGGTTGTAAGTCCCCTATGTGGGCAATCAGTTTAGTGATCACACCAGCATGCCTTTACCTCTGGAAGGGTATATTGGGTCCTCTCGATAAGGCGTATACATTGGACTCCATATTTAGCTCATGTGATTTTATTATTGGTTATTAGTAGCTGCCACAGTTCAGTCAGACTCTTTGCATTGACCCTTTATCAGTATATTCAGTATTCAGTTTCAGCATGTTGTAAATTTGTCAATGCATTCAGTTAGCTCAGAATTCAGTTATCATGTCAGATTATTATACTTGTTTTATGCTTGTTCAGTTATGTTTTATTTCAGCTTTACTCTATCCTGCATGCTCAGTACCTTTCAAGTACACATACATGCGCTAGATCTTCTCGTGATGTACGTTCAGGTTCTCAGTATCCAGATCATGCATAGATCAATTTTCTGATCTCTAGTTCAGCAAATTCAGTGGTGAGTCCTCATTTTCTGAGGACAATAGTCACGACTTCATTTCAGTTTTCATTTAGTCATTTAGTTTCAGTTTTTGCTTGATTTAACTAGGTCTTGTCACGGTATTTCTAGTCCAGTTAAGAGGCTTATTTCAGACATTGTTAGATTGAGCTTAGTGTTGAGTTAATATTTCCTTTGTATTAAACTCAACAGTTTTCATATATATCAGTTTTAGCATATGAGATTTAATTATGATTTAGCTTCCGCATCAGTTTATTATCTTTAGTATGCTAATGATCCTGTCAGCAAGGTTAGCTTGGGATCACTTGTGGTCCTAGGTTGCGTGTCCACGTCTCGGGGGTAGCTCAGGGCGTGACAAAACTTGATATCAGAGTACTAGGTTTAAGTATCTTATGATGTCTGAAAAGCCGCACTTAGTAGAGTCTTTTTCATGGGCGTGAAGTGCACCACATCTAATGAGAGGGAGAATATGAAGTGTTTTAGGAAAAACTTCAGTTTCTTGGTATTCTTGTCGTGCGTGAGGTATAATCTTATTCGATTCTAATTTGACTACGTTTCAGGTCATGCCTCCTCGCAGAGCTAATGCTAGGAATGCAAATGCCAGGAATGCAAACGCAGCTCCTCCAGTTCCCGATTCGGAAGTCTCTAATGCTGAGTTTAGAAATGCCATACAGATGTTGGCTCAGAGTATGACTAACCATAATTCATGCTCATGTGAATGAAAATGGTGGATCAGTGGAAGCAAGGGTCCATAAATTTGTTAGGATGAATCCTCCTGAGTTCTTAGGATCGCAAGCTAATGAGGATCCTCAGAATTTCTTGGATGAGATTAAGAAGATCTTTGAGGTAATGCAAGTCATTGGCAATTATCGGGTTGAGTTAGCATCATATTAGTTGAAGGATGTTGCTCATATCTAGTACACTCATTGGAAGGATAATAGGGTGCAAATGCGACTCCTATCCCTTGGGATTGTGTTAGTGAGACTTTTCCTGACATGTTTTTCCAAATAGAGTTGAGGAAAGCAAAATCCCAAGAATTAATAAACTTAAGGCAGGGTAACATGACAGTCCAAGAGTATGGACTCAAGTTTAACCAACTCTCCAGGTATGCTCCTCACTTGGTTGCTGACTCCAGGGCTCAAATAAATAAGTTTTTGTATGGAGTATCAGATTTGATGAAAACCGAGTGTAGAAATGCGATGTTACTTGGAGATATGAACATCTCTAGACTTATGACTCATGCTCAGCAGGTTGAGGGTGATAAGCTTAGGGAACAGGCTAAGGAAAATAAGATGGATGGGACTAGGAACTATGACTATTCTCAACAGAAATCGGGTGGTGGAAATCGCTCGTAGGGTCAGCAAAAGTTTACGGCTGCAGCCCTTTTATCAGCCAGTGTTCCATCCTCCAAGAACAGGTATGACCAGAAGGGTAGAGCACCAGGCTCTAAATCTCAAGGAAGTGTTTCAGGCACCAAGACTTAGCCCACTTGTCCTAAGTGTGGTAAGAACCATTCGGGCGAGTGTCTTGCATAAAAAGAGGGATGTTTTGGGTGCGGTCAGTCTGGTCACAGGTTGAGGGATTGTCCTTCTAGACAAGGTCAAGGAGGTGGTAACGGTAGACCTCAGCCTATAACTTCAACAACATCAGCAAGTCACCCAACTCAGCAGGATAACTCATCTGGTATAGGTGGTGGTCAGCGCCAAAACAGGTTGTATACTTTTAAGGCTCGCCAGGATCATGAAGGTTCTTTTGATGTTGTCACTTTTACGTTATGTGTCTTTGACCTTGATGTTTATGCATTGTTAAATCTAGGGGCTACTCTTTCTTTTGAAACTCCTTTTGTAGCAGTCCAATTCAATGTCAGTCCAGAAACTCTCTCAGATGCTTTCTCAGTCTCTACTCCAATCGGTGACCCAATTTTAGCTAAACGGGTATACAGAAATTTCCATATCACAGTCTCTCAAAAGGTCACCACAACAGATCTAGTAGAGTTAGAAATGGTAGACTTTGATGTCATTATTGGCATGGATTGGTTACATTCATGTTATGCCTCAGTCGAATGTAAAACTAGGATTGTTCGTTTTCAGTTTCCAGATTAACCAGTCTTAGAATGGAAGGGTAGTAGCTTAGCGCCTATGTGTCAATTTGTTTCTTACCTTAAGGCCACAAAGATGATATCTAAGGGTTATCTCTATCATCTAGTTTGGTTAAGGATTCTAGACTTGAAACCCCAACTCTTGAGTCAGTTCCAGTAGTCTGTGAATTTCCAGAAGTGTTTCCAGAAGATATTCCCGGAGTCCCTCCCGAAAGGAAAATCGACTTTAAAATTGATCTCCTTCCAGATACCCAGCCTATTTCTATTCCTCCTTACAGAATGGCTCTAGCAGATCTTAAGGAATTGAAAGAGCAGTTGAAAGACCTTCTAGATAAGGGATTCATCAGACCTAATATTTCACCATGGGGTGCACTAGTGTTGTTCGTAAGGAAGAAAGATGGTTCTCTCAGAATGTGCGTTGACTATAGACAGTTGAACAAGGTCACAATCAAGAATAAGTATCCCATCCCCAGGATTGATGAATTGTTTGACAAACTTCAGGGTGTTAGCCATTTCTCAAAGATAGACCTTAGATCAGGTTGTCATCAGCTTAGAGTCAGAGATAGTGACATTCCAAAAACAACCTTTAGAACTCGGTATGGTCATTATGAATTTGTAGTTTTGTCATTTGGACTTACCAATACTCTTGCAGCTTTCATGGATTTGATGAACAGAGTGTTCAAACAGTACTTGAACTTGTTCGTTATTGTCTTTATTGATGATATCCTCATTTACTCTAGGAGTGAGGAAGAACATGCAAGTCATTTGAGAGTTGTTCTGTAGAATCTCAAGGATCGCCAATTATTCGCTAAGTTTAGTAAATGTGAGTTCTGGTTGCAATCCGTTGCTTTTCATGATCACATTGTATCTAGCGGAGGGATCCGAGTGGATTCGCAGAAGATAGAAGTAGTGAAACAGTGGGCTAGACCTACCTCTGCTACAGATATCAGAAGTTTCTTAGGTCTAGCAGCTTATAACAGAAGGTTTGTGGAAGGATTTCATCCATAGCCTCACCATTGACTAGGTTGACTCAGAAGATGGTCAAGTTTCAACTGTCAGATGATTGTGAGAAAAGTTTTGCAGAGTTGAAATTTTTTTTGACTACAGCCCCTGTATTGACTCTACCAGAGGGTTCAGATGGTTATGTGATCTATTATGATGTATCCAGAGTTGGAGTAGGTTGCGCGTTGATGCAGCGAGGTAAAGTTATAGCTTATGCCTCTAGACAACTTAAGGTTCATGATAAGAACTATACAACTCATGACCTCGAGCTTGCAGCAGTGGTGTTTACACTCAAGATCAGGAGACACTACTTTTATTGTTATCACGTAGATGTGTTGACTGACCATAAGAGCCTTCAGTATGTGTTCACCCAGAAAGAGTTGAATCTTCGCCAAAGGAGATGACTTGAATTCCTTAAGGATTATGATATGAGTGTGCATTACCATCTTGGTAAGTCGAATGTAGTAACTGGTGCTCTTAGTAGATTATCTATGACTAGTGTAGCCCATGTTGAGAGAGAAAGGAAGGATCTAGTGAAGGATGTTCACAAGCTTGCTCACTTGGGAGTTCGCCTTATGAGCATATCAGACAGCGGTGTAACAGTTCAAAATGGGGCAGAATCGTCTTTGGTAGTGGAGGTTAAGGAAAAGCAAGACATTGTCCCAATCTTTCTTGAACTAAAGGGTGTAGTACATAATCAGAGAGTGGAGGTTTCTCCTATGGGGGAGATGGTGTACTTTGCTACTAAGGTAGATTGTGTGTTGCTGATGTGGGCGAGTTGAGACAGCATATTCTTGCAGAAGCCCATAACTCTAGGTATTCTATTCATCCAGGTGCCACTAAGATGTACCGCAATATGCGGGTAGTCTACTGGTGGAATGGCATGAAGAGGGATATAGCAGACTTTGTGAGTAAGTGCCCCAATTACCAGCCAGTCAAGGTATAACATCAGAAACCAAGAGGTATGACTCAAGAGATTGATATTCCTAGTTGGAAGTGGGATGTGATCAATATGGATTTCATCACAGGGTTACCTCGTATTCGCAGACAGCATGACTCAATTTGGGTGATAGTTGATAGGATGACTAAGTATTCTCGCTTTTTAGCGGTCAAGACTACAGATTCGGTGGAGGACTATGCCAAGCTTTACATCAATGAAGTTGTTAGGTTGCATGGGGTTACATTGTTTATCATCTCATATAGAGGTCCTCAGTTTACCTCTCATCTCTGGAAGTCATTTCAGAAAGGTCTTGGTACTCAAGTTAACCTTAGTACAACATTTCATCCACAGACGGATGGGCAGGCAGAGCGTACCATTCGACCTAAAAGAATGTGTGATCGATTTCAAAGGTAGTTGGGATGATCACCATACTCTTATTGAGTTTTCCTACAATAATAGCTACCATTCTAGCATTCAAATGCCCCTTATGAGGCTTTATATGGGCGTAGATGTAGATCTCCTGTTGGTTGGTTTGAAGTAGGTGAAGCAGCTTTGATAGGGCCAGATTCAGTCCTTTATGCTATGGAGAAAGTGCAACTTATTAGAGATAGACTTAAGACAACCCAAAGTCGCCAGAAATCTTATGCAGATGTAAGAAGAAGGGAACTAGAGTTCAAAGTTGATGATTGGGTTTTTCTGAAGGTCTCACCTATGAAAGGAGTGATGAGATTTGGAAAGAAAGGGAAGCTCAGTCCTCGATATGTAGGACCCTACAAGATCTTGAAAAGGGTTGACAAGGTGGAATATGAATTCGAGTTGCCAGCAGAATTAGCAACAGTGCATCCGGTCTTCCACATCTCACTATTGAAGAAGTGTGTGGGTGATCCAGCCTCTGTAGTGCTATTAGAGAGTGTGGCAATGAAAGATAGCCTTTCTTATAAGGATGTTCCAATTTGGATTCTTGACCGTTAGGTCAGAAGTTTGAGAAACAAAGAAGTCACTTCAGACAAGGTTTTGTGGAGGAGTTAGTCCGTAGAGGGAGCTACTTGGGAAGTAGAAGTAGCCATGAAATCCAAGTATCCTCACCTCTTTCCTTCCGATTCCACTCCAGCTTGAGGTAATAGTTCCTTTTCAGTTTTCCAGTCATTCATGCATAAATTAAGTCTTAGAATCATGTTCCCTCAGTTTGTACTTGCATTGTCAGCATATTTGCATGTACTCGGAACTTAATACAGTCAGAAACTCAGTTCTCAGTGTTTAGTAGTGGGGTTTGAAGATCTCTCCCTCTATTTAAGCTAGTTTAGACTTCATTAGAGGAATAATTTTCCTAAGGGGGAGATAACGTAACATCCCGTAGCATCCAGTTTGTACTTGCATTGTCAGCATATTTGCATGTACTCGGAACTTAATACAGTCAGAAACTCAGTTCTCAGTGTTTAGTAGTGGGGTTTGAAGATATCTCCCTCTATTTAAGCTAGTTTAGTCTTCATTAGAGGAATAATTTTCCTAAGGGGGAGATAACGTAACATCCCGTAGCCAAAATAGACCAAAACTCTATTTTTTCAAAAAATTCTATAGGTGCAACCAATGGTGGCATCGACGGTCCATCCTGCACAACCGTCGATGGGATCAGAGACTCCCAAAAGCTTCAGCCTAGAAAAATTGTTTAAGTCTTGGACGATGGATGGACTTACAGTCCGTAAGACAGACGACGGTCCGTCCTGCACAACCATCGATGGGATCAGAGACTCCCAAAAACTTCAGCCTAAAAAAATCGGTTAAGTCATGGACAACGGACAGACTTACAGTTCGTAGGACAGACGACCGACCATCCTGCACAACTGTCGATGCGATAAGAGACTCTAAAAAACTCAGCTGGGAAAAATTAGCTTAGTCTTGGATGACGGACGGACCGTCAAAAATGCCCGTCGTTTGGTCCGACAACAACTTACTCAGGGGTCTTTTGGTCCTTTTCCACTTTGTTTAAACCTTAAGTTACGTCATTTTTGACCTTAAATAATTCAATTTTATTCAGTTTAAGCCTAGAAACATAATTATAACATATCTAAGTCAAATCATTAAATCAAAACTTAGAAAATTAGAAGCAAGAGAGGAGAAAAAGCTCAAGAACCCTAGTTCAAGAACGCAACAAGCTCCAGCAGTTCCAACCCCGAAACCTAAGTATTTTTCTGTGGATTTCATAACCAGGTATGTGGGATTTAACTAGTGGGTTCCTTTCACCTATTGGGTCCTTAGTTATCAGTCAGATTCTTGATTCTCTTATCATGATTAAATATTAGGGTTTCTAGAACTTTGTTAGAACTTCATGAATTTATTATATATATGTTCCAAATTAGATTATTATGTTATTACACAGATTATCACATGAATTTCAGAACCCTAGCTTTGTATTTCTTTAGTTCTTGAATTATACATGCTAGGTCAGATATTTCAGACACTTCAGATATACATGCCTCAATTATAAATAGAGCCGTCAAAATGGGCTAGGCTCGTTGGGCCGGCCTGGCCTAACCCGGGATTTAATAGGGTTGGGCTAAGATTTTTGGAGCCCGTCTAACAAAAGGGCTTTTTCACCCGACCTGAATAAGCTTGTTGATTTGTTGGGCTTGAGAAATATATGTAGGGCCGGCTCGTGGGCCAATAATAATTAATTAAAAAAATATAATATAATATTAAAATTTAAAATTAAAGAGAGTTCAAATTCATAATAATTAGGTTAATATCTTTATTTATATATTTATACTTTTACTTGAAAAAAAAACTTAATAAATAGAGATAATTTCAGAGACCTCCCTCCAGGCTTCGCTCTATAACACTCACGTTCCCTGTGGTTTACGATATTACGTCTACCTTCCTTATTTTCATTTTCTTGTAACCATTCTTTAAACCTATTTAAGTAAATATAAATTAATTTAGATTTGACAAATTTACCCTTATATATGAATGTTTAGATCTAATTTTCAATGATTTATCTTTATTCGTTGGATCATGTTTCTTCTTCGCTTGTGTAAATGTTTAACTGGAACAAAATTTTATCATTCTTATCGAATTTCTTTCTTGGGAAGTTCAATTTTGTCTTTTATTTGAAGAAATTATTGCCGGAAAATGATGGATTATTGTGGGGGGGAAATTTACGTGAATTGGTAAAGGTGAAATAGAGATAAAGAGTTAATATTTGGTGAAAATGTGGGTTAGCTTAGTTGAAGACTTTGATTTTTGTTGGTTTAAAAAAATAAGTCTTTGTGTTAATTTATTTTTAAAGTATTTGTTAAATGAGGTATTTTTCATGTAATATTTATTATTAAGAAGAAATTTATATAAAAAAGAGTAAAATTGACAAATCTATAATAATATATATTTATTTTAAATAGGTTTAAAGAATGGTTACAATAAAATGAAAATAAGAGAGGAAGACGTAATATCGTAAATCCAAGGGGAGGTGAGTGTTATAGAGCGAAACATGAAGGTCTATGAAATTATCCTAATAAATATTATAAAAATAATTTTATTTTGATTTGATTAACAAGTACTAACATTAACATCATGTAATATTGTTTTGTCGATATTTATGATAATATTTTAAATTATAATTTAAAATTTAATTTAATAATTATAAAAAAATATAATTTTTTTAAAAAACTGGGCTGGCCCATCAAGCCTGTAGCCCACGTAATTGTGGGTTGGGCCGATAATATTCTGGCTCACGCCAAAAATGGACTAGCCCGGCCTGACCCGTAAAATGTCAAAGCTTGTATGGGTTAGCCCGGATGGGGTGGGCTTAGCCCATATTGACAGCTCTAATTATAAATGCATAATTACTAGATTAATTATTGCATTCTCAGTTTGCATATTCAGTTTCGAGCTATCCAGTATTTACGGAAAATCAAACATAATCAGTAAATTTACAAAATTCATTGGGAGTAGCATAGTACCGAGTTGGACTAGGGTTTAGTGTACACAATAGTCTCAGAACTACTAGCCAACTAGGTTGTAAGTCCCCTCTGTGGGCAATAAGTTTAGTGACCACGCCAGCATGCCTTTATACCTCTGGTAGAGTATATTGGTCCTCTCGATGGGGCGTGTACATCAGACTCCACATTTAGCTCATGTGGTTTTATTATCGGTTATTAGTAGCTCCTACAGTTCAGTCAGAGTCTATGCATTGACCATTTATCAGTATTTTCAGCATTCAGTCTCAGCATGTTATAAATTGGTCATTGATTCAGTTACTCAGAATTCAGTTATCACGTCATATTATCATACTTGTTTTATGCTTGTTCAGTTATGTTTTATTTTAGCTTTATTCTATCTTGCATGCTCAGTACCTTTCAAGTACTGACACATAAGTGCGCTACATCTTCTCATGATGTACGTTCAGGTTCTCAGCATCCAGATCATGCATAGATCAATTTTCAGATCTCTAGTTAAGCAGATTCAGTGGTAAGTCCTCATTTTCTGAGGACAATAGTCATGATTTCATTTCAATTTTAATTTAGTCATTTGGTTTCAGTTTTTGCTGGATTTAGCTAGGGCTTGTATCAGTATTTCTAGTCCAATTTAGAGGCTTATTTCAGACAAAGTTAGATTTAGCTTAGTATTGAGTTAATATTTCCTTTGTATTAAACTCATCAGTTTTCATATATCAATTTTAGCATATGAGTATTCCCTATCTTTTCAAATTTAATTATGATTTAGCTTCCGCATCAGTTTATTATCTTTAGTATGTTCATTATCATGCCAGCAGAGTTAGCTTGGGATCACTTGTGGTCCTAGGTTGCGTGTCCGCATCTCAGGGGTAGTTCAGGGCTTGACATAAGAAATCCGAGTTGTTTCTCTTCATGAAAATAAACTAGTTATTAATAATATAGGGCTTCTACATGTTAACCTGAAAGTTTGATAACTCGTTGTGCCAGTAGTTTCATGTCTGTATAATAATAAAACATACATGAACGTTCTTTTTTTTTTTTTTTGTAAATACATATGACTTTTGTGTCTATAAATTGCCAAGTTTTTGATTTAGAATCTGGAAAAGAACCATTGCTTAATTGAGATTTGAAAAACGAATTGAGTTTCAAGCGCAAGAGGTTTGAACTTTACCATCAATAAATGGTGAATTGATTAGTAGTGGTCTCTCATAATGGAAGTTTGGGTTCCTTTGTTTTGGATGAAGCAAGAAGTTCTGATTCTTTGGATATGTTCATAAACAACAGTATGGAGCTCAAATTATAATTTTCTCTTCGAATTTGAGTGGCGAGTTGTGGCTCAAATGTTTTAGATTAAGTCATGAAGTGTTTTTTTGTTGTTGGGATGGGAATATTGGTACTTTTGTTATCCTTTTGTTTTAGTTCTGATTGATGATAATACCAATTGATCTCCAAACTTTGTTGGATTGTAATTCTAGTTTGTAGCTCAATATATGAGTTTTTAATTATCCTTGATATTCAAAGTAACAGATTGTGGCATTGAAGGTTAACAGTTCAAAACGTGAGTTATTTTTGATAGGATTGGAACATCTGTGCTACTTACAGCCATTTGGTTTAAGTTTTGTTCATGATAAAACACTTGATCTTTAGGAGTTTATTTGGTACGAAACGAAAAATGAATTTCTTATTTATTTTCTTGTGTTCGTTACATAAAAAGAAATTATATATCTTGAAAGAATTTGTATATAATTTAGACAAATATATGAATAGGAGTCTCTATATAACTGGTAAAGTTTCTACCATGTAACTAGGAAGTAGAGCTGTCAAAAATGGGCTGACCCAACCCAACCCTAACGGGTTAGAGAGTCAACCAAAAAAATGAACAATATTACTCTCTCTTAGGAGTATCTAAGAGGATCAAATGTTGACGTCTATGAACAGGACATCAATACATACAAATTTTCATATATGAATAGCACACTTCAGAGAATACTTACAGATATACATTTATGAATCTCACACTTCGGTGAATGCTTACCAAAATACATAACGTCACCGTAAGATTTAGTGAAAAAACATATTGATCATTCAACCATTCCTTCAACAAAAAATAAACTAGTTTAAAAGACTTGATTTTTTTTTTTATGTTTTTAACATATTTATTGATAAACATTTACAAATAAAACATACTATATATATATATATAGGCCATGGGCTGGCCTCTGAGGCTTGCGGGTTGGGCCTACGACGCTAGAGAGTCAAGTGAGGCTGGGCTAAAAAGCCTCGTTTTTAAATGAGCCAAAAAAAATTAGGCCAAATCCCACTTAATTCAAAGGTTGGGTTGGACCGACCTTGCGGGTCAAACCCATTATGACAGCTCTACTAGAAGGTCACAAATTCGGGCCATGAAAATAGACTTATATAGAAATGCGAGTAAGACTGTATATAATAGATTCTTGTGGTCCAACACTTTCTTGGACCCTACATATTGCAAGAGTTTATTGCATTAGGCTACCCGTTTTCAATATGAGAGGTGGGGTAAGGATAGGTGTGGGGTGGTGAGGATGGGGACTACATGGTGAAGTAAAGTTGAAATATTATATGTATCTAGGTCTACTTTTGGCCACCAAAACTTATAAGTGGGAATTATTTTTTTTGTGAAATAAGATTGAACTATAAAACAACCATAAGGCTTTGATATAATGATTAGAGCACATCACGTGACGTGTGATTTAGACACACATTATCGCGTCATACTAGTCGCTATAGATAAATGCCAAGTATCTAAGTGGAGATGACTAGAGGTAAGAACTGATTATTCATTTGAGTTTCGAATCCTGCTTCATTGACACACTTGAGATTTCTAGATTATAAACAAGAAGAAGATTGAAATCTCTACAACTTGGACTTAATATGTTGTAGTTTGAATGTCAACATGATGAAACATATGATAACTTGTTGAGAAAAGCAAATGCCCAAGACCTAGGCCCAAAATTTTTAGTACTTGTTGAAATATAGAGCTGCATGAGATATTTACAAAACTGAAATCCTCCAAAATCACAAAGGAAAATATATCTTAAACAATCTAACGGTTTCCCCATCAAATGAATTGAAAGAGGGTACATCAGTTTCAGTTTCTTGGAGAAAACCATCTAAAGAACATAACAAGAATGATGGCAGAGGCTCTGAATGATTTCATAGTGAGTAACCTCCATGCTCCAAGTTAGAATGCGCGGTGAAGAAATTGAAGTCATGGTGACTATAAGAAAGCTGCTTCAGCCATGAATCTGCAGCATTTTGAAGATCACATAGCTTTTCATAGTCCTTCTGTTTATGAGTGTTTAGCCATACATCATTTTGCATCTTGTATGCAGCTAAGCCAAATGGACTAAGCCGAATTTCACTTTTTCCATCGGGGTTCTGTTCTGCAACATCTGAAAACAAAAGGCACATCACTCAGTCAAGTAGGGCAGAGTGATACTGAAAAATTCTTACATTGTCATTGTCAGTGTGTACAACTTAAATCAAATATAGCGAGTCTAAAATGCATACCTTGGAAAGTTGATGACAATGTATGGTAGGTAAGAAAGCTTGCAGAAACATTTTTAGTAATTCCTTTCATTGGAACATGGTAGATTGGATACCTAATAATATGATGTAAAACAAATAACTTGATAAGTAAATTAAACATGAGAGAAAGTATCATCTTTAACTAGCGTGATCAAAGGAAAAAAACATTAAGAAGATTAATATATATGTACCAAGCAACAGCCATCCAACTTGCAGCAGATAATTCAGTGCTCTTTAGCGTCGCGAGTCCAGGATAGTGCTGAGTAAATTCAAGGATCTATAGGAACCCAAACATATATTAGCTTCATAAAAAGATGTGAAATGATACTATTGATCAAATCCAATTTAACACAAGTGTCATTTCACTACTCCATTTGATACTTTGTTATCTTTCAACAAACAGATACTAGATACATTTCTCAGCCAAAGTTATTGTTAAGGACCGAAATAATCTACTATCATCTGGAAGCTAACACAATAAACCTCAAAAAGATCATGAGTATAAAGAGAAACGAGAAATACCGAAACTGACATAAACATTTAACGTGGTTCGGTCAACTGACTTACGTCCACCACAAGAGGAGATAAACAATTCACTATTTTTAAATATGAGAACAAATTATCGTCAGAATTAACTTCACATAATTCACTTGCAATAAAAAGAGTCCTACCAGGAGAGGACTAACAAAATATGGATACTTAAGGAAAACGTACTTAAATATGGACCATATTAGTATAACAAAAAGCCTATCATACTGAAACGATGGAAGCTGGATTTTGATTTTGATCAAGACATTGTCTAACCACTATGGGCGAAGTTACTTGGGTTGCTTATGGGGTATTGGTCTACTGAAGCTCGAATCAAAGTGGCGAGTGCAGTAGGGAGACCTTTACACACAAATTGTTTTACAATCATCTCTTAGAAGATCTCATATACCAGAATTCCAGTTGAAGTGAATCTCTCATAACCCTTGCGCGAGGTTATTCAAATTGAGGCCTCGATTTAGCAAAGTCCCCTCTCCTACGAAAGTCAAGGATTATAGATCTAACCATATTATACTATACCTATTATAGTCAGTAGACTCGATGTGATCAATCTCTACTTATGGAACAAAGTTGTTATACTGAAACAATTGTTGAATGTAGCTATGAAGAAGAATTTTCTATGGATTCAATGAGTCTTTAGTGTTATGTGCCGCATGGAGCTTTAGTGAGACTCTAAATCTGTAACATTTGTTACTTTATAAAACATAGTGACTTAGAAACAGTTCAAATACCTAAGAGAAAACACTACAGTTCTCAACTTTTGGTGTTGTGCATACAAGTAAAGTCTATTCAACTTAATTGATACTTGCAATATAATGTATCCCATAATAAAATTTTATGAACCAATTTTTGTTACATCAAAAATAATAAAATTTTACAATTAATGAGTATATTCGATGTGACATTTCAAGAGTAATGTGTGTGTACCTTATCTGAAAAGGGAATTCTCCAAAAAGGAGAGCATGTCTCAGAATACTGGAAATAGAGATAGCCAAGGCGATCTCTTGAAGCATCCAACTCAAAACATGAATCTGCAGAGATGGAGTTGTTACTTATAGTTCTTGACAACTTCTCGCTGTTCTCACTTGCATCACTCCAAGACTCCGTCTCGAAATCCACCTCATGATCTCCAGAAGATGAGTTTCTATACACAACACATAACACCACCATCATTTTCTCAAAGGTACACTCTTACTAAAGAAATTAAACAGAGTTCTTGTAATGGTGATACAAGAGGAAATAAACACAAGAAAATATGAAACAGAAAAGAAACATAGTAAGGAGGAAAGAGGAATTAAAAAGATATCTATCTATCTATCTATCTATCTATATATATATATATATATATATATATATATATATATTGAAGAGAGACATGGGAACAAAGTTTAGAAAGTTTTCCTAGCATCGCGGGTGGTTCCTCGAGCTTTGACCAATAACATAATTACACTCATATGTTCCTTATATATGCATTTTTAATTATATCCTAATTTCTATTAGTTTCTCAAGATAAATATACATATATATACATGATTTTTTCCGAAGTTAAGAGGTGCACGTGCACCATCATCTATAGGAGTGGGTCCGCCTCTGGGTTTAAGTAAATGTGATTTTCTATTTGATATGGTCTTTATGAGTTAATGGATGTGTATAAACATCTTCTATTCAGGCTTGATGAATTCTTGAGTACAAAATGTATTTGACATGCTCACAAAATACCTTTACCCCAGCAGGCTAGCACTACTATCTTTTATAAAGCCAAATGGTAAAGTTTTTAAGAACATGTTTATTGTGTGGAAATTGGAGAATATTTTTGATAAGAAACATATAGGATAATATTTATATTTGAAGAGACATAAGATTATGATTGGGTTCTCAAACCTAGCTATTTAACAAACTACAAATGAAGGAAAGGTTAGTCATGTAGCTGATTAAGTAAGATCACAACTCTTGTTTTATTATGTTAACCTTCCTTTTTTTTTTTTAACAAATTGAAAGAGGCTAAAGTTGTTAATGTCTATAAACTCAAGAATCTTATAAACCTTTAGCTCGAGGAAATGCATCTCAGGTACATCAATTAGTAGGTTTGAGAGGATTAATGTCAGATTATCAAGGACAAATGATTGATTTACCTATTCAAAGCAATTTACGTGAAGGACTCTCTTTAACAGAATACATTATTTCTTGCTACGGAGCCCGTAAAGGAGTTAATAAGTTTACAAATCCTGTGAAGTAAGTTTGTTGTATCGACATGAACTGTAAGATATCGTTTGGTGTGAGGGATAAGAACAAAAGTCATGGGATAAAAAAAATAGTCATGGATAAATTTTTGTTGTCTTGTTTGGTTGTCATGTTTGGGATAACTTATTCCACCATTTATAGCATATTGATGGATAAGTTATCCCATATACATGATGGGATACATTATCCCAGGATAACTAATCCCAGAATAGTTAATCCGGGATATCTTATTCCAACCAAAAGTGTTGAAACAACAAATTAAAGAGTTTTGTTATTAAATAGAAGATTGTCAACATAGAAGCTATCATCAAGTGAGAAGAGGCGCATCAAGAGCTTATGAAGATTGAAGATGCTACAAGAGTACATATGAGGACTTGTGAAGTTTCTCTGAGTTTGATATGATAAAAACATGAAGAATTTTTTGAAACACATGATCTCTAGGTTTGCATTCAACATCTTATGAAACTATATTAAATTTTTCATGAGTAACAAATTGTGTACAAATGACATTCATTGTTGAAGAGTGAAGCTAGTAGTATCAACAACCAAATCACATATCTCCAAGAAAAAAGTGAATATACAAGCAACATTACTAGATGATATTCTATCTATCAAAAGTTCTTATTATATATTTTATCTTCTTAAAAAGAAAATAAAATGTGATGTGAAAGAGGATAGGAAGAAGCTCCATTGGTTGCTCCTCCTTTTTAAAAAATTCAACCTCTTCAAGGCTACTTTCACTATGAACAATGATACTCTATCTATTTTCTGTTTTTCTTTCTTTATTCCTTTTACCTACAATCCCACTAAGGCCCATCACAAATTACCAAATAAATCTACTTCCACTCCTTTTTATTTGTTCTTCCACCTTAGAAAAAAATAAATGTTTTTGTTTGTTTAATTTTAGGTATTTTGTTATAAAAAAAGCTCTGGGTACTTCCCAATTAATCTCCATACCTGACTATTTAGTGATAGTGAATAATAATAAAAATCTAAGATAGAAAATGAAGGGAGGAGAAAGGGAAAATCTATTAGATTGTTACATTGCTATATTTTGGTGAGTGGACACAAAGAAGAATATTGAAAGAGGGGTGAGGGGACATATGAAAGTTGACTATTTATTTATTTATTTATTCAAAATTCGTTTTCCTTTCTTATTGTTATTTTTATCCTTATGATTTTAATGTGTTTTTAAAATGTAAAGTATTGTATTTATTCTCTTTTAAGGGTATGTACACACTTTATTCTACTTAGTAAAATAGACATTATATAAGTCAAGTTAATAGTCAAAGATGTCCTAACTGTTAATTTTGAATAGGTTTGGATGAAACTCCATATAGCATAATAGCATAGAGACAAAATTGACAAACTAAAATAAGTACAATGATCTCCCTAACTATTCTGCCTAATAAACAAGACAATTAAAGATTAAGAACAAAAAAATAATTTTGAAAATATAGTAACGGAAGAAATTGAATATATTAGGCACAAAGCTAGTTTGACTTTTTATGAAAAGAAGCCTTTGTATTTGCATTACTTGAATAAAAACAGGAAAAGAAAAGTAAATGTATTCCCATTTATGCCTTATTGGTAAAAACAGGTAATTTAATTGTGTTTATTTTTTAAAAAGAAAAAAAATATTTTTCATTCATACCTGATTAGTGAGGAAGCTGATTTGACTGTGTAAATTTGGATTGCTGATAAATAAGGAGCATAATATTGAATAACACTTTCATTATCATCTTTCAAATAAATGGGAGCACCAACACCATATGCACTCCACTCTTCGTAACAGTCCCATAAATCTCTAAGTGTGAAGTACTTATCACCATTTGAATTCCACATGCTATTTTGATCATCCATGTTAGTCTACAATATTAATTGACACAATCAAATAAAAGTAAAGAAGATAAGAGATACAACAAGAAATAAACAAAAAAAAATAAAAATAAAAATTCATTGAAACTACAACGAATTGAAAAAATAGTGATGTACAACAAAGTGGGGAAATTATTTATAACAATAATGTATTATTATAAACCAATTGAAAGGAATGTAACACAATTTTAAAAAGCCTATATCTTTTTATATATAAAAAATGCCACATGTTCACACTGTCACATCCCAATCTTTTTTTTCTCCTCAACAAATCACATAAAACAAAGAAATCATTTTTGGAATTTTTTAAAAAGCTTTACGAGATTGTGACCATAATAAAAAAAAATTGACCACCATTATACAAATTTAGAAAATAACTAATGTTGATGTTTTTTTATATGTAAAAAATGCCACATGTTCACACTGTCAAATCCCAACCTTTTTTCTCCTTAACAAATCACATAAAACAATGAAATCATTTTTGGAATTTTTTAAAAAGCTTTAAGAGATTGTGACCATGATAAAAAAAATTGACCACCATTATACAAATTTAGAAAATAACAAATGTTGATGTTCTTTGGTAAGTACCAGGATGTTGACCAGAGATTGTACCATTGAAAAATTTCTCCAGACACACGAGAGAAAAACTAATATTTTATTGCTAAATTAGCTTGCGACAAGTTTAGATTCAACTTAAAATTAATAACAATTCTTTATACATATGTTTTTTATCAAAAAAATGAGCAGAATCGTGAGATCTTGATAAATCAAATGTCTTTACAGATAAAATTGGTTAGAAAACTCCAAAAAATTAAAAAAAAATTGAGGATGGAGGACTTGCATAAACTAAAACACAAATAATTTTTCACATCAAATTAATTAAAACAAAAACAAAAAATGATAATCACCTTTGGTAGAAGAGGTTTGGAAGTGATAACCGGTGTGACTGATTGAAGAAAACTCTGAACATTTGATCTTTTAGTTGACAAGAAATCAAGTGAAAAAGGTGACATTTTTCTATCTTTGTTTGAACAAGAAAAAAATATGCTTCTTTTTTCTGTGTTTTCAACTCTAAATTAAAAAAAAAAAAGATAAATAAATCATGCTATAAATACTTGTAAGTAGTGTTTGAAGATTTATGTAATCTTAGATATTTATATTTAAATAAATTTGGATAAGAATAAATTTAATCAAAGTTGACAATTGACAAAGAGTCTCAAAATCTTTTTTTTCCCTCACTATACTTCACTAGCTTACACTCTAACTATAAAATTTCTAGAGTTAGTCAAAATCAAATTCATGAAAGAATGATGGCAAAGAAAAGTCATTGAATGTGAAAATAAAAAAAAGAAAATAAAATAGAATTGCTAAATAAAAATAAATAAATAAATAAATAAAAGAAATAATAACATGGACCATGAAATTGAACTTGAGAGGGGGTATATAATAGAAAATTAAAATGAAATGGAAAGGGAAAAAAAGGAAAATTAGTGAAAAGGTATTAAAATTCCACATATAACGGAGAAACATATATTAATGAAAACAATTAATAAACTCTTGTAACTCAATTTTTTTCTATTAATAATTAAATGCTAGTGTTAATTGATTACCATTTAAAGGGCCTAATTTAATTTTCATGTGTATATGGAATAGATACTATATAAGCCAATTATCATCCTATTTTTATTTACAACAGCAAAGAAGAAAAAATAAAAAAGAAGGTCAAAGAGGCAAACACGTAAATACATGAACCAATTTGAGACTATTAAAAAGGATGGTGACAAAAAGGGAAACAAACTAATAAAAAATTGTGATAAAGTGATTAAATACATATTTATGTTTAATTAGAGATCTTTAAGTTTCAAAAGTGAATTTTACATATAAAATCACAATTATTAGAATTATTTTACCTATAACATAAAATTTTTTGATACAAATTTAAATTTTATCGAACTAACTATAACTATTGAGGAAGGATCAGGAAAAGTATAAATATAAAAACATAAATTCTAAAAAGAAAACAAGGGGTGGAGAAGTCGAGTAGCCACGTAAGTACTTATGTACAAGCAAGACTAGAATAATTGTCAAGATGATTACAAAATAGAGTGTTTGACGTTAGGACAAACACACTTTATCACTTATATGACAAAAATAAATTGTTTGCTTGACCATGCGTTGAGAACTACTAGTTCACAAGGTGGCCTTAGAAAAGTAGGAAATAGCAATAATGGTCCATGAGTTGTGATGTTATTATTATTTTGATCCTATACTATTTAAATATGCAAATTTAACTTTTGATTAACTTATATATGTAGTTTTGGTCCTTAAACCTAGGAGTGTTCAAGAAAAAACAAAAACTCGAACAAAATCAGAATTCTTAGACTTTATTTTAGTATTCAAAATCGACAAAATTTGATTTGATTTTGATTTGATTTTGTTTTTAAAAAAAAAAAAGTGGAAAAAAAATCAATCAAAATATATGAATACTATTGAAAAAGTATTATACATATAACTATAAATTTACAATATATATTGTATAAGTTATTTGTATTTTGTTGTATCACGAATCAAAATTTGGGTTAATATAGCACCTACCATAAACCCCTACTAGGCAAGTGAAAACTCAACTACAAACGATAAATTAAAGGGATAAGTACAATTATTCCCTTAGATTATGTACGAAATCTCAGAGATACAACTTAAATAAATTAAGGTTCTATTATTCTCAAAATTATTATTTTTTTGCTTGTAATTTTGTATACCTTTTGGTTCACATGACACACTCCTTGACTCCACGTAGTTGAGGCGTGTGGGAGACATTTGAATGTCATGTAAGCTAAAAAGGTATACAAAATTATAAAAAAAGGTTCAGAGATAATAGAAACTTAGTTTATTAAAGTGTGTCTCTATGATTTCGGTCATAATCTATAGGGTTACTTGTGCCTATCCCTATATGAAACAAGCATATAACTATGCGGGAGCAATAATAAGAGAGAAGAGGGATCCATTGCATAGATAGGCATACAACGAAACAAAACATAGAAAAATGGCCGGAAAGTAACCAAGAAAGATAAAATTATAGAACAACCAACCTGAACCTTGTGTCACCGGTATAAGAGCATCAAGTATACAAAGAAACTGTATACAAAAATTATATGTAACAAAAATACAAAATACATCGACAGTACAAAAGAGGAAAAATACTAACGCTTTTGTAACATCTCAAAAATTTCTAAGATAAAACTCAAATCCTTCTTCATTACCGTATGTCACACCTCTTCTATTTTTATTTTACAATTGTTAAGGATATGACAAGTTTAAAAAAAAATATTCGTTTAGAATCGCCACTTGCAATTGAGTTTTTAGGTGTTCCAAGTCACCCAGTTATTCCTAAATCAAAACAAAAAAAACTCTTTATTTTTAGTCTACGAAAAATACAGATTGGGTAAGGAATTCTATTGACTGTAGGGAAGGTATGGGGCGCCCTCCGAGTCTCGTGGTTCTAGCACGGTCGCTTTAAGAAATTATATTTGGCTAAAAATAATTTTTTGTATAAAAAGGGAAAATTTTGTATTAATTACTATTTTTTTTTGAAAAATTTGATTGGCCTAGAGGCATAACCGCACACAAGACCCTCTTTTTTCTTTTTTTAGAAAGAAATACACACCAAGGATCGGATTTTTGAAATTTTAATTATTTAAAAAAAAAAACTGATAATTAATTACTCAATTTTTTAAATAATGACAAAAATGAATAAATGAATATATTGCAACATTTAGACAAGAAAATGATTTTTTTTAGGTTATTATTTTTTTTAGAGAAAAGATCATAAAGACACCATCGAAGTTGTCCCATATTTTCATAAAGACACCCAAACTTTTAAACTGACCTATCACCCCACTAAACAACTATATATCGTTGTAAATTGGCCATTTTACCCATTCCATTGTCTATGTAGTGCGTGTGTTGCTCACTCTCTAGGTAACCCGACCCGACCCTTTTTTTTTTTTTGAAGAAAATTCGTGAACTCCTTTTCATTTCATTTCTCAACTTTTCCCTAAAATCAAACGAAATACACAAGTGTTGTTGTTGACAATAGTGTTGTTGTTGACGATCTCGTTGTTGATCGTTGTTGATGTGTATTTGTGAAGATTCTTGGAGATTAAAGGTCTAACAAATCAGGGTTCAAAAACATATGATAAAAATCTTCACTTTTTTCGGTTATACTAATTTTATGGATTATTATTGTGTAGAAGTGTTAGAATCGACCTCCTACAGTTGCCATTGCTAGGATATATTTGAGTATGTTGAGTAATCGACTTTGTTAGTGTAGGGTATTGTGTTATTGACTTAGTGCGACTGTTAGTGATTAGGGTTTTGTGATTGTGTTTTAGGTTAGGGTTAGATGTTATCCACTTATTAAAAATATGTTTCTTATTTTATTTTAAATAAGATAATGAATAATAATTAAAAATTAATTATATTAATTCAATAGCTCAAATAAAAATCACATTAATTCATTGCTTCTACCTAGGTTCAAACCTGGATGAAGCAAGACTTCACTTCAAGAACTCAATTTCGGCTCTCTATCCCCAAATTGACCCTCCACCTTATTAATTAAATAATTAATTATATTCGGGGTAATTAGGATATTAACCTTAGCCTGGAAAAGACCATTTTACCCCTAGACCCTCTAAACCTAAGATTTCCTCTTTTTAAGTCCGATAAAGACTTCTTCGAGTAAAACTTCGTATTCGAGAGCCCTACATGATTAGACCAAACCTTTCCAAGTTCAACTAACTCCCCAAGTTAGTTGGCTTGGCTTTAGAAAGGGTTCCGAGGTCTGGTTCTACGCTCATCAATACGTGTGAACCCTAGTCTAATCATAGGCATTCTTGACACATTAAGAATCACTTAGTATATACATTTTTAGGGTTGTTACATTATCCCCCCTTAGGAACATTCGTTCCCGAATGACACTACCACTATTTAGCGTAATTCTAGTCATATCATAACATAATTACTATGCACAGCCAAGCAATAGCAACAAAATATGGAGAGATAAGGGAACATAAACTTATGAGTAGGAAGTCTAACCTCAAGAGCTGAAAAGATGAGGGTAACGGGATCTCATGTCGGCATCAGCCTCCCACGTAACACCCTCAACAAGATGATTTCTCCATAATTTCTTCACTGTGGCAATCTCCTTGTTCCTCAGCCGCTTGACCTGTCTGTTTAAGATCTCAATAGGTACCTCCTCGTATGACAAGTCTTCATCAACCCCCAAACCTTCCAAAGGTAAAATCGAGGTTGGGTCACATAGGCACTTATTTAACATGGATACATGAAAGATTGGATTGACAGAAGCTAGCTCCGCAGGCAATGCCAACTCATAGGCCACCTCACCAACACGTTGTAGGATCTCGTAAGGCCCAACATACCTCGGACTCAACTTCCCCTTCCTGTCGAACCTCATCACCCCCTTCATAGGTAATATCTTCAGATAGAACTGGTCCCCAACATTAAACTCAAAGGGACGTTTTCTATTATCTGCATATGACTTTTGTCGACTGTAAGCAGTAGTAAGCCTGTTCCTAATCACTCTGACATTCTCTAAGGCCTCATGAATGATTTCTGGACCAAAAATGGATTACTCTCCAACCTCTAACAACCCAACTGGAGATCTACACCTCCTACCATACAATGCCTCAGGCGGTGCCATCCCAATGTTGGAGTGATAGCTATTATAATACGAGAACTCTATCAAAGGCAAATGGTCATCCAATCTACCCCTGAATTCAATCACACACGCTCTCAATATGTCCTCCAATGTCTGAATGGTGCGCTCTGCCTGCCCATCAATCTGAGGATGAAAAATAGTACTAAGATTTACCTGCGTGCCTAAGCTTTTCTGGAAAGATCTCCAGAAATGTGAAGTAAATTGAGCTCCTCTATCTGAAATGATAGACAAAGCAATCCCATGCCATCTCACCATCTCATCTATGTAGAGTATGGCATAGTCCTCGTCTCTCATAGTAGACTTCATATGGGAAGACTTAGTCAATCTGTCCACAATAACCCATATGGAGTCATGCTGTCTCCTAGTCCCCAGAAGAGAAACCACGAAGTACATATTAATGGCCTCCCACATCCATGTAAGAACCTCAATAATCTGAGTTAGACCGCCAGGCTTAAGATGTTCTGCCTTAACCTACTGACAATTAGGACACTTGGCCACATATTCTTCTATGTCCTTCTTCATACCATCCCACGAATAAATCTACTTAAGATCATGACACGTCTTGGTGGAATCTGGATGTATGGAATATCTGGTAACATGGTCTCTGCAACAATCTTGGTCCGCAAATCATCCACATCTGGTACACACAATCTGTCTTTATACCTAAGTATGCCATCACCTCCCAAAGCGAAAGACTCATTCATCTTTATCAACACTGAGTCCTTCAGCTCCATGAACACAGGATCGAGATGCTAACCCTGCTTGACTTCAAATACCAAGGATGACTCAGAACTAGGATGAACTGAAACACCCCCACTAGTTGAGTCAACCAATCGCACACCTAGTCTTGCCAATATGTGTACATCTTACGTTAACTCCTTCTTTTCATCCTCAATGTGGGTTATACTTCCCATGCTCATCCTGCTCAAAGCATCGGCTACAATATTAGCATTACTAGGATGGTAGTGAACATTCATGTCATAATCCTTCAACAACTCCAACCATCTCCGCTAACGTAGATTCTACTCCCTCTGTGTGAACACATGCTGGAGACTCTTGTGGTCTGTTAACACATCCACATGCACTCCATACAAGTAGTGCCTCCACAGCTTCAGTGCAAACACTACAACTGCTAACTCCATGTCATGAGTGGGATAATTCTTCTCATGAACCTTGAGCTGTATGGATGCATAGGCTATCACCTTACCACCCTGCATAAGAACACAATTAAAACCAACCCTAGATGCATCACAATAAACAGTACAATTCTCACCATACTTAGGCAAAGTAAGTAGTGGGGCTGAAGTGAGTTTGTCCTTGATCTCTTGGAAATTCTTCTCACAAGACTCCATCCATTCAAACTTGGCCTTCTTCTTAGTCATAGTTGTCAATCGGGTAGCAATGGAAGAAAGGCCCACCACGAACATGCGGTAGTAACCATCAAATCCCAAGAAGCTACGGATATCTGTGGGAGTAAGAGGTTTTGGCCAGTTCTTAAAAGCCTCAGTCTTCCTGGGGTCCACATCTACACCTTGATCGCACACAATATAACTTAGGAAGGTCACCGATCTAAGCCAAAATTCACACTTGCTAAATTTGGCGTATAACTGATGTTGTCTAAGTACCTTCAAGGTTAGTCTGAAATGTTGTTCATGCTCTTCCTTGGTCTTAGAGTAGATGAGAATGTCATCAATGAATACTATGACAAAAGAGTCAAGGTATTCACGGAACACCCTGTTCATGAGATCTATAAACGCTGAAGGTGTATTCGAGAGACCAGATGAAATAACCAAGAACTAATAATGACCATAATGGGTACGAAACGCTGTCTTGGTGATATCTCCATTCCTAACCCTAAGGTGATGATACCTTGAACGAAGATCAATCTTAGAGAAGAAACTAGACCCTTGGAGCTGATAGAACAAATCATCAATTCTAGGAAGTGGATACGTATTCTTTATAGTGACTTTGTTAAGCTGCCTATAATCAATACACATTCTAAGGGTCCCATCCTTCTTTTTCACTAACACTGGAACGCCCCAAGGAGATGTGCTCGGCTGAATGAAACCCTTATCAGTGAGATCTTTTAATTGCAGCTTCAACTCTTTGAGTTCAGCTTGAACCATTCTATAGTGAGGAATTTAAATTGGTTTAGTACCGGTTTCTAAGTTGATACAAAAGTCAATCTCTCGTGGAGGAGGGACTCTAGGCAAATTATCAGGAAATACATCTACGAACTTATTCACAACAGGCACTGAGTCTTGGAAGGAATGTCATGATCAAAATCAATAACACTCACAATATGACATAATTACCCCTTGGACATCATTTTATTGGTCTTAAGGTTTGAAATCAAAGGATTAGGATGACTCGAGCTGTACCCCTCCTAGACTAGTTCCTCTTCATAAGGGAAACAAAATCTCACCACTCTACTACGACAATCCAGAAAAGCATAACAACTGTGAAGCCAGTCCATGTCAAGGATAACATCAAAATCATGCATGGGTAACTCAACCAAGTCTTCACACATAGTCTTACCACTTACAACTATTGGGAAATCCTTGTATACTATATCAGTTCTTACATATTCTCCTAAAGGTCTACAAACAACTATAGGATCATGCAGAACTTTAGGCAATATTTTGAAAAGTGAGAACAAGCAAAGGAGTTATAAAGAAAAGCATACACCCTGGATCAAGTAAAGCATAAAAAGAAGTTGAGAATACCAGCAACATTCATGTGACCACAGCAACAGACTTCTCCTGCTCCTCCCTACCCTTTAAGGCATAGAACTTGTTCCTGTTAGGAGGCTCGGCTGCTTTTGCACCCTTTGGATTAGTCCTAGGCTGAGCATTACCTCCAGTTTGACCTCTGTTCTGTGGGCAGTCACTAACCATATTCCCACTCTTACCGCAACTGAAATAGACGTTAGTGCCATGTCTGCACTCTTCACTGTGAGCACGACCACACTTAGCACAGTTCTTTTTGGGAAGCTGCATCTCACCTCCATTGCCCTTCTTAGGCTCTAGTCTGCCTCCTCTAAGGGTTGTACTCCTCTGGGAATTAGAATTCCATAACTCTGCTGCCCCTTCATGAACTTGCGCTGCTCATGGATGCAAAAATTGTTTCTATGGCCTCCATGGCTGGGACCTGCCTGATCTTGAGGCTTCGTCCTCCTAGCATCATGAACACCCCACTTTTTGCGGTTGTCCTCTACCTGCTGGACATGCACCATCAACCTGTAGAGGTCCATGTTATCATGGAGTATTGAAGACCGACACTCCTTTTCCAAATCTCCGTTGAATCCTGTGAGGAACCTGCTCATCTCATCCCTGCTGTTAGATACAAGGGATGTAGCATACCTGGATAATTTAACAAACTTCAATACTCATCTCATCTTTGTTCTTAGATACTAATGAAAATACTATACCTGGATAGTTTGACAAACTTCAGGGAATACTCCCTGACTGTCATTGATCCCTGCTTAAGGTTGATAAACTGCTCAACGTTCGCCTCCCTCATCTCCCTGTGAAAGAATCTCCTCAAGAAGGTCTATGAAACAGCTCCCAAGTGATTGGAACACCGCTCAATGCTCGTCTATCCTTCCACATCTTGCACCAAGTCCGTGCAACATCCTTAAGCTTATAGAAAGCCTACTCTGCTTTCTCAGAATCGGTGCCCCCCACAGCCACCAAAATCTTATGCACCTCATCCACAAACTCCTGGTGGTCCTCTAAAGTCTTACACCCTGTTAAAATAGGAGGGTTCATCCTCGTGAAGTTTATCAGCCTGTCAACCATGCTCGCACTGGTGGGTTTTCCCTCTCAATATTCTGCCGGTTGACCTAGGCAGTCATGGCCTGGTCCTGCATAATTATGGCATGTGCCATTTGGTCAAGAGATGCACGCACCTCCGCATCAGTCAACCTAGCTGGGTTAACTGGCATAGCCACTCCTTCAGCTGAAGCCTTAGGTGGAACCTGATTGTTCCCAACATCTGCTCCTCTTCTCTTCTGACCAACGTTCCTCCTAGTATTCATTCTTTGAAAACAATAAGGATTGATGTTAGACACGCTCATAAAACAAAGAAATCGAACATTAGAAAAGGCAGAATAAGATCAGAAGAATGGAAATTTTCATACGCATCATGCAGTCTTTAATCCAGAATAGTGGTTTACTTCACTACATACGTCATTCTTACATCATCTAGGTTAATTTTAGCAGAAAATTTGAACTTTCTGTCTTCTTAATTGATGCTAAACATTTTTAACTTAACATCATAGGCGTTCACAAATCAACTATCTAATATAGTGATAATCAAATGAAAGAAACAGTTCATAATCGCTTTAAACATATTTTTAGCCAAAACTACACCGATACAAAGTATGAAATGATAGTGGAAAAAAACACTAGTGGAACATGCTCCATGAGATAAATCCTACATATAAGCTAGATAGTAACGGTAGACATCCTCGAAAGCATGAGGCCCTACCAAGTCTAAATGAAAGTTCCCCGTCCGGATAGCTGCAACGTCAACCTGTAAGCTCTACCATCCACCTGTGCCTGCACCTAAAAATATAGAGTTGTATGGGATTAGTACACACTGTACTAAGTATGGGTATACGCAAGCACACACCAAGGACATACATGAGTAAGGATAGCTCTTTCATAACAACATGATTATGGAAAGTCAAGTTAGTAGACTTGCCAAATTGGGGTTAGGAAAGTCAGTGAACTTTCCAAAATTGGATTAGGAAAGCCATGCCATGAGAGTAACATGCATCATCATACTTATCATACTGCACACAACACATAACATCTTACACATAACACACTTCATATTGCATATAGCACATAACATCTTACACATAGAACATATCATATGTCTTGAGAACTTGGAATCATGGACTTGACATTAAGACTTTCCAAAATGGGGGCTCAACATATGGGACCTCAACTAGGGAGTCTTCACTAACAAACACAAAATCTGCTTCATTCATTTATATGTACTTCATTTGGTTTCGTTCATAGGCTAGTGTGAACACCAGCTCTACCTAGGATGTAGTTAAGGCTTTCATCTGGTTTGCTGTGCAATGATCAAGAATAAACTAGTGTCATTGATTGAGTCTAGAGCACATCTTGATTATCATATCTTCAGACCTTTGGTATCGTTCATTTCATTATGCGCCTCATTTGAGGTTGGCCTCATTCATTCGTTAGGAACTTTAACTTTAACAGACATAGATTTTGTGAGCATCGTGAAATCCTGTGTCTCCTCCATAACGAAAAGAGGTGGATAACCGGCCAAAGTAACCCAAAACATGCTAGCGTACATGGGAATTTAACCCACCAGATCCCTATATTGTTTGTATAAGTTTATAGACTAGGAGATACCCAACATGCCGGGCAATCTCATCTCAAGAGAGTTACGTGAACCTCCGCCCTTCCCGAAAGAAGGCATCACCGCTCATAGCTAGTATATCGGTTCTCATATAAAGTTCTATTACATTCAACTCATACGTCATGGAAGCTGGCTTGTAGTATGATAACATCATAATGCAATAGATGATTTCTAATCTCATAAGTCTTCATTCATATTTTGTTAAGTGACTCATATCTTTATAAGATTATGTAGTACAAGACTTATGCATCTTATAGGTATGCCAAGATTTCGATTTCGATCTAAGTAGATGGAACTATTCTTGAACATTTAATTCACGTATGATTTATGCACATACAGAAATTTGGGCAAGGGAACCCAAGTTCAAATCCCTTGGACAATACCTACATTTTCCCTTGACTTTATTTTTAGTCTTCACGACATTGGGACCCTAAATCGAGCCCCAACATCAACATTCTATCTTTAGTTTTCTCGTTAGATTCTCCTCTTATTTGGCCTAATGGTTGTGGGATCGAACTCCCACAACCCCTTTTATTTTTCATTTAAAATTGTGTAGTCCAATTCGCCTAGACCAAGAGATTGTGGGATCAAACTCCCACATCCTCTTCTTATTTATTCTTTAATTTTGCTAGGGGCTGTGAGGTTGTGGGTTTGAACCCCCACAGCCTCCTTATTTTTATTTTTATTTAAAATTGACTTATCTAGAAGTTTGGTCGTGAGGTTGTGGGATAGAGCCTCCACAACCTCACTTTATTTTCTTATTGATTCCGCCCTTCTTTTTTCTAGCCTTGAGGTCGTGTTTTCGATTCCCACGCCTCACATTTTCTTATCTTTAATTTTATTCTTTCACTTCATTCGCTGCCTGGAGGTCGTGGGTTCGATTCCCACACCTCCCATTTATTTATTTAATTTTCTTGCATTCTCCTTTCTTAGCCAATATACCCCATTTCGAAACCCCTGACGCCTTTTCTTTTTCTAGCGAATTTACGGTGTTATATGGGTGAGGTCGCTGGTTCGAATCCATGTGGCCTCATCCTTTTAAAATCAATTAAATTTTCCAGATTTCACCTTTATATTTTATCCTAAACCAAACTTATATTTTGCGCTGGAACTTAATCATTTTGTCAACGTATTTTCATCAATATTTCCACTTGAAAACTCAGGACATTTCATGGATAGGTTAACACTTTTTAGGGGGGTATTTCATGGATTCGTTTAGCCAAAATCTTGAAACTAAAATCAGCCCCATTTCCATTTTAATGAACATCACAATTACATAGATTTATGTAAGTAAAAGGACAACCAAAACAATATTAAACTCGAAGCCTTAATTCGGCCTCAATCAAGTACGTTCACAGTAACATTATTTTGCAAATGCACACACTTGCACAAACTTCCAACACATGGTTGCCTATCATACTATTTCAAGTACACAACGTAATCATATTCATCACGAAACATAACATACACCTAAATCTACCAGCAATCATACCCAAGCTACGGTTCATTGATAGCTAGTGACAGGGTAATTCAAGAAGGGAAACAATCGTAGTTTTCGAATGAATAATATGAACCTTAAGGGGTCTCTTGGGAAAGGGACCAAGAGATAAGAAAACCCATACCTTATTGATGTTAAACTCTTGAATTCCTTCCTAAAAACTTCACCCAAGAACACGTCTAAACTTCCTCAATATCAACTCCACTCGAATGACAACCTTCCTTTGCCTAGTGTGCGATTAATGTTTGTTTTCTTGTGATTTCGTGTGAGTTCTTCAGGTGTGAAGAACTGGTTTATTTTTCTGGTTTTTTATATTATTTTTGCAGATAAATTTCGTGTGAAATAATAAGGAGATTGAGCGTGAGAGTTGAGAGATAGACGTGAGAGAGTAGGAGTTATATTAGGCTTAGGAGTTTAGTTTAGGACTTAGTCAAATAATGTTTACATAATTATTAAAAATCTAATTTTTATTTTATTTTAAATCATCTAATGAATAATAATAATTAATTAATTATATTAATTCAATAGATTAAATAAAAATTACATTAATTCGTTGCTTCCATCTAGGTTTGAACCCGAGTGAAGCAAGACTTCACTTCAAGAGCTCATTTTCGGCTCTCTTTCCCCAAATTGCCTCTCCACCTTATTAATTAAATAATTAATTATATATTTAGGGTAATTATGATATTACCCTTAGCCTGGAAAAAGACCATTTTACCCCTAGACCCTCCAAACCTAAGATTTCCTCTTTTTAAATCCGTTAAAGACACTTTCGAGTAAATTTTCATATTCGAGAGCCCTAGATGGTTGGACCCAACCTTTCCAAGCTCAAAAAACTCCCCAAGTTAGTTGGCTTAGTAGTAGTAAGGGTTTCGAGGTTATGTTCTACGCGCATCATTTCGTGTGAACCCTAGTCTAATCATAGGCATTCTTGACAGATTAAGCAACACTTAATATATCCATTTTTAGGGTTGTTACACAAGAGTCCTAGGGGGAGTAAAAATTTGTGTCTGTAGAGTCCTAGTTATCACTGTAGTGTGCCACATCTATAATTAGGAGACTTCAACATTTAGGAAATTCCTCACTCCTTTCATACTCATTTTGTGCGTTACAATTTATCTCTAAAAAGTTTCTTTCTAACTCATGTTTTCTCGTAACCGGTTGTGAGATGGGATTTGTTTGAGGAGTCCTTTAAGGGATTTTTGTTTCCCCATGATCTAAGAGAAGTTAAGAGATGGTTGTTGACATGAGAAGTAGAATGAAATTTTTTTCATGTGGGTTGTCTTTTTTGTCAAGAAAGGAAAGTAAGGTTGCGATGTTAATAGATGAAATAGGCCTAGCAAGGCTAATGATACCTGCACAATAAATTGAGAAGGAAAATTTGTGGAATAGAGAAGAGTTCAAGAATAAGAGGCCTTAGACATAAGGAACGAGTGCAAGCATCAAAAGAATAATGTGAACTATTTTCTTTCTAACAGAAGATGAAAGGACCTGCTTCATCATTTGCTAGTGCACCTGCACTAAGAAACCAAATATGTGTACAATAGTTAGAACTCTTAGAACTTCATAGATAGACCTGCGTATTTGCAAGAAAGCATGGCACAACGGATAAATAAGACTCCTGCATGTTCCAAATGTGGTAGGAGCCACTCAGTGGTGTGTCGTGATTGTTTTACTGTTTGCTTCAATTTTTGCCAGAATAATTATTTTATAAGAGAGCGTTCTTAAGGCAGAGTAATGGTAAAGAGGGAAAAAAAACCCATACTTCTTAAGTTGCTTCATCAAATAAGATTTGCCTCTAGATGATCTACTTTAGGGGGAGGCAAAGAGGAAAACGTCTTTATGCTATCAGTAGTCGCTGAGAGAAAGAGGATTTACCAAATGTTGTCACTAGTATGATCCAAGTCTTCAGTTTTGATGTTCGTCAAGAGCAAAATCTTGAGCCCTTCAGTTTTTCTATACCTAGTTTGATGTCATTCTAGGTATGGACTGGCATCGTTCCTATTACGCATCAATAGATTTCAAAAATCAAATAGTCAAGTTCCACTCTCCTAGTGAACCAATCTTAGAGTGGGAAAGCAATTCAGCAGTGCTTAAGGTCATTTCATTTCGTACCTTATGATAAGGAAGCTATTTCTAAGGGGTGTGTCTATCAATTAGTCTAAGTTAATGACTCTAGGTTTGAGATACCTCCTATTCACTCAGTTTTAGTAGTAAAATTTTTTCCAGAAATCTTTCTAGATAATATTCCCAGAGTCCCTCATGAGAGAGATAGAATTCGGTATACAGATTCTCATCCTATATCTATTCCGTTCCATACATAATGGTACCAGCAGAATTGAATGAGCTTAAAGAGCATTTGAAAGATCTCTTAGATAAGGGTTTCATTCGATCAAGTGTCTCACCTTGGGGCGCTCCAGTCTTATTTGTGCGGAAGAAAGAGGGTTCCCTTAGGATGTTTATATATTACCATCAATTAATTAAGGATATCATAAAAACAAATATCCTCTTCCTAGGATTGATGATTTATTCGATCAACTTTTAGGTTCTGCCTATTTTTTAAAACTAGACCTCAAGTCTGGCTACCATCAATTAAGAGTGAGGGAATGTGATATTCCAAAGACAACTTTCAAAACATGATATAGCCATTATGAGCTTTTGGTCATATCCTTTGGTTTGACAAATACACCAGCACCGTTCATGGACCTTATGAATAGAGTCCAAACCTTATTTAGATATGTTTGTTATCGTCTTCATTGATGACATATTAATCTATTCAATGAATAAATAAAATCATGCTAGTCATCTCATAATTGTTCTTCAGACTTTAATGGATAAGGATTATTAAGGTAAGTTCTCTAAATGAGAGTTTTAGATTGCGTCTATGGCATTCTTAGGCCACATAGTGTTTTGAGAGCGAATTAAAGTTGATACTCAGAAAAATAATGCAGTGCATAATTTGACTAAACTCACATCTCCAACTGCTATTAGGAGTTTCTAGGGTTTAGCTTGCTATTATACAAGGTTTGTAGAGGGTTTATCATCTATACCTTGTCCTTTGACCTAGTTGATTTAGAATACGGTTAAATTTCAATGGTCTAAAGCTTGAGAGAAAAGCTTTCATGAATTGAAGAGAAGGATGAGTACTGCCCCAATTTTGACCTTACGAGAATGTACTGAAGGTTTTATGGTGTATTTTGATGCATCTAGAGTTGGTTTGAGTTGTGTGTTAATCTATAATGACAAATTTATAACTTATTCCTCCAGACAATTGAAAGTTCACAAGAAGAATTATCCAACCCATGATTTTGAGCTGGTTGCGGTGGTATTTGCCTTGAAGATATGTCACCACTATTTGTATGGTGTTCATATTTATGTATTCACTGATCACAAGAGCCTTCAATCTATATTCACTAAGAAAGAGCTTAATCTCAGACAAAGGAGGTGGTTAGAATTGCTCAAGGATTATGACGTGAGGATTCTTTACCATGTAGGAAAGGCTAATGTTGTTATTGATACCTTGAGTATATTCCTTATGGCTAATACCACCCATCACGAGGAAGAGAAGAAAGAACTAGCAAAAGATGTGTATAGAATGGAAAGGTTTGGAGTCTGAATCATGGATTTCACAGAAAGAGAAATAGTGGTGATGAATAGGTCTGAGTCTTCATTATTGTTAGAAGAAAAAGGCAAGCAAGACCAAGATCCCATTTTGCAAAAGTTATTAGCTTTTGAACAAAAGGTATTAGCTTTTGAACAAGGTGGAGATGGTGTATTGAGATATCTAGTTAGATCGCGTATACCAATGGTGTATGGACTCCAACAGAGAATCATGGAGGAATGGGATCTTCCTTTCATCCGGGTTCCAAAAAAATGTGTCATGACTTGAGGGAAGTATATTAGTGGAATGGTATGAATAAGGGCATTGCAGAGTTTGTTGCTAAGTGTCCATATTGCCAACAAGTTAAAGTAGAGCACAAAAGACCTAGTGGTTTGGATTAAAATCTATAACATTTGGAATGGAAGTAGGAGATGATTTGTATGGATTTTATCACAAGCTAATAAAGGTCTCGCCGGAAGCATGATTCTATTTGGGTGATTTATGACAGAATGACAAAATCAGCCCACTTTTTGCTGGTAAATACTACTCATTCAGCAGAAGATTATGATAAGTTCTATATTCAAGAGGTGGTAAGATTTTATGGGGTTCTGGTCTCCATTATTTTATATAGAGGTGCGCAATTTACTACATAGTTCTAGAAATCTCTTCAAAAAGGCTTATGTTCAAAGGTGAACATAAGTACTGTCTTTCATCCTCAGACAGATGGGCAAGAAAAGCGCACTATTCAGACTTTAGAGGATATGTTTAGGGCATGTGTGATTGATTTGAAAGGTAATTCGGATGATCACCTACCTCTAATTGAGTTTGTCTACAATAATAGCTACCACTCTAGCATTTAGATGACTCCATTTGAAGCTCCTTATGGAATAAGATGTAAATCTACAATTGGATGGTTTCAAATTGGTCTAATCAGGGTTGTTAGGACCAGGACTAGTTCATCAACCTATGGAGAAGGTTAAGGTGATTCAAGAGAGGTTTAGAACGTCCCAAAGTCTTCAGAAATCCTACACTGATATTAGAAGAAGAGAGTAAGAGTTTGAGGTAGATGATTGGGTTTACTTGAAAGTTTCACCCATGAAGGGTGTCGAGGTTCGGTAAGAACAGGAATATTAGTTCCTGGTATGTTGGTCCATATAGAATTTCCAAGAGGATTGACAAAGTAGATTATGAGTTGGAGATATCACAAGAGTTGACAGCGGTTCATCCGGTGTTTCATGTCTCCATGTTGAAGAAGTGCATGGTTGATCCGTCCTTGTAATTCCAACTGAGCATATTTAGATCAAATATAACTTGTCTTATAAGGAGATTCCGGTGCAAATCCTAGATCACCAAGTTTGCAAGTTGAGAATAAAAGAGGTAGCATTAGTAAAAGTCTTTCGGAGGAACCAATTTATTGAAGAAGCTACTAAGGAAGATGAAGAGAACTTGAAAAAGATATATCCGCATTTCTTTGTATCCAAAGAAAATGCAGACTAAGGTACTAATTTTCTTCTTAGTACCATCTAAATTTTGAGTAAGTATGTTGTATGTTGCATTTTATTATAAGTGTTTAAAATTGATGTTGCTACCCTATGTCTAGTAAGAGTAACCTCATTCCAAGATAAATTTTCCCAAAGGGGAGATATTGTAATATATTGAAATCAGAAAGGACTTGAAAGAAGTTTAAAATCCGAAAATAGTTACTTTTGCAAAGTATACTAAAATTTGGATATTTTGAAGTAAGTTAAAAATGAGTTTTTGGCCAACCTCAAATGACCATAAATCCTAGCTCAGGATGAGTTAGGTCTAATTACAGATATATTGGAAAGATCTTGGAATGATCTTTTCAACACCGCCAAGTGTGCACAATTCTGAGTTCATATGAGTTAATTATGTCTTTCGGAAGTTGGGTTGTTAGATTAAGGAAAGATCAATGCGGATTTGGGAGGGGAAACTTTGTCTTATACATACCTAATTATAGTAATTTCTTTTTATGGATTAATAGGGGAAAATCAAGACATTTTTCAATTTAGAAAGATTTAGAATTAATGCTAGGGTTCAGAGAAAAGATAAAAGACGAGAAACCAAAAAATTGCCAAGAATATTCAAGATTCGAGTGTGGAATTTGTCAAGGGTGATTCTTAAATATGTATGTGAATCTCATAAAATTGGTTTAATTCATCCACGTGCCAACCATGTTTCAATTCAGCGAATTTGAGTTTTGAATGTTAAGAATTGAGTTCTTGAAGAACATTGTGAGAGTTTCATTGAGTTCTTGATGGTTGTGTTGCTGAAGTTTCTTGATAGTTTGATTCATGTTTACGGGTGTAACTTTGGGTTAAATCGATTTTATATTGATAGTACAAATAATCCTAAGTGTTTGGGAAAAGAACCATTGAAGTGTAGAGGGTTTAGAGATGATAACCGAGCAAGAAAAGTCGGGTTTACCTAGGAAAAGGGTGGGACATGATGCCCACCAGCACGCACCATAACAAACTATATCCATAGGGATCTGGGGCAATGCACCAAATAGAACACCCCAACCATCCCTCTAATGTTTGAGGATTGGCACCCCGCGCCTCTTAGAGCGTTAGGGACGCCAGTTCTCCACATTCATCCCCCCATCTTTCTATACTACTTCCTTCGTGATGTGCCTATGTTCCCTAGTTGATTAAAATACTCTAAGGTACATCTAAACATCATGAAATCATTCATAAACATGATATCATGAACGTTGAATCCATAATACAATTCAAGGAAACATTATATCAAAGTGAAAAAAGTTAAGAGTCAAGTTAAAAGTTATGAAGCAAGTCAAAGCAAAGTTCTTAAAAATTTTCAAGAGTCTTGAGCAATTTTTTAAATTTGTTTTTAAGATACAAGTTTGAAGTTAGGTAAAGAGTGAATAGTTCAATTCATTTATCAAAAAATTATAAGGGAACTGAATATTCCCTAAGGGTTCATAAATATTTTACTTTTAAGATTAGAGGAAACTGAGAAATCCAAAAGATTTTTGAGAAAGAGAAGGGAACATTGATTCCAAGAGATCCTTTAAGCTAATTGTTGAGTAATTATCACAACCCAAAGAAAAATTTTGTTTTAAAAACATGTGAGCTAAGTATATTTTTTAGAGTAGTATTGAACTTTGAAATAGGTATGATAGTTCATTTTAACCCAAGTCTCCGTAAACCATGTAGTCATCATTGGTATTAAAAAATCGCACTTTCTAGATGATACCTTAATTTAAGCTAGTGGATGCACTAAGTTAAATAGTCTTATATGATGACAAACTATAGGATATTTCTGACAGCTTGGGCAAGAAAATCTATCACCACTTAGGCTCACAGCGGTTGTTGTCGGTTAGACAATCTTCCACAAATATTATGTTTTGTTATTATATATATATAAGTAAAGTTGAGTTTTTTATAGAATTTTATTTAATGAACTAAAATTTTCGTTCATATTCTTTTCAAGCTTAATTTTTGTAGCATTCCAACTCGGAAAGTCATACATTCAATGTATTGATGCCAATTTTTCTGCATCGTCTTATGATGCAGACATAGGTAACTAGAATTAGCATTCGGCGTACCATTGATCCAGTGAGAAACTTAAAGTTAGTTGGTGAGTCTCTTTACATTCCAAAGGACATATTTTATCACTTATTTTCTGTTTTAAGTAGTTAGGATGATTAGGGGTCCGTCCCAACATCCCTCTTATTTTAGAGGCTTCATAGATACATAGTATGAGTTCTTTTGCCTTATATATTTCCATTATAACGTTTTGGACATGATTTGCCATTTTAGGTAAGTTATTACCTTATGTTTCTTCCATGAGTTCATATCTTGTATTAAGTATTTTACTGAATAAGTAATACATGCTAAGTGTTTGCACAAGAATAGCAATGGTCTTCGAGTGCCAGTCCCGCCCAGGGTATAGGGCTCGGGGTATGATATCCCATTATCACGACCACGACCCTTGGAGGGTCATGTGATCTGATGTCTGGGCCTGGTGGAGTCAAAGTTCTTAACCATGGGCTGGTAAATGGATTGTGGACCCTATCACGGTCTGTGAACCCTGTCGTGGTTCATTGCTTTAGAAGGTCCCAATTTTTCTAGGATTGTTTTCGATGTGTTACAATATCTCCCCTTGGAACATTCGTCTTTGAATGAAGGCTAATGTAGCTGAAATAGAGAGAAAGAGATGGGAAACCCTACCACTTGACATTGGAGACTGATTTCTGACTAAACAAAGTTCCAAGAACATGCAAATATGCTTAAAATGTGAGTATAAATCGAAAGAACATAGTACTAAGACTAGATTTACGCATGAATGACGACAAACTAAAGATAATCTATTACCAAGATTGAATGGAATCATAAGAAAAGAGGTAAGGATACTTGACCTTTATGGATGCTTCTATTTCCCACGTAGCTTCATCTTTAGACTGACTCCTCCCCAAACCCTTGACTCAAGCAACTTCATTATTTTTTAACCTTCAAACCTTAGATCAAGGATTTCAACTGGTACATCATATTAAGTGAGACTTTCCTTCACAACCATACTTTCTAAAGCTACAAAAGATGTGGAGTCACCTACACACTTCTTCAATAGGGAAATGTGAAAGATCGGATGCACTGCTACTAGTTCTATTGGAAACACTAACTCATAAGAAACTTACCAATCCTTTTCAAGATATTGTAAGGGCATACATATCTAGGATCGATCTTTCCATTCTTTCAAAATATCATCACCCCTCTCATATGAGACACTTTCTAAAAAGCTTAATCATGAACTTGGACCTCTAATTCAATTCTCCTTACATCTGCATAAGATTTCTGATGACTCTGGCCGTCTTAATCTCTAATCAGTTGAAATTTCTCCATAGCATCATGGACTAAATTTGGTCCTATCAAGGCTTCTTCACCTACTTCAAACCAACCAACTATATATCTACATCTACACCCATATAGTGCCTCATAAGAGGCCATCTGGATGCTAGAATAGTAATAATTGTTGTAGGCAAACTCTATAGGAGGGAGGTGATCATCCTAACTACCCTTGAAATAGATCACAAAAGTTCTCAACATATCCTTTAAGATCTGAATGGTACGCTCCGGCCATCCGTCTATAGAAAAAATGTTGTCATAAGGTTAACCTGAGTACAAAGACCTTTCTGAAATAACTTCCAAAAATGAGAGGTAAACTTAGGACCTCTATCTGAGATGATAAAAAAAGGAACCCCATGCATTCTAAAAATCTCATTAATGTAAATATCGACGTATTCCTCTATTAAATATGTAGTCTTGACCGCCAAAAAGCGTAAAGACTTAGTAACTCTATCAACTATTACCCAAATGGAGTCATGTTGTCTACGTGTACGAGGTAAATTTGTCATGAAATCCATATTGATCACTTCCAAATTTTAAGTAGAAATGTCAATTTCTTGAGTCATACCTCAGAGTTTATGATGTTTTACCTCAACTTCTTGGCAATTAGGACACTTAGCCACAAAATCTGCTATATCTCTTTTCATACCCTTCCACTAATAGAATTCCTGCATATTCTTGTCCATTTTATTGGTACTTCAATGAATAGAATATCTGGAGTTATGGACTTTCAGAAGAAACTATTGTCTCAACTCACCCACCTTAGAAAAACATAATTGATCGTGATAGCGAAGTACACCATTTCCCCCTTGAAACATAAAAAAAAAACCTTCACTATATACTGGTGGATTGCACTCTTTATTTCAAGAAATATCATATTATGTCTTTCTTATCGTTAACCTCCACTACCCGTGAAGATTCAGCCCAATTCTGAACAGTTACACCATCATCTGATATGTTTATAAGACGAACTCCTTGGCAAGCAAGTATGTGAACATCTCTTGCTAGGTTATTCCTTTTTTCCTCAAAATGTTCTACACTACCCATAGACAGCTTTTTGAGAGCATCTACTACTACATTATCCTAACCAGAATGGTAATTCACATTCATATCATAATCTTTGAGAAACTCTAGTCATTTTCTGTGGCAAAAATATAACTGTTTCTGGGTAAACACATATTGAAGGCTCTTATGGTTGGTGAAAACATTTGTTTAAACACCATACAAGAAATGTCTCGAAATTTGAAGTCCAAACACTATTGTTGTGAGCTCAAAGTCATGAGTGATATTAGTTTTTCTCATGCTCCTTAAGTTGTCTAGATACATAGGTTAAAACCTTACCTTACTACATTGATGATTCCACGATTTAGACTCATCTAGAATTACATTTTGATAGATTTAGTGTCCTGAAATGAATATTTAGTCTCAATAACTGATTAAAAACCTTGAGTTTCACGTATTAACACTTTAAGACAAATCATGGACAACTTTTAACAAAAAGGAACAAGGTAGCTTAAAAGAATGAAGAAATAAAGGCCTGAAGATCGCCTATCCCGTTAAGTGAGTCCTTGAATGGCCTTAATTTTGCCTAATGTTCCAGAGTATTAAGCCCTAAAGGAAAGGATCAAGTTAGTGGTGCAAATGAGAAGTTAGGATGTCTTTGAGAAATTCCGTGAAGTAGTACTATATCACCCAAAGGTACTGAACGCGAATATGCTGAAGGCAAAAACAAGACGGAGATGAATTATTATAAAGGGTGGATAACTGAGTTATTAAGTGATACGAAATAATTGTATCGTGTGGTCCTTTACATTATGACCTTTTGAAAACTAGAGATAGTCGATAATATTTTTTGCTTCGTATCAAAATTTTAGATTTGGAAGCAGTTTTTTCAACCTTTGATTTTAATTTCGAGTTCTAAGAGTTTCTGGAGATTTTGTTCTTGAAATTTGAAGATTTGAAGGATCCCAATTTTCAATAAATCGGAATAAGGTCTTGAAGAATCTTCATCCTAAACGCATGTAAAGGCATTTTCTGTCATACCCATTCGATGGAAACACCTTTCAGGATCGATTACTATCTCTTTACTATGAGTGGCTAAAAACTCAATTCTTGGGGGGTGTGATTATGTAAATATGAGTTGAATTTACTTCTACGTCTTTCTATAGTAGTTATCTTGTTGTTTAAATGTCATTTCGTTCAGTAGTTGTATTTGAACTTAATAAAATTGTAGTTGCAAATATGATTTTATTTTCATGTCTTGAGCTTGCTCGAGAAAGATGCCTTTAGACCAAAACTACTAAATTGATAGTCAGTGATTATTGGGTTTTCATGGGTTCATCTCGAGAGAGTGAATCCGAAACCCTCTCCCACACTTTCAGCTCGAGAGATTTAATGGGCTAAGGCGAAGGTTTGGCATAATAGTGGCTTCTTGATGCTCGGAAGAAACCTAATTGATTTGGTGTAAGTTGTTCGAGAGAAACTTTACCCCTACTAAATTCTATATTAGTCACAAAATTGCAACAATTTACTAGTTATAGCATGTACCTAGTTCATATTCCTATCACATCCCAAGAATCTCGTCTCCATATTCGTATCTCGCTTACTTTTGTTGTTTTTAGTTGATATTTTTTCTACAAATGGTTCATTGTTAATTGTCACTTGTGTCACCCCCTTTAATTTGTTATGTTTTTAATTGATAATATCATTTAACTATGACTAGCATGAGATAATTTGTACCTGGTTGAATTAATCTAAAAATCGACTCCCTCAGGACTAGACCCCAACCGTTGGTTGGGTTATTTACTTATTAACAACTATCGACGCTTAGAAATGAATGATTTTTTTACAACTTTAAGAGGTTCATCAAAAATGGCGCCGCTGCTGGGGAGTGGTGTTACTTGAGATTATTTAGATATATTGAAGTTTGTACTTGATTATTTACAGTTTAACTGACATAATTTTCAGTTGTGGTTTGCTTGTTTTCGTTGAATCAGGAGAAATGAGCATTGATGCAGAAAATGGTGACCAGACGGATCAACCCTTTTTGAGGTTATTGAATCTTAGGGATAACCTCCTAACATTCAAACAAATGAGATGCGAGTCTATCCATGATAAGTCTCCAAGGTTCAATACATTACTGCAAAAATGCCTGAATCATGCATTGCCAAACAAATCACTGCTGGAATGCTTTTATAGGGTCTTGTCCAAAAAATAGAAGAGTTTTTTATCACCTGGTTGGTGGGTGTTTAACATAACGACCATATGGAGTGGTCGCCAAAAATTTTGACGGCTTGGCAAAAGCTACAAGAAAAAAGAAAGGGACCTGGAATGACGCATTGACTAAAGAAAAGCATGTACCTTCCCCCTCACAAGTGCAAAAGGATGAATTTGTTGAAGGGTGGACAAAATTGAGAGGAACTCTCTCTTATTTTACACAAAATCGATGAACAAAATAGAGTGTTGAGTGAGATCTAAGAGAATGTCAAAATTTTGAATCAAATAACAACCTCACATTCCATGATCATTCAGCTTCAAAGACCCGAAGAGCCAAATGATATCATGTCTCTACTTACGAGATAAGGAGTGGACGCCTAGTGATACTATGGCCACCTCCAATGATGAGGTTTTAAGGGTGATTTGCATTGTTCCATGACGTTAACTAAGGCATTCTCTGAGACACAACTCAAAACCCTTTTATTACATTTTTTTTGTTTTGGTAAATAATGGTGTGTTTATTTTGCAGGTTTAAGTGTGTAAAGTGTTTGGGAAATACGGATTGGATAGAAAATGATCCATTTCAACGATTGGCGTGTCCAACTTAACCCTTCATTTATCTCAACATAATTTTACTTTGGAGCCTGTAAAACTCGGCAAGCCTAGGAAATCAGTGGTGAGTTGGCGACCCCAATAAAGACCACCATTTGGACTTCAATTACTTGGAGGTCCTGTAAAACTCGGGGACATAAGTGACCAATCGGTATATCGCAGAGTGGATCGGAAAATGTGACTAACATCATTGAATAGGGTCGAACTGGATAGTTTTAAATGGAAAAAGATTTTTAAGTTTAAACTTTTCATATTTTCCTCACTTTTAAATTTCACAGACTCTCACCAAGTTAGTATTTTTTAAATTTATGAATTTCATAAATATTTTGATTGTTGATTGTTTCTCAAATTTGGAACATCTTTTTTACCTAGAATTTCACAGTAATTTAATCTCCACCAAAGGTTGGTTTTTCAAACCCCGAGTTTACTACTGACAATTTTGTACTCATTTGCAATGATCGTATCTTAGTTATGTGTTCTAGCACTCTCTGATAGAATTAGATTGATTGAATGTATTGTTTTTATATCATATTATTGCTCGTGTTGCTTTGATCATTAAAACCCGTGTTATTATGCAATATAATGATTAATTTTTGCAAGGTTGTTCTTGCATGTTGGTTATTTTTGTTGGGTGAAGTCTGAGTAGCCCGTATTTATGCCAATTGATGAATGTATAAGAATAGAAAGGGTGACGCTATCCTCAAAGGAAAATATCGTCAATCGGCAAAATTTGGCAAAACTGGGACAATTTTAAGTATCCTAGAGTAATGGGTGTTGCGATCTTGTTTTAATTTTATAACTGCATGATTTGACTTTGTTTTTCAAGATTACAGGTTGAATTTGAGATGATGAGTTGAATGTAGGCAAGTTGGGTCATTTCGTGAGCTGAGTCGAGCTTGCCGAACCACTTGGCCGCTCGCCTAATGTCCCCATCTTATTTTCAAATAAATGTTTTATTTGATGTTTGTAACTATAACTTTTGGAGAGAATCATGAAGTCCCTGAAAGCACTCGTCAACTCACCAAAAGTCCTCTGGATAGCCCTTTGTCTCCACCTTGAACCCTTGTTGCACTATAACTTTTAGCTAATATACCCTTGCTCGCTGAAAGTAGTCAGCGATTTGTCGAACGACCGTACTATTGCCAACTTGCTATAATTTTTTAGCCAATCTGCGAGCGTGATCTAGTCTGCCAAAGATGTTCGGCGACTAGTCGACTGGATCGGCGAGTCTGTCAGCAAATGCTTTTTATGCTCTTAATTGAATTGTTTCCAAATACATTCTAATGTTATGCAGATATGGTACGGACCAATATAACCGTGCCACCCCAGAAAAAATCAAGGGTAATTATTATATGCGAAGAGGGATGAAATACCCCAATGAAGAGAAGGCAAGAAAAAGAAGCACATAACCCAGAGGGTAGGTGTTGACACTCAGGCAGATTTATCTGAAGCTAAAGACGAGAATACTTTGATCTCCCACAAGGATAAATTGCGGGCTAGATCTCAAATCACTTTCGCAACAGTTCCCTCGACGGTCACCCCTTCTGCAACCAAATAAGTTTCAGCTCAGGAACCTTCTGTGACCCTTGCATTTCATGTGGTTCCTCCTCCCACGATTGTGAACATATCAAAAGGTGATGGTTAAGGAACCATCTTCGAGGAAAAGTTGTTTTCTACAGAAGGCTTGGAGGATAAATATTCAGAGGCAAAGGAGACCGTCAATTCCATAGGTTTAAGCATTTCACTAAGCCTCGAGGCCCCTATATTCCCTTTTTGGTCCATGATATTTATACAACTTATGGTGACCTGTTTCCTAAGAGTAAGAAGAAGGCTATTGAGTTTATAGTGGTAAAGGCGGTCATGGTCCAAGGAAAGGAGGTCGGGTGCAGCAATGAGTACATTAACTATATACTAGATAGAGATATGCATTATACACACCCGTATTATGGATTGCCTATTGCTCAATCCTTGCATGATCTTAAAGGGTGGATGGCACCTTTGATTTCTAAAAACACCCCTAAGAGGACTGAGGTGGGCATCCCTATTGAGAAAAGGGTTTGACCTTTGGTTTTATCAGCAACACCATAATGACATCCCAGAATGAGTCCAACTTGTGCCATTTTAAGGAATCTTGCCTTAGTTCTATCATTTTTCAAAGGTCCATCGACCTAGGATAGCTTATTTCATAAAAGATGGCCATGGGATCCAAAAAGAGACAGATTCTCTACCATTTCAAGTCCTAATCACTTAATTGTGTCGGCGTGTTATATTACCATGGGATGCTATGAGAGATATTGAGGTCACCCCTTCTTTCTCTAATAACATCCAATGTATTGAGGTAGAGTAAACATGAGAGGAGGACGACAAGAGTAGAGCAGATCTGACAGATACTTTTCTGGAGGTTGATGTTGAATCCTTACCTGTAGAGGTATCTTCGCCTACTCCGGCCTCTGGGACTTCAAGTACATATGTAACTTCCTCTTCTTTACAGGCCTAAATACTTCAAAAGGATAAATGTAATGACCACACCTTTTTACTCAGCCTCGTTACAAGACTTAAAAAAACTTTTTTTATCGTGTGTGAACTGAAATAAAGGTTGATTGGAATATACAATCAAACCTATACCTTAAGTCATGCATTTTGTTCATATTTGTGAGTGTGAGCGTTGCATTTGATTCCATAAATTTTTATTGTGAACTATTGTGTGTGAAAATGGAATCATTCTTTGTATGAGGGAATTTAATCACTTTTTTTGCACTTTAATCTACATTTGGATAAAGTATCGTGAGCTTGAAATTCTTTTATAATGGTGTGTCACAACTTAAGTCTTTGAGGTCACAATTGATCCTTGCATAAGTAAGTTGAGTTTTTTTGTGCCCATTAATAATCAAGTCTTATGTAGAACTTTTTGAGACATCTTTTTTGAACTTCTCAACTTGGGTTTTACTTGAAAACAAGCAAAAGTTTGAGTTGGGGGTTGTGATGAGTCCACGATTGGACTCATCTAAGCTTATATTTTTATAGATTAGTATCTTCAAATTTATATTTTGTCTCAATAACTGATGAAAAACCTAGAGTTTTAGCTATTTAGACTTTTAGACAAAGCATGGACGCCTTTGACCAAAACGGAATAGGGCATCTTAATAGAACAAATAAATGAAGGCCTAAGGATTGCCTAACCAATTAGGCGAGTCACCGTATGAACTTAATCTTGCCTGATGTTCCAAAGTATTGAGCCTCGAACAAAAAAATTAAGTCAGCGGTGAAAAGGAGCAGTCGGCATATCGTCGAGAAGTTCTGCGAAATAGTACTATATCGCCCAAAGTTATAGAACGAGAAGATGTTGAAGGAAAAAGAATGATGGAGATAAAATATGCCAAAGTCTTGATCGCCGAGTTGATCAGAAATCTCGACTAACTATGTTGAGTGGTCCTTCGTAACATAAATTTATGAAAACTACAAATACTCGTTAATATTTATAACTTAGTATCAAAATTTTAGCTTTGAACAGTAGTTTTTTTAGACTTTGTTTCTATAATTGAGTTCTTAGAGTTTTGGGAGAGTTTGTTCTTGAACCTTGAAGATTTGCAGGTTCCCAATTTTCAAGAAATTGGAAGTAGACCTTAAAGAATCTTCATCCTAACTTTGCATACTTAAAACCCCAATTTTGGGGGTATGATTATGTGAATATGAGTTGAACTACTGGTCTTGCTAATTAGTAGTTATCTTGTTGTTTAAATGTGATTTCATTCAATAGTTGTGGTTGAACTTTATGAAATTGTAGTTGCAAATAAGATTTTATCTTCGTGTCTTGGGCTTGCTTGAGAGATAGGTCTTTAGACCAAAACTACTGAATCGATAGTTGGTGGTAATTGGGTTGTCATGGGTTCAGCTCGAGACAGTGAATCCTACACCATCTTCCACACTTCCAGCTCGAGAGAGTGAATGGGCTAAGGTGAAGGCTGCGCATAATAGCGGCTTCTCGGTGTTCAAGGGAAACTGAATGGATTCGGAGTAAAATTCTCAAGAGAGAATTCACCCTACCATAGTTAATATTAGTCGCAAATTTGTAAAAATTTACTAGTAACAGCATGTACCCAGTTGTTTATTTAACCTCATATTCCTATCACATCCCAAGGATTTTTTCTCCTTATTTGTATCTCTTTTATTTTTGTGTTTTTTTGTTGATATTTTGTCTACAAATCCTATATTGTTAATTGACACTTGTGTAACCCCTTGCTAATTTCTACTTGGCTAATTATTCTCAAAACCCTCTCCCTTGGGATTTGACCCCAACCATTGGCTGGGTTATATACTAAATTGACGACCATCAATACTTAGAATTAGATGAAGTGTTTTTGACAATGTTAAAAGGTTCAACAACAACAAACAACCTAGGTAGATTCTTGAAGCATAAAAATATATAACATAACCATATAACCCCTCTGGTAGAGTCAAAATAGGATATGTAGTCAACCTAGTTTTCAATTCCGCAAAGCTTTTCCAGCAATCGTCTGACTACTAAAACATTACTTTCTTTTAAGTCAACTTAGTAAATGAGAGGCTATGGATGAAAATCCTTCCACAAATTTTCTATAATAGCCCGACAACCTCAAGAAACTTCTGACATCTATAGGAGAGGTAGGTTTTGGGCCATTGTTTCACTAAGTCTATTTTCTGATAATCTACTCAAATCACTTTACTAGAAGTTATATTCCCTAGAAACGCAACTGAGTGCAACCAAAATTCGCACTTACTGAACTTAGGAAATAATTGATGATCATTGAGAGTTCGCACGACAAACCTCAAATGACTCGCATGTTCCTCCTCATTTACTCTCTCATTTCTAGACTAAATGAGGATATCATCAACAAAGACAATAATGAACAAGTCCAAATACTTCTTGAAAACTCTATTCATCAAATCCATGAAAGTTTCGGGAACATTAGTTAGTGCAGATTACATTACTACAAATTCATAATGACCATACCAAGTTCTGAAGGCTATCTTCGGAATGTCACTATCTGTGACTCTAAGTTGATGATAACAAATATGAGGTATATCTTAGAGAAATAACTAGCACCCTGAAGTCGGTCAAACAAGTCAGCAATCTTGGGGATAGGATATTAATTCTTGATTGTGACCTTGTTCCACTACCTTTAGTCAATGCACATTCTGAGAGAGACATCTATATTCTTATAAACAACACTGGTGCACCCCATGGGGAAATACTAGGTCTAAAGAAACCCTAAATTAAAAGGTCTTTCAATTGATATTTCAATTCCTTAAGATCGGTCAGATCCATTATGTAAGGAAAAATAGATATAGGCTGGGTATTTGGAAGGTTGTTGATTCCAAAGTTGTTTTCCCTTTTGGGGAGAATTTAGGAAATATCTTTTGAAACACTTATAGAAACACTTTCACTATAAGAACTGATCAAGAGTTGGGGTATCGAAACATGAATCGTTAACTCGAACTGGATAATAGAGATAACCCTTTGAGATCATATTTCTGGCCTTAAGGTAATAAATGAATCGAGCCATATTCTCTAAGCTACAACCCTTTCATTCTAAGATTGGCTCGTCACAAAATTGGAAACAAACAATCCTAGTTAAACAATCAAGTGAGGCATAACGGGAATGTAACCAATCCATGCCTAGTATAATATCGAAGTCAACCATTTTGAACTCTACAAGATTTGTTGAGGTGACTTTCTGAGAGACTGTGACAAGGCAATTATTGCATAACCTTCTAGCTATAATTGGATCATCGATTAGAGTAGAGACTGAGAAGGATCCTGACAGAGTTTTAGGCTAATACTGAATTTGGCCTCTATATAAGGAGTTATAAAAGACTAAATAGCCCCTACATCTAACAATGCATAAACATCAAGATCAAAATATCGTAACCTACCAATGACTACATAAGGAGAATCATCCTAATGTTGGCGAGCCTGAAGAATATATAACTTGTTCGGCGTTGTCTGCCACCTATACTAGATGAGTTACCCTACAGAGTCAGGCAACCTACTGGTGTTTCTAAAGTTGTAGACTAGGCTCTATTAGCATTGCCTCTCTGGCCCTACTTACAATGACAATTCTTCAACCTGTGACCAGTTGACCACATCCAAAACATATTTACTTTCCTGCAAGGAAATTACCCAGATGGTTCTTACCACACTTAGGACAAATTGGGTTGGTTTTAATACATGAATCAATTTTCTGAGACTTATACTCTGGTTCCCTACCTTTCTAATCTTTTATGAACTTAAATTATAGAACATTAGCTGATGAAAGGTCTGGTACTGAAAATATCTGCTAATTTTGCGAGCAATTTTGACCACCCGATTTCTATTGAGAATACTCATATTTTCCAATCATAACCTTCTTATTTTACATGGCATGTTTTCTAAGATTATCACCCTCAACCGACTTAGAATGAGTCATGAGCCTATAGATATTTATGTTTTCCAGCAACATAGCATTTTTGTACTCTATTATTAGCTACCATGTTAGGAGCATACCTGGAGAGTTGGGTGTGAGCCCATACTCTTGGACGGTCACAGATCCTTGCCTCAAATTCATGAACTCCTAAGGTTTTGCCTCTCTCAACTCTCTTGAGAAAATCCTGTACTGAAAGGTCTCACTAAAGCAATCCCAAGTGATAGGAGTTGCATCCTTAAGTTGGTAAGATGCCAACTCAAACTGATCATTTTCCAGTCACCTGCATCACTTCAAAGATATTCTTGACCTCATTAATGAAGGTTTGTGGATCTTCTCGAACTTGTGATCTTAAGAACTCTGGTGGATTCATCCTAAAGAAATCCTGAAATCTAATTGCAATTGCCCCAACATCAGCATTTGCCTGAACTAGAACCCGCTGATTTTTCTGGTTAGCCACACTTTGAGCCAACATCTGAATGGTATTTTTGAATTCTGCATTCAAAACTTCCCGATCTGTAACTTGAGCAGTTGTGTTTGCGTTCCTGACATTCGCATTTTTGGCATTAGCTCTACGATGAGGTACGATCTAAAACGTAGAACCTTGAGTTAGAAAAAATTTAGATCATACCTTATGCACGATAAGAGTAAAAGAAAATTAAGATTTTTTCTAAAACACTTTGTAGACTCCCTCTCATTAGATGTAGTGCAGATTACACGCCTAGTTTTTCTCAAACATCCTGGGACACCTAAACTTAATGCTTTGATAGAAAGTTTTTCACGCCCTGAGCTATCCCTAAGAGGCGAACACATGACTTGGGACCACAAGTGACCCCAAGCTAACCCTATTGGCATGAAATGAACATACTATGATTAAAGACACTGATACGGAAATGTAAATATCATGAAAAAGAAACTGATGGGGAATACCCATTCTAAAACTAATAAAATATGAGAGTTAATACAAGAGAAATATCAAACTCAAATACTAATATGAATCTAACTATGTCTAAAATAAGAGTCTAAACTAACTCAAAATTATAAGACATGCCCCAATTCGATCTAGTAAAAGGGACACTAAAGATTAAAATCAATAAAGGTAAATATGTAATCAGTCCTCGAAGAATCAGGACTCACCACTGTTGCTGTTGAACTGAAGATCGGGAACCAATCTATGCATGATCTTATTGGTGGGGACCTGAACCTACATCCTGAGAAAATGTAGCACATAGTATATATCACAGCATGTAGGATAAAATAAAGCTGAAAGAACATATAACTTGACAAGAAATAAAGCAAGAGAAAAATATTATTGAGCTAAATAGAGATAATGAATATTGAGCAAACTAAATGCAATGACTAACTTATAACATGTTGAGACTGAATAGTGTAATACTAAAATGTAGTCAATGCAATGGAGTCTAATTCAATTGTAGGAGATACTAATAATCGATAAAAAAAAACCACATCTGCTAAATAAGGATTCTAATGTATAATTCTCATCGAGAAGACCCAATATACCTTGCCAGAGGTACAAAGGCGTACTAGGGTGATCACTAAAATGATGCCCACAGAGGATACTTACAACCTACATGTCTCGTAATTTTGGGATTATTCGGGTATGTTGCACCCTAATCCAACTCGGTATTATGTTACTCCCTAGATAGCTCAAGTTGACATGAAAATTGAAAATGCAACATTGTTATACTGATAATGACACATTAAAATCTGAGGAATGAACATCTAATATTACTTAAATATCTTATCTATCATGTATAATTCAAGAATTAGAGAAACACATGATTGGGGTTCTAAAACTCATGCAAAATTAGAACATTTAAATGACTAGTTCTTGACAATCTGCTAAAGTTCTAGAAATCCTAGGTCTAGTCAAGATAAGGGAATCAAGAATCTAATGACTTCTAGCGATTGAATAGAATAAAGAAACCCACAAGTGAAATCTCATATACAAGGTGACGAATTCAATGGAGAAATATTTCTATTTCGAGTCTAGAACCAAAGAAAATTTGTTGTGTTCATGAACTAGGGTTGCTCGCCTGTTTCTACTCTTTCGCTTCTAATTTTTCTAAGTTTGATGAATTGTTAGACATAGGTAAGTTCTATTTATGTTTCTAGGATAGAATTACGAAAACCACAAAGTTAAAGGTTATAATGACGTAGTTTAGGTGTCCAAAGAATAGGGGGAAAAGAAAAAAATAACCCCACTTAAAAATCAGATGAGACGACTAAGACCACATTCACGAACTGTGTGAGGGACCACGAACCGTGAAGGTCCCCGTTGTGCTCACTTGGTCCACGGCCTAAGGGTTCTGGTATTGATCTAGAGCCCCTACTAGGGCCCGTGTAGAGGACCACTTTCATGAAGGCCCACGTGGTCTTCACTAGGGCTGATGTTAGATTTTCAGGTCTGGAGGTCCACTGGTTAAGCTTCACGGATGCCCCCACCACCCATGTGAAGGACCGGAAACAATGAAGGCCCTAGCGTTCCTTACTTAGGCGTGGGGATCTAAGGGACTATGTGGGGACTACAGGTTAGGATCCACGGACGCCCCCAGCACAGGTAGGTTAAAGACCGTGGACCTTATCATGATACATGAACCCTGTTGTGGTTCATTGATCCAGGTAAATTCTAATTTTTTTTTGTATGGGTCAGGTTTTAAAGGTGTTACAGTACTGATTTCATTTGACCTACATCTTTTTGCTATGCAGATTCAGGTAATTAGGATCTTCAAGATGTATTCTTTTGAGATTACATCATCCACTTGTCAGCTTTTAGTGAGAACTTCTTGCTTTTGGAGGACTCTTGTTTTATGATTTTTTAGTAGACTCTTGTTTTATAATTTGGTGGTAGTATCACTTTGACGTATCGTGGGTCTTATCAAAACATCTATCTTTATACAATAGAGGTTTCATATATAGATAAATAGTCTTGGTATGATTTGCAGTATTCAGTTTTAAATATTTTATTTAAAACTTGTGCTTAATAATTAGTAATTTTAGATAGCTTTAATATTTAAAAAGTTGTTTTTAAATATTTATTAAGTTTTGATGGTTGTATATGCTTGAGTTATTGTTTCACTTGTAGTCAGTCAGGATGGGGGTTTACTTGGATACTAGCAATGGTTCTCAAGTATCGGCCACGTCCAAGGTATAGGCTTAGTTGTGATAGTTTTAATATAGGTGTCAACTTGATTATATTAACATAGGGGGTCACTTTTTTAATAGTGTGACAACTTTCAAAAGGCTCTTCAAAAAGGTAAGCATACAAGTAGAGGTTTGGGTGCAGTTTTGACTTTGAGGTATGGTACAGTCTTCTTATTTAGCTATAATTAGCTTAGTTGGTTTCTAAAAAACATGTGTTTGATGACCATTAAGAGGGTGTAGGGTGAGGATTTAAGATTATATTTTAGTTTCATTTTGGTCATTTTTGGAATATTAGTCTAGTATTTCAGCCGTAAAGCCTTAGATTAGCATAAACCTTAGTCTTGGTTGAGGAACTACAATCCATGAATTCTTATAAGGATTTAAAATTAAGATTCATACGCATTGATTATTTTAGTGTGGTTATGTACCTTTTTCAATTATTTTCAAGCTTTTAGGGGTGGTTGGTTTGATGGATAAGGGGAGTTAATCCTCACATAAATTTTGAGTAGATTTTTTGTAATGACCTTCGGTGTAAATTTTGTGTTATTGACTTATTTTCATCATTTAGAACATTTATATGGCGACCCATAGCAACTTATGACTTGCTGGGACTAACAACTCAGTCACCTGGTCATTCATTTAGATTATGTGCAAGTTTCTTTGTTTTTGATCTTTCAAAACAAAAACGGCTGACTTCGGTCAAAAGTTCAAGATGACGACCTCAAAATGCAATTTTGGCGGCTCTTTAGTTCCACAATTTTGAGTTTGGCCTTGAAGGACCATCGGAGAAATTTTGACATCTCCAATGAGTTTGAAATATTAAATTGGTAGGGTAGCATATCTCATTTGTGTGCATGAAATTTTGAACAAATCTCAAGTACTCTATCAGGGATTTGCAAGTTCGTAAAACCAATTGATGTGCATCAAATTGTACAACCTAAAATCCTTCTTCGTGTTTGTAGACCCTGCCCACATATTTTTGTTGTTATTAAGGGTATTGGTTTTTGTGTTCACAAGGTCTAGGCCACATTCACGAAGGTGTGGTAGATTTTATTGTATGATCGCGAGCAGGATATTGCATCCATAAAGGCCTGGGTAGGCTAGGCATCCACGTTCGCAGACCTCTCTTTTGCGATCGCAAAGAGAAATTTATGTTTTTTTTAATTAAAGACCATACACGATCACATATTTGTTACTAGATTTAAAATTTGAATACCTTAATCTCTAGGAATCCAAAATTGTGTGATTCCATTTTATAATTTTTGAGAAGTTTGTGGCTACATGTTAGAGTATTCGGAGGAGTGCGATAGATGTGTTATCAAGGTCATTTTTGTCTCGATGTGGCTTCTTAAATACTTTAATGGTGAATTGTATGTTATTTTGTTGTATGTTGTCGCTTGGGCTATTTCAGAACCTGAATTTTGTCCAATTTTAGGAGATAGTTTAGTAAGCTCAATTGGAGTACCTTTTGATAGATTAAATTTGGATTGTTAAAAGGTTCCACATTCTCGTTTTTTACTTGTTTTTTTTCTATTATATCGTAGTATGTTTGGTGTCTAAACCCATAATGATTTTATGATTACATTTTTGATAGTGTGATAGCGATCAAAGGCTATTCATAAGGGAAAATCTCTAAAATTGTGATTTTGGAGAACATGTGGTGTGCATTCACATTCTTTATATTGAGCTTGAGAATATGAATTTTTTTATTAGTGAGAATTCGGGTTGGCTTAGTAGTTAATTCATATAAGGTTCTTAGAAACCATGTTCTTACTTGTATTTAATTTTTCGAGAATTTCGGCATGTTTGTTTCCCTTTTTGTGATCATCCTTACCTTTTGGTCTTCATGTATATTTTTTGATGAATATTTAGAAACTTTTTATAGGTATCTGCCTAGGCATAGGTTAATTATTGCCTTAGACTTGTACTTTAGAGCTGATAGGCCTTAGAATCTGCTCTAATGTTGCTTTGGATAACTTACTTGCCTATAAACTGGTTTATAACACTTGGGTGTAATAACATGAGCTTATTTAGGGGTAACTCAGCTCAGATAAATTTTCATCCATAAGTCCCTTTTGTTTATGGCCCTAGTGATTCTCGATTGTGTTTTTGGGCTTCGTTCGACGATGTGAGGTTGGATCTGGTTTGGCCTTGGAGTATTTTGTTGGAACCCTTTAGGTGGAAGTCGATCCACGGAGGCCTTATGATGATTAATATGGCTGGGATGATTTTTGGGTTGTTTGTATCGTCACAAATCTAAGGTCTGATCATACCACTTTTATCACCGCAGATTCAAAGTCTAAACACTTTATACTCAGCCCCATTTAAAGCTTGGAGACATTATACTTTATTGAGATTATACCTAGCGACATATTTCTATAGGATTATTTGGGTTTCGTATCCGTAGTTCCAGATCCGATCTATGCACTCTCCTATTCTAGATTAATTGGGTTCCATTCTTTTCATTATAGTTCTTATGTGTACCTATAAACTTATGGGGGTTCACTCGGGTTATTTACTTAATCTTTCTCAATAGTGCGCCTTCTAGGCTTATAGGATCCATATAGGTTATAGTTAGTTACTATCTTTCTTCTCTCTTTTTCCTAGACTCATGTGCATTCTTTTAGTTTTCTGTTCATTTGACCTCTGTAGTGTTAGATTCCTGCTTTTCATCGTCATTACTTTTTTAGATTAGTCGACCTTTGATGTGTATTTGATATATATTGATTTGATACACAAACATTTAACTCTTCATCTATTTTCGTGATGTAGATTCGAACACCAGTTATTAGTAGTGAGATTTAGCCAGCTAGAGGAAGACTCAGAGACGAAGGTGAGCACTTTGGCATTTTGGATTATAATTGTCTCCTTTTGTATAATTTGACTAGTCTTTTTCAATTTGAGAAAATTTTGTATATTTTGATCCACTTTTGCAAATTGTACCGTTTTGTAGCAGCTTTGTACATTTGACCACGAGATTTTATGTTTGGATCTTTTGTTATATATATATATATATATATTGCCTTTTCTCTTTTCGGTTGTTGTATTAGTTAAATTATTTCTCTTCTTATTGTTTGTTGTTATTTCTATCCTTACACCAATACTAGTCGTCCCGGGTCGGCTTACCTAGTGATGAGTTATAGTAGGTGTCATCATGACTCTAGTTTTCAAGTCGTGACACCTTTAATTCCTTATTTTGTTGCAGAGCCCGAAAAAACGTATCCCAAGATTATTAATTAGCCCTTGGATAAGTTATTCCTACCTTTGGATGGAATGGTAATATTGAAATATCTTATCTTGAGATAAAATAGATAAAATGACAAATGTATCCCTTTAAAACTCTTTTTCTACATAATTTTTCACATTCATGTATTCACATTATTTGTTATACCATGTATGAAAATATTTATGACCTTTAATACTCTTTATTTCTATGATAATACTACATATTTTTTTATAAAAAAAAATATACACTATATAAGTATTTTATTCTATGTATGAATTTATTTGACTAATTCTTATGTTTATTTATATTTTAATTTTTCTACTACTGAATTACATATTTTTAATCATATATTCGTTATGCTACTTGAAAGTTTGTATTCTTATATCAACTAATATTTCGACTTGTGCGTTGCACGTAATTACCAATTCATAAAATATATGTTATAGTAAATAGTATTGCTTATTGAAGTGAAGATTTGAATTATAATCTTTGCAGAAAATAATATTGCAGATTATTTAATGAATGTTATATATATATATATATATATATATATATATATATATATATATATATATATATATATATATATATATATATATATATATATATTATCAACATGAATCTATGAAGATGATCATCGATATACTTTTATTAGTTAAATGCATAATGCATATATTTAAGTGTCATATAATAGATGACGTTGTTGTTGATGGCTCTCATATTTAACTTCTCTATTGACTATATACAAAAATCAAAGAAAGTTATTTGACTGTCCCTAGTTAACTGAGGAAGGTTTCCTTTTCTTACCAGAAAAAATAAAAACTAGAATTAAAGGATAAATTTTATCTATGAAATCAGATATACAATCACGTGTTTGTCTTACAGCCGGCAAAACATCAAAATCACTCAAGGAGAATAAATCAAACAAAAAAATTTATAATGTAAGAAGAAGAGTAGGAGATTAAAAAAAATATGGTTGACAAAATGAATGACGTCTCTCCATTTCGAGTCAACAAAGGGTAGTATGAACAAGTGTTTCTTGTGTGTCATCTAAAAAGTCATGAAATTTCCAAGAAGTCACAACTCTTTCGAAAAGTCACAACTCACCAAATATCGCAACCTTTTGAAAAAGGTCACGACTTATCAGAAAAGTCATAATTCATCAAAAAAAAAAGACCTTTCCAAGAAGTCACAACCCTTGGATAAGTCAGTACTTATTAAAAAAGCCACAACTCATTTGAAAAATCACAACTCATCGAAAAAGTCACACTCTAAGTTAGGATACTATAGTGATTTAACATTCAAGTTAGGAATTTATACTTTTAAGATGACATATATTTATATATATATATATATATATATAAAATTAAAATGAGAGAGAAACAAAATGAATGAGTATTGAATACAAGAAATAATTAATCACATCATAACATATACTCAAACCAAACAATCCCTTAGTATAATATTATTGTGATTGTAGGCCTAAGGCCTTGAACTGGCTGGAGTTCCAAGTTAATATGACTTCATTGTGAAGGGTGTTTACCATATTGGTTGTAAAATATGAAGGGTTGTGGTGTTTTTGGCAATGATTGGTGTGCATCCATGTGCATGACACTTACATTTGGTAGTGAGTTGAGATAGAGTTGAGGAAATGTGTAATGCCCCACATCTAAGAAAAGATTTGTACCATCCTCTATCTGTGTATAGGCCTGAACCTAATGATTTCTATGTTGTAAACATATTTTAATGTACCTTACTAAGTGTAGTAAGTGTATATGATGTGTTTTAGGATCGTAAGGTACCTTAAACACCAAGCCAATTTCAAAGTATACCTACCGACTAAATTTTCACATGAGTTCATATTAACATCAAATTAAAACAACTATATCTCTTAGAGGATAAAAGTTAGGTGGCCTATAACATACCAAATTAAAGCTCTATTAGTATTATTTCTAACTCCACTAAGTTTGCATCAACCAAGTTCAAAGGAAAAGTTATGATTGGTTTACTGAAACTTGTCCAGATTGAGAAACTCAACAAGGATACAGGAATCCGTTGGACATCTCAGCGGCGGGATTTGATACCCGCATCCGATCTTGTTCATTCGGCGAGTTGCCTAATGGTTCTGTTAATCCCCAAATTACCTCAGAAAAATGTCCCGAAAAACTTAAATATATGAATATTTTAGATATCTAAAGCACCATTTGGTGATCTACCAAATATTTCGGTGAGGGAACCTTTAGATAGCCAATTTGGACGACGAAATTCATTAAAAGGTGATTGTATTTGATTTTTAGGATCCTATTGCATTTACAAAAGGGCATTCTTGAAATTTTACACTCAATTAACTTCTCTAAGTCCATCATATAATCTAATAACATCATTATATGTATAGAAACTCTCAAAATCTCTAGTTTCATTCTTTAAAAAATAAGAACATCAAGAAAGGGATTTCTCAAATTTTGCAATATCTAAAGGCTCCAAATTTAAGATTATATTCAAGAATTCTAAGGTTTTTAATCCAACATTTATTTTCCACACTTTATATCCAAGAAAACCATATATAGAAGGATTTGTCAAGTTCATGATATAAGGTTCTAAGGTACCAAAATGAGTTCTTCCTTCTAAGTCTCATTTTCTCAGGTGTGTAAGGCTTCGATGAGAGTACTCCTTTCTCTCTCATGCCTAAAAGTAGTTTGATTCTTAATAATTTGACAAGATTATTATTAGTATACTTAGGGGTTTTGTGACATTATGATCTTTTTCATTAAGCTAAGTTCTTATTGTTTCACTTTGATATTGAAACCTCATGGTACTGATTTTGCATGTTTTTTATGGTTATTCATAATCTTATGGATTATAAGCATGAAAACAAACATTATATGAATTGAAACATAAATATATGTTATTTTGAGATATGACTTTTGAACATAACCTCATATAAAAATTCAAAATGGTAAGTGTTTTTCATATCTATGAGCATGATAATTACAACCTAAATACATGTTATTTTAAGAAATGAATTTTAAAATGAGACTCATAATGACTCAAGATGATAAGTGGTTTTCATACCTTTGAGAATTATATGAATATATGTTGTTTTTTGGAGAGGTCGTAGGTTAGAAAACTCAAGTTCCATTACTATGTATCAATGTAGAAGTATATTTCACCGCTTTGTCAGATAACTTTTTTGCCTTGAGAGACTGAGATTCGTAGATCTACATAGATATAATGCGCTTTATCCTCTAGCATGGTATAGGGAAGCCCTCCCAACTAGGTTAGTGGTTGGAGATCATGAACTTACATTGTGTATGTCGATTTTAAGAAACTGGCCAATTTATACATCTTTTACGATATTCCCTTAACTTCATTTGAGGGGTATTGAGTATGATATTTTTTATTATAATTATTCTAGCCTACTGATTTAAACTCGGTTTTCTGTATATGCTTTTAAAATAAGGTCTTAAAATGGATATTTATGTGTGGGTTTCAAATGCTTCTCTTTAGTCCCTTATTTATCCCAATAACTCTACATTTTATAACCTTATTCCATTGTTTCCTCCTCATGTTAACTTTTATGAGTATGTTGGTGTCAATGTTTCCTCCTTATGTTACTTTATATGAGTATGTTGGTGTCCATTCATATTAGTATATTTTACGTATTGAAGAATACTTTTCTGTGTGTTGCATTATTTCATGATGTAGATTTCGGCTTGTACTCAGACTCATGGCTTGTAAGGTTACAACATTTTCAGTTAGCACTTGATGAGACCACCTCATTGGGGACTCCACTAATTTAGGTTATTCGACTTTCCTTCATGTTGTCTTTGATTTTGAGGTAGTTAAGGCACATATCCCGCCAGACTTATACTTTCAATCGAAATAGTAGAGACTTATTTCTAACAATAGAAATGTGGTTTCATGGATTTTTTCTAATTTCGGTTATTTAGTCATGCATTTTAGGTTCTTCTTAGTTCTTCATTTTCTTCTTTGATATGTATGCCAAATGTTATCTTGGGTCCACTTGTGATTCTTGGTATCATGTCCCGGCTAGGGTGTAGACTCATATAATGACAAATTTTACATTGAAACACTAGGTTCAAGTATTCTAGAATGTCTGGAAAAAGCATCTCGTAGAGTCTTTTTTTTGGGTGTGAGTGCACCAAACTTATAAGGGAGAGGCTACGTGATGTTTACAAAATATTTTCCCTTCATTAATACTCTAAATCATGCAATAATGTTATCCCCTAAGAAAAACATTCAAATTCATGCTTTGTTCTAATTCCTCTAAACATTCCTCGGCTTCGAGGTGATATAAGTAGTAAAACTCAATTCCTACTGATAATTATCAGAATTTCAAAGATTTTGCTAAAGGCTTGAGAGGAGTCCGTTAATGTGATTTAGTACTTTAATTTGAAATCTTACGTTCTTATTTATGTAAATCGTATTGCTGAGCCATAATATAATATGCATTCATATTCTTTTATAATCCTTCATTACATAGAGCGTTCATTAAGGACAAAAGTATGTGTCCAGATAAATATGATCGTTCTTTGTCTTTCATGAGTCAAGAAATTTGTTTAGGGTTTTCCTAAGGGTAAGACGACCATTTTAAATATTTTTATGTCAGTTAAATCATTACTCAACTGTATCAGCTTAGTAAAATCAGCATAACTCTCTACTTCTAACTCCAAATGACTCAAACTTAGTGGCATTAGAAAGAAGACTCAAATTTTTTAGTTTGATAATTTATGGGTATTTCAACTTAACTTAGGGATTCTTGTGACCTTCATTCATCTCCAAATTTATTCTCACACTAAATAATTGACCTTAACACCTAAACACAATAAGAATTACATGATACGACCTTATACGTTGTGAACATCTAATTTTTGACGTGTTTATTTTACTCTTATAATATATAGTAAGCTATTTTTATTTTATATAAATATTTTTTTATCTGTATTTTTGGGTTATTTGTTTTTATTATTTTACTGGCCCAAATTACCCAATTTTGTTTGAATTGGGCTGATTTAGATCAATTCTGATGGCCCAATTGATTTTGACCCGGTTCAATAGAAATGGTCAAGATTAAATTTTAACCAATGATGATATTTTGATCCAAGGGCTATAATTGCACCAAAAAATACAAAACTCTAAAAATTAATATTTTTTTATTTAGATTTTTATTTTTCTTATTCCCTTTGCTCCCATGCTGCCAGCCGGCCACCGCCACCGCCACCACTGCCGCCGCCAACCACCACTTTTTTGGCCGGAAAAATCTTCAAAACTTACCATCTTTCCCTTTCACTTTATCCACAAATATTATATCCATATCTATAGTCAAACTCCATATATCTAAGAAAAACAAAATATGAATCTTCACTTTTTTCCTTAGATTTATGAAGTTCCGATCATCCTTATCCTAAAACCTTTACATAAATGAGTTAAGCTCTTCAACGGATATCATTTGATATAAATTTTCAGTCCAAAATCCGTCAAAAATTTTCCGGCGACCTTCATTTACCCAGAATTTTTGTCAATCATTCAACCCCCCCCCCCTCCAATCTATCCAAATTCGTCCTTATCCTTTTGACCATATAAGTCATTTGATGTCAGATTTTGTATTTGTTTTGTTAATTTTCTTTAAGTTTATCATGTTGATGTTGTTGCTTGAAGTATTATTATTATATTATTTTTAAAATTTCGTTTTCATGTTTATTTTTTTCTTCCTTATTTTGTTGTGTTTGATCTTCAAAATAGTTTAGATATATAGATTTTATGTTAGTGGATCAATTTGTTTGGGTCTTGATGAAATGGGTCAATATTTTGGGACTATTTAGAATTTATCAGATGGACCATTGGGTATTATTCAATCAGTGAATAAAAGAAATGGGTCATCTAATGCATGCATTGGCTCTTAAGTTTTCAAGAAGAGTTGGGGTTTAATGTTAATACCTATTTAAACTCCCTTCTTCTTTTGTTTGGGGGGGAAAAAAAGAAAAAACAAAATTTGCTAGAAAAAATAAACATAAGAAATTTCTTCTTCTTTAAAAAATATTTCATCTTTGATGGTCTTTGAAATTCAAATAAATTTGCTTCCACATTTTTGTTTGTCATCAACTTTAGGTATTTTTTTACATTTCACATATAAATTTTAATTTAAACATTTTCTTTTATGTTTCGATAAAGTTTTGGTATTAAATTGTTCTCTTATTTATTTAACTCTATTTTGATTCTTATGTGATTATGTTTACTACTATGTTATTTAGTTTGTATTTGTTTATTTAGCTTAGTCTATAATGATTCTTATAAGATTATGTTTATTACTATGTACATATAAATTTTTAATCGTGTTTAGTTTAAATTTTACCTCTTTATTAGTAAGTTAACTCTTGTTTTTTGTCAAAAAAATGAAAAAATATAACAATCACAATATTTTAGGTTCTGTTTTAAAAAAAATAAAATAAAATAGAAAATGTAAAATTTCATGTTTTTACAAAAATGATTAATCTGGTCATTTTTGCAAAAACAAAAATAAAAATAAAAATCTGGTCATTTCTGCAAAAGTGTAAATCTGGTCATTTCAGCAAAACAAATGTAAATATGGTTATTTTTGCAAAAATATAAATTTGGTTATTTCAACAAAAAAATGTAAATCTTGTTATTTCTGCAAAAAAAGTGTAAATCTGGTTATTTCTGCAAAAATGTAAACCTAGTTATTTCTCTTAAATAAATATATGAAATGACTATTAAAATAAAAATATAAATTTGGCTAATTTGGCTTAATAATCTAACAATTAGATTAAATTTGTTATTTTTTTGGAAACTTTTTTCAAATAAGTCAATGTGGTCTTTTGGTATAAAATAATTTTTTTTACTAAATTTGTTATTTCTGAAATTTTATCAATATAAGAAAAAAATTAAAATTAGTATAACACTAGTTTTAAAAGGGTGTTTATTTATTATTTTGTAAAAAAATTATTTGTTTCTTTTGTTGTTATTGTCAAGTAGTAATACTTTAATGTTTATTTGTTTCTTTTGATAAAAAAATATATTAATAAGCTAAAACAAATCATTTTCTTGTCTATGTGTTGCAATATATTCATTTATTCATTTTTGTCATTATTAATAAAATTGAGTAATTAATTATCAGTTTTTGTTGTTTTAAAAAAAATTCAAATATCATCATGTGTTCGGTTACGATCCTTGGTGTGTATTCTCTTTCTAAAAAGGAAAAAAAAGGTCTTATATGCGGTTACGCTCATAAGCCAATCAATTTTTTCAAAAAAAAAAATAGTAATTAATACAAAATTTCTCCTTTTTATCCAAAAAAACATTTTTAATTAAATATAACTTAATAAAGCGACTTTGCTAGAATAACGGGACTCGGAGGGTACCTCATACCTTTCCTCCGATCAATAGAATTCCTTACCCAATAAGTTTTTTTTTTAGCATTTACCTATTACAGAGATGGTACGATTTGATTCTTTTTTTTTATTATTTTATATTTATTCATTTCTCTCAGTCTTACGAGGAGAAAAACACAGATGTAGGGAAGCCCGGGCAATCCGTTCCTATCAATCATTCGTCAGGAACAAGAAAGGGTACTTTGCCAATGACTGAGGAAGGTCGTCCGCTATGTCTTACCGATTCGTTGTGCCATTACCAATTGCGGGTAACACCCGGTCCGGATGCGAAGAGAGATCGAAGACGAAGATTTTCTGACGCAGTGCGGTCACTGGATGGAAAAGACAGATAAAGGAACAACCCACCGGAAGGGCATACCTCAAGGGGCACCAATCTCCCCCGACAAAGATCTATCTGCGCGAAGCCGACCTATGGATAGAAAGAAAGATGCAGTAAAGGAAAATGAAAGAAGAAATCCAAATTTGCTTTGGGAGTGTGAGATAGGCCTTGTTTGCAAAACATAAGAAATCAAAGTATTTTGGTCTCTCTCACTGGGTGACTTGGAACACCTAAAAACCTCAATTTCAAGTGGCGACTCTACAAAAATAATATTTTTTAAAACCGACATATCCTCAACAATTGTAAAATAAAAATGGAAGAATTGTGATAAAGCTGGCGACTCCGCTGGGGAATCCTTTTAGAATTTGAGCTTTGTACATTGACTAATTTTGGCTATTTGTTTTTATTTGGATAAATTTTATGTTTGTTGGCTAATTGTGTTATTTTAATAATTCATTAGTTTGATATTGATATTCTTCTCTCGCACATCTGAGTCTCTGGAATTTTGTTATACGTTGTGTGTGCGAATACGCGCCAGAAGGCTTCTATCTAGGATAAGTCAATGAGCGGTTACGCTCTTGATTCTAGGTTTTCACACATGTTAGGTGGGGTTGGACCACCAGTTAAGCTGAAATAGCTCTGCTACCGATATGCTGACCCTCCGCGGCTCGAGTTGTTCGTTCGAGTAAGCCAGTCTAGACACCTTTCATAAATGCTAAATCTAAAAAAACTGTCTGTGGTATGTTGTGTTCTTTTTTTCATCATGCGCATTTGGCCTAGAAAAATCTATGATAGTTCTCTACTCTAGATCAAAATGTTCATTTTATGTGTTATGTGAAAAGAATTGGTTCAGAAGGTCTTTGCATTGTTAATTAGCTTCAAAATAGTTTGTGAGTTTTGTTTTTAAAAAAAAGTTGAAATAAAGGGCATTCATCCAAGGGGGCAAGTTTTTTTTATTAACTAAGCACACCTGATTCTCACTAAAAAGAGATATGCAGACATTCCTTCTCGGGTTATAGTAATTATTCCAGATAATATCATGTATTAATTTGATTTATTTATTTTCTTTTATAATTCGTGCAATTATACACTTGTTTGTGTATCTTAAAATTGTGGCTGGATAATGAAAGCTTTCGACATCAATAAATCAGAAATTTTTAGAATTAGAAAGTTTGTAGATGAGCATACATGTCCATTAAAAGATAAGCAGTCTTGTGGGAGGTATAATAAAGCCCAAACTAGTTGATCATAAAAGAAAGTTGACGCCGAAAGACATACAAGTTGATGTTAGACTCGAACTTGGCGTAGATGCATCCTACTTAACAAACTGATATAAAAATTGAAAAAATGACGAAAAAATTGTCATACATAAAATCCAAAATTCAACATAATTTTTTATTTCAAAATTAAAATCTTATGAAATCTCGCAAAATAAAAGATGATTACGGAAAAACCTTTATGTATTGAGAGATTTCTTGGATTAATCGAAAGATTTGAACAATTGGATATGAACTTGAATAATTAGTTCTTCTTCCACAATGAAAGACAGTAGTGGTGAAAATGGTAAAAGGGAAAACAAAATGAAAATCTTTAAGATGGAAATAAATTTAATGGTATTAAAGTCTATAAGAAGTCTAAATGGATAGTGAATATATTTTATGTTGGATTGTTTTGAGAAATAAAAGGAAAGACAAATAATAGTATTTAAAAATTATTTTTAAAATATTGACATTTTAACGTTTTGATTAAATAATTTAAAATGTAGATATTTTTACTAATTAAGTTAGGAATTGTGACTACTTTACTAATTTTTCCTACAAATTATTTTTTAAAATATTGATATTTTGACATTTTGACTAAATATTTTAAATTGTAGATGTTTTTACTAATTAAGTTAGAAATCTTGACTACTTTGTCATTATTTTAGTATTTAACAGGGTATAGTGTCAACACTTTCAATATTTAGTAATAATGTCTAAATTTTATCTTATTATGTATTTTAATTATATTTTAATTATTTTGTTTAATTAAAAAGAATACATAATTTATATAACAAACTGGAGCTATTTAGGGGAGAGAAAAATTATAAAAAGAAATAGATGATTAAAACTCTCTACCTCTGTTATAATTTTTTCAAAATCTGAATGATATATCTGCCCATTATTCATGATGTTCATCAAAAAAAAATTCTTGCGAGGTTTATGTTTTGAAGAATAAACTGGGTAAACGATTATTGAAAAATAAACACAAACGAAAAGTCGAAAGTGAGGTATGTTTTTTGTTAATTAATCCTTATATGTTTTGTAATTGATTGTGATTTGATGCAATTTTGTTTGTATAACAATTATTCATATGTATTTGCATTTTGAATTATTATATATTTTAATCAATACAATTATCTTTAACTTTTGTACTGATATATATAAATAGTATTCTGATTTGAAAGTGTTTTTTAACTTTTGTTAAAGAAACTATATATCCAACAGAATACGTATTTGATGCATCAATTGTTTAGACAAGGAATAATGTTCGAATCGTTTATTTGAATTACTATTGTAACTTTATTGTTTTGTATTCTTGATACAAATTAATGGTCATGTCATTATTTTCGTATCTAGTATTGACTATGTAATTTTTTAATTTTTTTACTACAAAGCATATATGGGGAGCATTAGTTTTATAATAAATCATTCTATACATTGGACTGAAGATAATTGCTGTGTTGATTACACAACTGAGGCAATTATGATTAAAGAATATGCATCGTATAAAAATTTATTTGATGAAGTTACTAATCAGATTGGGGTAGATTTGAGGTATAACAGATTGATACTTAAGTATAAAATAGAAGGTAGTATTGCACCTTTAGAGATACACAACGATATGAGGATGAGAGTATATGTCTTATTGAAGAAAGAATTTGGAGAATTCGAAAAGTACCCCATTTGTGTAACTGTATTTTGTGAACGATTGTGATATAAATTGTAGAAATCAGCATGAAGAAGATATTGACATATGTAGTATAAACGGAGGAAGTACTACTGATAACCAAGCATTAGTTATTAGTGAACTATTAATCAGTACTGAGTTAAGTAACTATATTATCTGCAATATGAATCATAAAGAAGTCATTGAGGATCAAGTTTATTAGAGTAAACGTACTTTGAAAGCTGTGATGATGAAATATGTCATTGATAATAAATTTAAGTGGAAGACAGAAAGATCAAGTGTAGTAAGGTATTTTTTATTTATATAGAATTTATATTTTGTTGTAATAGTAATTATTCCAGATGGTTACTAATATCGAGGGTCGTGTCATGCGCCGCGAAAGATGCATGGACAGATATGTCCCCCATGGGTCCCGGACTGAGAGACAGCTGGTGTGTATCACTAGGTCAGACATGCATCATTATACTTGACATTGCATTCCATTGCATTGCACACACTTATCATTAGTGAATTTGATATCGTGTTTTGCTGATCTTTTGATTTCCTTTATGCGGAACTTGTGATTGATCAATATTGTGCTTTTTATTGCGGATATGTAGTTTGTTGAAGTATTGTTATTGAGGATATGTAATTTGTTAAAGTGTTGTTGTTGAGGATATGTAATTTGTCTAACTGTTGTTATTGAGCTACGTGCTATGTAAACTGTGAGCTGTTAGGTTGGGTTGATTTTAATGCAGGTTGCAGTTGTGGAGGTTCGGTTGGGGGTGGTAGGAGTAACCGTATTGATCCCCTTAGCCTGTGTTTAGAGGTTTACTTGCTGAGTACCGTGTGGTTTGGTACTCACCCCTTGCTTCTACAAATCTTTTGTAGGTTATGAGCCTGGATTTTTGTTGTACTTGTCATTCTCTTCTTTTCCCAGGCTTCTTGGAGATTTGTGAGGTAGCCGTTTCCATCTCAGCAGACTTTCTTCTCCTTAATTATGATCTTGTTCTATTCTAGAAACAAGTTCATTTGAGACTTGAGTTTTCATTTGAATCAATTGTAATATTTTAGAGGCTTGTACACGTGACTACCAGGTTTTGGATTTTTTTTATGTTACTTATATTTTATTTCCGCACTTATTATAATGGTTGAGTTTTAGGCTGACTTGTATTGGTGGGATAAGACGAGTGCCATCACGCCCATTTTTGGGTCGTGACAACAAAATAATTAAAATATAATTAAAATACATAATAAGGTAGAATTTTGACATAATCACTAAATATTGAAAGTGTTGACACTATACCCTATTAAATATTAAAATAATGACAACGTAGTCTCAATTTTTAACTTAATTAGTAAAAATATCTACACTTTAAAAATATTTAGTCAAAATGTCAATATTTAAAAAATAATTTGTAGTAAAAATTAGTAAAGTAGTCACAATTTCTAACTTAATTAGTAAAAATATCTACACTTTAAAATATTTAATCAAAATGTCAATATTTTAAAAATAACTTGTAAATACTATTATTTGTCTTTCCTTTTATTTCTCAAAACAGTCCACTATTAAATATATTCACTATCCATTTAGACTTCTTCTAAACTTAAATACCATTAAATTTATTTCCATCTTTAAGATTTTCAATTTTTTTTCTCGTTTACCATTTTCACCATTAGTCTTTCATTGTTGAAGAAGAACTAATTATTCAAGTTAATATTTAGTTGTTCAAATCTATCGATTAATTCAAGAAATCCCTCAATATATTAAGGTATTTTCACAATCATCTTTTATTTTCATAAGCTCTCAATATCTATCGTCATTTTTTTTTTCAATTTTTATATGAGTTTGTTAAGTAGGATACATCTACGCCAAGTTCGAATCTAACATCAACGTTTATGTCTTTCGGTGTCAACTCTCTTTTATGATCAACTAGCTTGGGCTTTATTATACCTCCAACAAGATTGCTTGTTGCTTGTCTCTGACTATACACTTTATCTTTTAATGGACATGTATTGTAATGACCTGTTTAGTCGTTTTGAGAAGTAGAGTTTATTTCTGAAAATCACTGTCTGGGTCGACGGATCCCACGACGGACCGTCATGGGCACGACGGACCGTCGAGAGGGTCTCGTTCCAAAACACTTAGAATTCTGAAATTTGGGTACTGAAATCGACTCTCTGAACTTCGTGACGAAATGGCAGGACGGACCGTCGTTGGCACGACGGACCGTCACAAATCTTTCTACAGAATTAACTCTCTGAACTTTGTGACGGACCTGCAGGACGGACCGTCACAGCCATGACGGACCGTCACAGGTTGCGTAACCCTGACTTGGTCGGATTTCTATTAAAAGTTTTTAAGGCGCGTTTTGGACTATTCATGCTTATAATTCTAAAGTTAGTGGATTAATGTTGATAATTCAATTACTTGGGGGTTAAAGGAGATAACCTTGAAATAATTAGTGGGTTATTTTTATCATCTTTTATACTTAATTATATGACAATTAGGGTAAAAGAAAAAGGGTTTTGAATAAGAAAAATAAAAAGAACAGGGAGAGAAAGGGAAAAACGATCGATCGAGAGAGAGAGGAACGAAGAGGATAGCAGAGCATTGGGGAACTAGCTTGCTTGATTACGGTATTTTTTATTTATATAGAATTTATCTTTTGTTGTAATAGTAATAATGCCGTGATGGTTACTAATATCGAGGGCATACCAGGATCCAGATATGGCTTAAAAATCCCGTTCATCAAGCTCATGAAAGCAACAGGGGCATTCGTAAGACCAAAAGACATTACTACAAATTCGTAATGCCCATACCTGGTTCGAAAAGCAGTCTTTGGCACATTCGTTGCCCGTATTTTCAATTGATGATAACCGGATCTCAAGTCAATCTTAGATAAGACACAAGCACCTTGTAACTGATCGAACAAGTCATCAATGTGAGGAATGGGATACTTTTTCTTAATAGTTACCTTGTTCAACTGCCGGTAGTCTATGCACATCCGAAAACTCCCATCCTTCTTCTTCACAAATAACACTGGAGCACCCCAAGGGGATGCACTTGGTCTAATGAAACCTTTACTTAACAACTCTTGAAGTTGGTCCTTTAACTCCCTTAACTCTGCTGGAGCCATTCTATAAGGGGGTACGGAAATGGGGCGAGTACCCGGATCCAGATCAATGCAAAAGTCGATATCCCTATCCGGTGGCATACCAGGAAGGTCTGCAGGGAACACATCCAGAAACTCACGGACTACCGAAACCGACTCAATTGAAGGTACTTGGGTAGTATCATCCCTGAGGTGTGCCAAGAACGCTAAACACCCTTTACTAACCATTCTCTTAGCACGAAGAAAGGAGATGATACGAACTGGAGTGGAAGTGTAGTCACCCTCCCACACTAACGGATCTGTCCCAAGCTTGGCCAACGTTACAGTTTTAGCATTACAATCTAAGATTGTAAAATTTGGAGAAAGCCAAGTCATACCTAGAATTACATCGAAATCAACCATCTCTAAAATAACCAAGTCTACATGAGTATTGCTTCCCTAGACCTATATACCTTTTCAACTATCACAGACTCACCCACCGGAGTAGAAACACGAATAGGCATGTCAAGCAATTCACAATGTATATTAAGACCAGTAGCAAATGAGGAAGATAAATATGAAAATGTGGAGCCAGGATCAAATAATACAGAAGACATGCAATCACAAGCCAAAAGATTACCTGTGATAACAACATCAGATGTTTCCGCTTCAGACCGCCCGGGGAAAGCGTAACAATGGGCCCTATCACCTGTCTGCCCGTTGCCCCTACCATGTTGTGCTGTAGTGGCTCCAGTTTTCCCGTCACCCCGGCCGTTTTGGTGACCACCATTTCCTCGGCCACCACGTCCTCCAGAATGACGGCCTCTTCCATGACCACCTCTACCTCTGACTATTGGGGGTCTGTAACTCTGTTTTGGACAATACCTCTTAATGTGTCCAGTCTCCCCACATCCATAACACTCTCTGGATTCAAGCATAGGTCTCTATGAGAATGACGAAGTCTGGGGATAACCTCCAAACTCAGAGAAGTGTTGACCGGTCTGCGGTGGACCCCCAACTACAGTCTGCAGTGAAGACTGAATAGGTCGGGCTGGATAACCTCCTGAACCCTGCCCTCTGGAGTAAGAACCATTAAACTCACCTCCCTTACGAAACCTTTTAGATGTCGATGCCATGGTGAAGTCATCTGGCTTCACTCCCTCCACCTCTATCACGAAGTCTACCACTTCCTGAAAGGATTTTGCTGTAGCCTCTACCTGTAAGGCTGAAATCCGCAAATCTGACCTCAACCCCTTCACAAAACGGCGAATCCATTCTTGTGGACTGAAACAAAGCTGGGTGGCATACCTGGATAATGCACGAAACTTAGCCTCATACGCGGTAACCGACATCCTACCTTGCTCTAGGCTCAAGAATTCATCTCTCCTCCTATCCCTCAAGGTCCGGGGGATATACTTCTCCATAAATAAGCTAGAGAATGACGCCCAAGTCATAGGTGGTGCCTGTGCGGGTTGACACTCAACATGTGACCGCCACCACATTTTGGCATTTCCCTGAAACTGATAGGTTGCACACTCAACGCCAAATCGTTCCACTATGCCCATTTTATGTAGTAAATCATGACAATCAACCAGAAAATCGTAGGCATCCTCAGATTCGGCACCCTTGAAGACTGGAGGTTTCAATTTCAAGAACTTACTGAAATGTTCATGCTGATCACTTGTCATTATGGGCCCTGTAGTCAAACGAGGAAACGTGCCTATTTCCAATGAGGCATCCATGCGGGGAGCCTCAGCAGCGGCCTGTCGTACTTCCGAAATCTAGGATGCTGGTGTAGAAAACACTGGAGGTGTCTGGCCTTGATCAGATAACCCGCTAAGATAAGCAAGAACCTGATTAATCATCTGTGGGGTAGGTTGGGGTGGTAATTCCTCATTCTGCACTTGCTCACTTTCCCCTTCCTCACCCTCTCTTACTACTCCCTCAGTCGGTGGAGGAGTCACGCCCTAGTACTAGATGGGCCAGGTGCTTGTCCTCTTCCTCTAGAGGGCGTCCTCCCGCGACCTCTACCACGGCCTCTTGCCACTAATCCTCCTCGAGCTACAGCCCCAGTGGCTGGCTCAGTTGCATCTTGTCTTGCCGGTGTTGGTGTTGGCGCCGCTGTTGCTCTAGTTCTAACCATCTGCGAAATAGAGTGAAGATGGTCACATACCAATTTGTATCACCTAGATACCAATTGGATCCAAGTAATAGCACGAAAGAAAGAAAGAATGGAATTTTCCTAAAGTCTTATAGCCTCTCAAAGAAAAGTAAAGGCGTCCCCCTACCGTTCCTTAAGACTCTACTAGACTCGTTCTTGTGTGATGAGACCAACGAACCTAATGCTCTGATACCAAGTTTGTCACGACCCAAAACGAGCCGCGAGTGGCACCCACACTTATCCTACTATGTGAGCGAACCAACCAATCAAAACCCCAACATTTCAACCATAATTAACAAAATACAATGCGGAAGACTTAAAACTCATTAACAAAATCAATTAAATAACTTCTAAAATTTATCAATCATTATCCCCAAAATCTGGAAGTCATCACCACAAGAACATCTATCCTCAAATTACTAAATCTAAGAGTATCTAAGAAGCTAAAATAAGTAAAAAGCTAGTCCATGCCGGAATTTCAAGGCATCAAGACATGAAGAGGAAGATCCAGTCCAACCTAGAAGCAATAGCTCACCCTGAAATCTGGCTTGATGAAGACTGGATAGAGTTGCGGTTGAGTTGAAGATGATGGCACGTTTGCTGCACTGCACAATTAACAAAGAAAAACAAATACAAGTAGGGGTCAGTACAAGGCACAAGTACTAAGTAGGTATCATCGGCCAACTAAAATAGAAAGCAATATATATCAGATAATAACATAAAATCAACTAATATTCTTAACAGGTGACAACAACAATTACCATAACCTTGGTCACAACACCAAGCTCATCAATGAGGACTCAAGCCTCCCCATCATACTCATTTGGGAATTAGTTCTTTAAAATTTAGTATATTATCATAATTCAAGATTCATTATCTTTATTCTTCTTGTGTCGGTACGTGACACTCCGCTCCACTACTACTATCCTGGTGTCGGAATGTGACACTCTGATCCATATACTATCCTGGTGTCGTAACGTGACACTCCGATCCATATACTATCTTGGTGTCAGAACGTGACACCCGATCCATATACTATCCTGGTGTCGGAACGTGACACCCGATCCATGTACTATCCTGGTGCCGGAACGTGACACTCCGATCCATATACTATCCTGGTGTCGTAATGTGACACTCCGATCCATATACTATCCTAGTGTCGGAACGTGACACCCGATCCTCTATTACTATCGTGGTGTCGGAACGTAACACCCGATCCTCTAATCTCATTACTTTAGTTCATCAAGCCTTCTTTTATACCAAGGCATCATCATTAACAAAGTAAATTTAGGATTTGAAATTCAATAGCCTCATCATGCTAATTCATCACAATTATGTAATCACATCATGCAAGCACACAATTAAGCATATAGAAGACTTTATAATACTACCCAATACATATCATTCGCTATTAAGAGTTTACTATAAGATAGTATAAACCATAACCTACCTCCACCGAAGAATCGTATTCAAGCAAGCTAGTTCCCCAATGCTCTGCTATCCTCTTCGTTCCTCTCTCTCTCGATCGATCGTTTTTCCCTTTCTCTCTCTATTCTTTTTATTTTTCTTATTCAAAACCCTTTTTCTTTTACCCTAATTGTCATATAATTAAGTATAAAAGATGATAAAAATAACCCACTAATTATTTCAAGGTTATCTCCTTTAACCCCCAAGTAATTGAATTATTAACATTAATCCACTAACTTTAGAATTATAAGCATGAATAGTCCAAAACGCCCCTTAAAAACTTTTAATAGAAATCTGACCCAGCCAGGGTTATGCAACCTGTGACGGTCCGTCATGGCTGTGACGGTCCGTCCTGCAGGTCCGTCACAAAGTTCAGAGAGTTAATTTTGTAGAAAGATTTGTGACGGTCCGTCGTGCCAACGACGATCCGTCCTGCCATTTCGTCACGAAGTTCAGAGAGTCGATTTCAGTACCCAAATTTCAGAATTCTAAGTGTTTTGGAACGAGACCCCCTCGACGGTCCGTCGTGGGATCCGTCGACCCAGACAGTGATTTCCAGAAATAAACTCTGCTGCTCAAAACGACTAAACAGGTCGTTACAATACATGTCCATTAAAATATAAAGTGTATAGTCAGAGACAAGCAACAAGCAATCTTGTTAGAGGTATAATAAAGCCCAAGCTAGTTGATCATAAAATAAAGTTGACACCGAAAGACATAAAAGTTGATGTTAGATTCGAACTTGGCGTAGATGTATCCTACTTAACAAACTCATATAAAAATTGAAAAAAAAATGACGATAGATATTGAGAGCTTATGAAATAAAAGATGATTATGAAAATACCTTAATATATTGAGGGATTTCTTGAATTAATCGATAGATTTGAACAATTAAATATTAACTTGAATAATTAGTTCTTCTTCAACAATGAAAGACTAATGGTGAAAATGGTAAACGAGAAAAAAAATTGAAAATCTTAAAGATGGAAATAAATTTAATGGTATTTAAGTTTAGAAGAAGTCTAGATGGATAGTGAATATATTTAATAGTGGACTGTTTTGAGAAATGAAAGGAAAGACAAATAATAGTATTTACAAGTTATTTTTAAAATATTGACATTTTGACATTTTGATTAAATATTTTAAAGTGTAGATATTTTTACTAATTAAGTTAGAAATTGTGACTACTTTACTAATTTTTACTACAAATTATTTTTTAAATATTGACATTTTGACTAAATATTTTTAAAGTGTAGATATTTTTACTAATTAAGTTTAAAATTGGGACTACGTTGTCATTATTTTAATATTTAATAGGGTATAGTGTCAACACTTTCAATATTTAGTGATTATGTCAAAATTCTACCTTATTATGTATTTTAATTATATTTTAATTATTTTGTTGTCACGACCCAAAAATGGGCGTGATGGCACTCGTCTTATCCCACCAATACAAGTCAGCCTAAAACTCAACCATTATAATAAGTGCGGAAATAAAATATAAGTAACTTAAAAAAAAAAAAACCCAAAACCTGGTAGTCACGTGTACAAGCCTCTAAAATATTACAATTGATTCAAATGAAAACTCAAGTCTCAAATGAACTTGTTTCTAGAATAGAACAAAATCATAATTAAGGAGAAGAAAGTCTGCTGAGATGGAAACAGCTACATCACAAATCTCCAAGAAGCCTGGGAAAAGAAGAGAATGATAAGTACAACAAAAATCCTGGCTCATAACCTACAAAAGATTTGTAGAAGCAAGGGGTGAGTACCAAACCACACGGTACTCAGCAAGTAAACCTCTAAACACAGGCAAAGGGGATGAAATACGGTTACTCCTACCACCCCCAACCGAACCTCCACAACTACAACCTGCATTAAAATCAACCCAACCTAACAGCTCACAGTTTACATAGCACGTAGCTCAATAACAACAGTTAGACAAATTACATATCCTCAACAACAACACTTTAACAAATTACATATCCTTAATAACAATACTTCAACAAACTACATATCCGCAATAACATGCTCAATATTGATCAATCACAAGTTCCGCATAAAGGCAATCAAAAGATCAGCAAAACACGATATCAAATTCACTAATGATAAGTGTGTGCAATGCAATGGAATGCAATGTCAAGTATAATGATGCATGTCTGACCTAGTGATACACACCAGCTGTCTCTCAGTCCGGGACCCATGGGGGACATATCTGTCCATGCATCTTTCGCAGCGCACGATACGTCCCTCGAAATGTAGTATCCATCGCGGCGCGTGATACGTCCCTCGAAGTGGTACATCCTCTTAAGTACCCATTCTTTCTCAATGCACATAACACTTGTCACAACCAATGCCTCATAATAATGCAGATGACAAGTTCACACAAATAATGAGGAGATGACCATTTTCATAACATCGCACAATTCACAACCATACAAACATGAAGTTACATTAACAATGATTCAACAAGACTTCAACCCTTTCTCAACACAACACACATAAACAATTAAACACGTTGTCTTTTGTTATCCCCATTTTTTTCATCATTAGAATTAATCAATGTGGACAAGTCAACCCATCACCAATTCCGTTACTCCCTAACATATATCACAAGGAAATACACACATTTCATACACTTAACCAGAGTTTAGAATTTCACTTGCCTCAATTTATCGAACAATCACTTCGGGACTTTAGCCTTCCTCCTTTGTTGCACTTCCAAATAAAATCCAGTCTATTCAAACAATTAAACACTATAAGGTTTCGAAGTTAACAACACACATATTGCACGTGTCTAGACTAAACCAAAAAAACTCACGCAAATTTATAATTAAGTTCTTAAGTTTCAAGATTCGGATTAAATTTTTAATTTCTTTTCAATATCATAAATCTTAGGACATTCACTTAATACCATATACCTAATACTTAATTATATATATTAATATATCAAAACTTAAACGATAATATGAAAACTATTAAAAGGATCTCAAATTGATCCCAATTTATATCACCCATATTTGAACATCAAAATAAAGATATTTCATGAAATACTTTTATATGGAAGGCTTCTTGCATGTCTATTGACCTCCCTTCCCAATAATTGTTTCATGATCATCAACAATTGGTCATAATTACTTAATGACTAAGGTAAAATTTATGCTAAATAACATATGCATATACACAAAATTAAAAATTAGTTTCACATATTAGTGTAAATTATACACGTTTTAATCTAAAAATCTACTTCTAATTACATAAAAACTTAATAGAAAGGATGAAAATAATTACCTTGACGCCTTGAGATGAAAATATTGATTTTTCTCCTCCTTTTCCCTTTTCTTTTCTCCCTTTCTTTTCTTTTCTTCTCTGCATTTTTTTTTTCAAATCGTTCTTCTTTTTCTTTCTCATAAGCCGTGCGGCTTTTTTGACAGTTTAGGGCACTTTGCCCCTTTTTTTATTTTATTTTATTCATTTATTTAATTAATTCCTTTTCCATTTTTTTTCTATTTTTTTTTTATTTTTTTAGCAATAAAATAATCTTTTATTAAATCTAAAATCATTTCACTCATTGTTACAAGTCATATAAATTATTTATAAAATCTACTAAAAAGGTTAATATAAAAATAATAGTTGGAATTTCTAAAACGACTAAGAGGGTCGTTACATTATCCACCACTAAAAATCATGTTCGTCCTCGAACATAAAATAAGAGAAGGAAGAATTATTGACGTTATCAAAAATCTAATGCATGATCTTCCAGAGTCGTTGTTCATCTCTCCATGAAATCTTATTTTTAACACCATTCTATCAAGACCAACTACCAAGAACTGAACTATAGAGAATTTGACAGATCTACATATCAGAAGTGATTGTCAAGCTACATACTAACCCATGACCCGAATCTAAACTGAAACCCCTTGGACCATAACACAATAATCATGACAAATCCTTTCTCACATAGCAAAGATAACGTTCTATTGATACTAGCTACAACCAGAAGTGAACCTGAACCAATCATCACATACTCATAGTGCACAAACCATCACACATCTTATAACGATTCCCTTTTTAGAACACAATTTTTTTACAAGTTTAAGTTATAAAATCTGATCTTTAGACTTCTGGTATCCATCAAATAAGAACAAGATAAAGTAAGCACCCAACAAGTAGTACACTCTAGGATGCAAAACCATTTACAACACTGTCAGATAACTGTAACTCTTCATGTAAGCTCTTCAATAAAAAAATTTCATACGCAATGGCGTGCATGTAGAATTAATAGTATACTTCTACTTTCTCAAACAACACCAAATATGCCATGACTGAAATGATCAAGTCTGCCCAAGGATGTCACTCTACCATGAGAATAATCACAAGATCGGTACACCCGATCCACCACTAGAAATTCACCCATAAATATGAAAACATGAATGTGTATAGATAGCAAATCACACTCTAAACCATATCCAATACGAAGTAGATGGTCATATAAGAATTTATAAAATCAGAGTCGAATAAGACTAGATACTTCTTTTCATAGTGTCCATATCAAACATTTGTATTTATTCATTTAACTAGAGTGAATTAATTGATGGTTAATTATTAAATAACTAACTTTAGTTAATGCTTAGTGGGTTAAAGTGAGTTAAATTATTTGGGGTTTAATGTATAAATCACAACTGAAAAAAAATTAAGAAAAGAGGATGTGCGGCTAAAAAAAAAAAGAAAAAGAAAAAGGGAGAACTCACCGAAATCAAGCGAAATCGGTAAGTAATCAAACGTTTCTTTCACTGTAAGCATCGTTTTGGTTGGATTGTTGTTTATTGTTAATATTATATAGTATATGTATTGTGGGCAAGGAGAAAGAGACAAAATACATGCCATAAATGGCAAAAAAATAAAATAAAATAAATATAGTTTGTCCTTAAAAATTTTCTACGTGGGTTCCTGGGAAATTTTTGGACCAATTTTGAAAAAAAAAATAATTATTAAATAATCAAAGTGTAGTTATTGCTATACATGTGGATACAAATTGAAATTTGGAGGGGTATATTTTGCGTATGAATGGTAGGGTTCGGAAGTTGTGTTTTTCTGTGAACGATTGTCAATTTGATTTAATTTCTTATTATTATTATTACATTATGAGTTAAGTTTTGGCATATTGAAATAGGTAATTAAATATTACATCTACCGTATCATATGAATATCATTCAAATTATGATATTGGGAAAAATATGAAATTTAAACTTAGCTTTGAAACTTGAAAAATATGATAGTTGAAATGTTAATTGACATCAAGAATTACAAATTTGATTATAACTTTGGGGTGAATTTTTAGGTCAAGGTTAAACACATAAAAGTGTGAGTGTTGTTAGTTTTGAAACCTTATTGTGAATATATACTTGAAACCTCAAGTCCAAGAGTAATTATTCGATTGGCTAAGGCAAGTGGATTTCTAAACTCTTGTTAAGCGTATGAAATTCGTGTATTTCCTTGTGTGGTGTTGAGAATGACTTGGAGACTTGTTGTTTATTTGTTGGTGTTGTATTCCTTGTTGTAAATTGTGTTTTGTTATCAAAATGGTTATCTCCTCCTTTTCATTTGAGCATGTAATTTGCATTGTTTCTGAGACATGGTTGTGGTAAGAGGATGTACCATTTCGAGGGTCGTATCGCGCGCTGCGATAGATATTATATTTCGAGGGACGTATCGCGCACCGCGAAGGTTACTATTATCGAGGGTCGTGTCCTGCACCACGACAGATGCATGAACAGATATGTCCCCCATGGGTCCCGGACTGAGAGACAGCGGGTGTGTATCGTTAAGAAAGACATGCATCACTATATTTGACATTGCATCTCATGGCATTGCACATTTTATTATTGATGAACTTGAACACGTGTTTTGCAGATATTGTGAGTTTTTCTCTGTGAAGCTTGTGACTGTTGAATATTAGTTGTTATTAAGAATGTGTAAACTGATAGAGTGTGGTTATTGAGTTGTGTGTTTGGTAAACTGTAAACTGTTAGGCTGTAGTGTGGAGGTTTAGATAGGGTGCAAGGAGTACCCGTATTTTGTTCACTTAACTTGTGTTTAAAGGTTTGCTTGTTGGGTACCGCGTGGTTTGGTACTCACCCCTTTCTTCTACAAATTTTTGTAGGTTACGAGCCTGGATCTTCGTGATACCTGTCATTCTTTTCGTTTCCGAAGCATCTTGTGGAGGGTTGTGAGGTAGCTGCTTGTCATCTCAGCGAACTTTCCTACTCCAGTTTATGACTTTGTTTTTACTTGAAAGACAACTTCATTTTAGACTTCTATTTTATTTCAATTCTAATATTTACATTAGAGGCTTGTGCACGTGACAACCTGGTTTTGGGGATTGAATTAATATGACTTGGTTTCATAATAGAAATTGTTGTTGGATTGTCATTTACTTCCGCACTTTGTTAGATATTGGGGTTTAGGCTGACTTGTCTTGGTGGGATAAGACGAGTGTCATCACACCCGTTTTTGGGTCGCGACATTTGTTTAATTAAAAAGAATACATAATTTATATAACAAACATGAGCTATTTAGGGGAGACAAAAACTATAAAAAGTAACAGATGCTTAAAACTCTCTAAATCAGTTACAATTTTTTCAAAATCTGAATAATATATCTACACATTATTCATGATGTTCATCCCAAAAAAAAAATCTTGCGAGGTTTATGTTTTGGAGAATAAACTAGGTAAATAATTTCTGGAAAATATACACAAACAAAAAGTCAAAAGTGAGGTATGTTTTAGTTAATTAATCCTTATATGTTTTGTGTTTGATTGTGATTTGATGCGATTTTGTTGTATAATAATTATTCATATGTATTTGCATTTTGAATCATTATATATTTTAAGCAATGAAATTATCTTTAACTTTTGTACTTATATATATAAATAGTATCTTATTTGAAATTATTTTTTAACTTTTGTTAAAGAAACTACATATCCAACAGAATACATATTTGAGGCATCAATTATTTAGACAATGAATAATGTTCGAATCGTTTATTTGAATTACTATTGTAACTTTATTATTTTTTATTCTTGATGCAAATTAATGGTAATGTCATTATTTTCGTATCTAGTATTGACTGTGTAATTTTTTATTTTTTTTACTACAAAGCATATAAGGGGAGCATTAGTTTTATAATAAAGCATTCTGCATATTGCACTGAAGATAATTGCTGAGTTGATTACACAACTGAGGCAATTATGATTAAAGGATATGCATCGTATAAAGATATAGTAGATGAAGTTGCTAATCAGATTGGGGTAGATTTGAGGTATAACAGATTGAAACTTAAGTATAAAATAGAAGGTAGCATTGCATCTTTGGAGATGAACAACGATAGGGGAATGAGAGTATATGTCTCATAAAGAAGCTTGAGAATTCGCAAAGTACCCCATTTGTGTAACTGTATTTGTGAACGATCGTGATATAAATGGTAGAAATCAGTATGAAGAAGATATTGGATTGTGTAGTATAAACGGAGGAAGTACTACTAATAACCAAGCATCAGTTATTAGTGCACCATTAATCAGTACTAAGTTAAGTAACTATATTATCTACAATATGAATCATAAAGAAGTCATTAAGGATCAAGTTTATAAGGATAAACGTACTTTGAAAGCTGTGATGATGAAATATGCCATTGATAATAGATTTCAGTGGAAGATAGAAAAATAAGTGTAGTAAGGTACTTTGTATTTATATAGATTTTATCTTTTGTTGTTATAGTAATTATTCCATATAATATCATGTATTAATTTGTTTTGTTTATTTTATTTTATAATTTTTGCAGTTATACACTTGTTTGTGTATCTTAAAATTGTGGATGGATAATGAAGGCTTCCAACATCAATAAATCAGGAATGTTTAGAATTAGAAAGTTTGTAGATGAGCATACATGTCCATTAAAAGATAAGGTGTATAGTCAGAGACAAGCAACAAGCAGTCTTGTTGGAGGTATAATAAAGCCCAGGCTAGTTGATCATAAAAGAAAGTTGACACCGAAAGACATACAAGGTGATGTTAGACTTGAACTTGGCGTAGATGTATCCTACTCTGTGGCATGGAACGCTAGGGAAAAGGCAATAAATACATTAAGGGGGACACCATCTGATTCATATAGTAAATACCCAGTTATTTATATATATTGGACACCACTTATCTTGGATCACATATAAGAATGAAGAAGACGAAAGAAAATGAATTTCTATATGTCTTTATACCTTTGTTTCCTTTCATAAAAGGTTTTGAACGTTGTAAGCCAATAGTTGTAGTAGACAGCAATCATCTCAGGGGAACTTATAGTGGCACATTTGTGTCTGCCAGCACACTGGATGGAGCAGGTAACTATTAGATATTTATATTTTTGTAAAGAATTACGCACTGTATTATATTCACTAAAAATATATTTGTTGTATTTGCCTCTATGTATCCTAATGTTTGCATTGTATATATTCAGAAAATATGTTGCCCGTAGCATACAGTATTATTGATTCGGAAAATGATGCATCTTGTACTTGAATTTTTGAACAGTATAGAGAAGCTCATGGTTTAAAGGATAAAATGTGTGTTGTATCCGACAAAAACGAGAGTATTATAAAAGGAGTTTCGAGGATATAAAATATACCACATTATGCTTGCACGTTTCATCTTTGGAAGAACGTGAAGACACTTTACAAAAAGTCACATGACTGTCTTTCAGAAGTGTTTTATGCAATGGCAAAAGCTTACAAACATTCTGAATTTTATGAACTGATAAAAAATTACAACGTGTTGATATTAGGGTGAAGAATTATTTGAAATTGGCTGGTTATGACAAATGGGCAAGAGTGTATGCAACAGTTGATCGAGGCACTGTGATGACATCAAACATAGCTGAATGCATAAATGCATGCCTTGTGGAAGCAAGAGAATTACCTATATATGATTTTCTTGAGGAAATTAGACAAATATTTGGTCGATGTAATTTCAAAAACCATACATCTGCTTCTAATACATTCACGACAGTTTGTGGTAAAGCACAAGAAATGCTCGCTGAAAATGAAGAACTTTCACTGCGTATGACGGTATGTTTATGCTTCCTTAAAAGTGTTGTATTTTGCATTTCATCCAGTAAAATTTAAAGATTGTATAATTGGTATGATTTAACTTCCTTTTAACTTTGTGTAATAGGTAGTTGCAACAAGTAATTATGTGCACAGTGTTCGTCATGAAGGGGAAACATTTATTGTTTGTCTTGACAGGAAAACTTGCACATGTAGGAGATTTCAAGTGGATGAAATACCATGTTCGCACGCTTGGGTTGTTTTAAAGAACAAATTTCTTGATCCTGAACCGTACTGTTCTGACCTTTACAAGCCAAATACATTACTTGTTACATATGCTAATCCAATCAATCCATTACCTGATCGAAAGGATTGGAATGTGCCTGCATATGTAGAGAATGAAATAGTTAAGCCTCCAAATTTTAAAAAACTACCTGGTAGGCCTCCAAAAAGGTTTCGTGATATGATACAGTGAGCTATATGGAAAGAAGAACAAGAATTCTTGTAGTACTTGTGGTCAAAAGGGACATAATAGGCGATCATGCAGGAATGGACCACGAACTGAATAGATAGATATGTTTGATTTTGTTTTGAAAAATGAATTTACATGTGTTTGTAAAAATTGTTTATTCTTTGATATTTGTATTTGATGTTTTCATAATGTTCAATGAATAATATTTTATCAAAATATATTCGTTTGCGCATATATACTTATATCCTAATAAAAAATTTGTATTTGTACTATATAACTTAAGCGTTCTTAAAAAATAAAGTAAACAAAAATTAAACAATAAAATAAAATAAAGTCGTTGATTTTAAAAAAAATAGAATACATAAAAATATTGTTTCTAATGAAATACAAAATCATTTGATAGTTCACTCCATATTGTTGCCTATCACACTGTATATGAATAAGCTGAGAATTCAATATGTATATGTATATGCAAGAACACTAAAAAATATGATTTGAGAAAATGTAATTTAATGTTCATAAACAAATATATTTGACACTATATAATACAATTAATGTGCCCACATTTGAAAATAAATTAGATTTTAATACAAACAATACAACTACAAGTAATGTAACGTAATGAATACATAACATAATGAGAAAACCTGCCAATGTATATAGTGTAATACAACAATTTTACAACGATTGATACAAAATACAAAATACAACACATGAAATCAACTAACATAATATATATACATAAAACAAAATGAAAAGTATGCAGAATAAACTACTACACAAAAGTTAATCAAAATGATACATATGCAGAATTATCTGCTACATAAAAGTTAATCAAAATGATAAGTATGCAAAATATACAGCAACATAAAAGTATATGAAACATAAATTAAGTAGTTTTAAAACACGAAGAAGTATCTTCAACAAACGCACAACTATTGTATTTCAATTGGAGCAGACACAACACGAACAGATTGAGGCATGGTATGCCATGGGGGTGCCTTAGTGTCACTAATGGCTCCGTTGTCTTGCTTTTACTGAGCATAATTCCAAAGAAGTGAAGCATATCTTGACCTTAAAAACATTATGTCAAATGTACCACTTGGATTTCCATGACCATAAGACAGCCACTCGGCAAAAGCAAGCATATAGATACCACAATCCCTGAATAAAACATGAGAATACAAAATTAAAATTCAAATACAAATAAATATGAAATACTTAATTAAAATTAATACAACTTACAAGTTGTCATCGGTCTGTTAAGGTATGTTGTCTATGAAAAAAAACTATCTCAAATAACTCATTCTCTTCTTGACTAACAGATCTATCTAAACTTCTGTTCTTGTAATAATCATACATAGTCAACTTAAGTGGAATGAGTTGAGCCAACTTGGTAACTTCTTTCCTGATTGTTGCATCATGACCTGCCTCTCTGTAAGAATCATAAACGTATACACGTCTTTCATTAAGAGAGAGTACCGCCAATGCCCAGTGAAATTTTTCCTTTACATTTACAGGGATAAATACGTGATCCACCAAATGCCAGGGAATGCTGGCATGAACTTTATACCATCTAATGTAATCACCTATCAAATGCTCTTCATCAGCGCAGCAGATATCACTATCTAAATCTTCATACTTCTTCCAAGTTGATGAAATTTTGGACGTAAACACACAATCCACAGTTGTGTATTTATATCTGCTGTCAACATCATACTTGGCTTTCTTTCTCAAATAATAGAAGATAACATTGATATGCTGAACAATAAAAAAATAAATAATCATTAGACAATAATAAAACAACGAAGAATAACTACATAACTACAGTTGTTACTTACCGAATCATTCAACAATTGTCCTTTTGAGTACAAATTGTAGAATCAATTTTTATTATCTACAATATCAACACCAAAGTCAAATGGGACTGGAATGCTTGCTTTACCCTTCTTGTATCGGTCCTGATCATGACGTATAAACAATACACAAAAAATAAAAGGCATACAATTTGCTAAAATTTCATATTGAATACAACATAATAATAATAATACAACTGTGTGATAAAATATAGAAATTATATACGTATCTAATGTGTTTGTGAAAATATGTACCAGAATTTAGAGTAACATACATAACAACAAATCAAGATCTGTAATATTATTACAATACAGAAATTAAAAAAGATTCACGAACAATAATTGAGTTGTTTCAATCAATTTATAATATAACGTACATTAGCATTCAATCAGTTGATTAATTGAAAATACACTAACATGTTTAGAATACAGTAAAATAAAATGATTCAAATTAATAACTAATTATGCAAAACAACCTCAAAATAATAATCATGAATACTAAAAAAACATATCATATACTAAAAAATAGAGAATACATAATACAGGATACAATTTTTTTAAATATTATTATACGTATTAAATACTTACTTGTTCTCATGTTTTGCAAGAAGACCTTCGTGAATCAATGACCGGTGTGCATCCCACATAATGATATCACGATTGTCAGAAATAAGATCAAAGATGAATAGATGTTTCAGTTCAAAATGAATTGGTTGCACCAATGAAGTACCTAATGTAAATTTTATATTAAAAAATAACATACCATATACAAAAATTAGAATAAATATATATAAATCACATTTAAAAGACATTAAAGTTTGTTATGTCTTTATACCTGCAGATGAGCCGAACAATATCAGATATGGGGATGTATTAAAGGGCCTGGACGTCTAATCCTATGCGAAGGTAATGGTGTGTGAATAGGACTTATTTTGTTCTGAGTCTCCATGCTAGACTGTTTTTGCATATTTGAGTTGTCATTCCTTGTGGTTTGAATGTGCATGATGTTGCTCTGTTCTGCATTAATGGTATTCTCAGTAACACAAATACTTTTTATGTCACTGAGACTTGGCATGAGAGAATCATCCAACTCAAACTGTGATTGTTGTGACCCTTCCATGGAAACAATAAACTGAATAGGGGTAGGAAATATGAACTGATCCTCTTCATCATTGTTATCTTGATCTGGAAAATCGTGTTGTCCTTCAAAAACAAGCGGCTTTATTTTTTTGGATTTGTCAAATACAAATGATGATTGAGGTATTTGTAGTTAATTAAAAAAATAACATTATTTAAATGCAAATTATACTAATAACAATAAAAGTAATTAGTTTAAATAAGTAGAAAACATACACTTGAAATTATTGATTTAGACGAACTAAAACCAGCATCTACAGTGATCAGATTACGCACAGGGGAATTGTCACAATCAACCTTTAAAAATATAAAAATGTTAATTATAAATAATAATTAAAATATTTCCAACTGCACTACATAAATATGCCGAGTTAACCAACATACTTGTTTATCAGCACCCCTAACAAAATCGGGTAAGTCTCCCATATTTGAATTGTCAAAAATTGAATGATCCGTCAAAAAAGGAGATTGAATAAAAAAAATATCGGTAAACCATATAAAAAATACAAAATTTATAATGAACATACTTGGAAAACTTCCTTGCTTCCATCATTTGAGCTTTCATCACACTCCGTCTTCTCATCATCAAAAAGTCTCTTCAATCCATGTAGATATTTAATACAAAAATAATCAACATATAGATAAAAAAATAGTTATAATGAAATATAGTATTAACAACATATAAAATAAAAATTAATATTAAACATAAACGTATTAAGAAAAACAGAATACAAAAATAATAATCTTTATTTTCAAAATGAGTTATCTCTACCTGATTTTGATTTTCTGATACAACTGGACTTATAAAACGTTGTGGTCCTTGAGCAGCATTATGATTGTTTATGTTGTTCTGAAAATATATTGAATACAAAAACAATCAACATATATTTAATGTCACGACCCAAAACGAGCCGCGAGTGGCACCCACATTTATCCTCCTATGTGAGCGAACCAACCAATCTAAACCCCAGTCAATTATCAATATTTCAACCATAATGAACAAAATACAATGCGGAAGACTTAAAACTCATTAACATAACCAATAAATAACTTCTAAAATTTAATACTTATTATTCCCCAAAATCTGGAAGTCATCACCACAAGAACATCTATCCTCAAATTACTAAATCTAAGAGTATTTTAAGAAACTAAAGTAAGTAAACGAATGGTCCATGTCCGAACTTCAAGGACATCAAGACACGAAGGAGAGAATCCAGTCCGAGCTAGGAACAATAGCTCACCCTGAAAGCTGACGTAATGAAGACTGGCTAGAGTTGAGGACGAGTTGAAGTTGATGGTACGTTTGCTGCACTCCACAAATAACAAAGAGAAAATACAAGTAGGGGTCAGTACAAGGAAACGTACTGAGTAGGTATCATCGGCCAACTCAAAATAGAAAGCAATATATATCAGATAATAACATAAAATCGACTACCATACTCAACAGGTGACAACAACAAGTACCATAACCATTGGCCACAACCCAAGCACATCTATGAGGACTCAAGCCTCGACACCATACTCATTTGGGAAATAGGTTCTTTACATTTGAGTATATTAACAAAATTCAAGATTCATTCTCTTTATTCTTCTTGTGTCGGAACGTGACACTCCGATCCCCTACTACTACGTGTCGATACGTGACACTCTGATCCCCTAATACTACGTGTCGGTTCGTGACACCCGATCCCCTAATTCTACGTGTCGGTTCGTGACACCCGATACCCTAATTCTATGTGTCAGTTCGTGACACCTGATCCCCTAATTCTACGTGTCGGTACATGACACCCGATTCCCTAGTTCTACGTGTCAGTTCGTGACACCCGATCCTCTAATCTCGTTATTTTCCAGTTCATCAACCTTCCTTTATGTCAAGGTATCATCATTAATAGAGTGGATTTAAGGTTTTTAAGATTCCACAGTATCATCATTATAATCCATCACAATTTACATAATCTCAACATGCAACAACACAATTAAGCATATAGAAGACTTTACAATACCACCCAATACATATCAATCGCTATTTAGAGTTTACTATGAAATAGCATCAACCATAACCTACCTCCACCGAAGAATCGTGATCAAGCAATCTACTTTCCCAATGTCCTTGCTGTCTCTTCGTTCTTCTCTCTCTCGCTCGTTCTCTCTTCTTTTCTTTTTAATTTTCTCTTCTTTCAAATTCTCTTTCTTTTACCCTAATTATCATATAATTCATTATGATAAAAATACCCCATCATTTATTTCCATATTATCTTCTCTAATCCCTAACTAAATAAATTATTAACAATTAGCCCACTAACTTTATAATTATAAGCAGGAATAGTCCAAAACACCCCTTTAAAACTTTAGAAGAAATTCGACCCAGGTGGAATTACGCCACTCGTGATGGCCCGTCGTGACTGCGATGGTCCGTTCTGCAGGGTCGTCACAGAGTTCAGAGACTCAATTTCAGTAAAAAGGTCTGTGACGGTCCGTCGTATCTACGACGGTCAGTGCTGCAGTTCCGTCGCGAAGTTCAGAGAGTTGATCCCCGTACCCAAATTTTCAGAGTTGAAGTGTTTTTGAACGAGACCTTCGACGGTCCGTCGTGCCCATGACGGTCCGTCGCAGGATCCGTCGACCCAGTCAGTTATTATCAGAAATAAACTCTACTGCTCGAATCGACTAAACAGGTCGTTACAATAGATACCAATTTACCCATCATTCGTCCTCGAACGATCACAAGAAGGAAAACAAGGGCGAGAAGGAGTACCTGAATCTGTAAAAAGGTGTGGGTATCTTTCTTGCATATCAGCCTCCTTCTCCCAAGTGGACTCTTCAACTGGCCGATTCTTCCATTGAACCTTAATGGATGCAATCTCCCTTGACCTCAACTTGCGGATTTCTCTATCTAGAATAGCAACAGGATCTTCCACATAAGACAAATTCTCATCAAGAAGAACTGAATCCCAACGAATAATGTAGTTTCCATCCCCATGATATCTTTTCAGCATAGACACATGAAATACTGGGTGCACTCCTGAGAGTCCTGGAGGTAAGGCTAATTCATAAGCTAGTGCCCCCACGCGCTTCAGAACTTCAAATGGACCAATATACCTCGGGCTAAGCTTACCTCGCTTCCCAAACCGCATCACCCCTTTCATGGGTGAAACCTTCAGCAAGACTTGTTCACCCTCCATGAACTCCAAGTCTCTAACCTTTCGATCTGCATATTCCTTTTGCCTACTTTGCGCCGCTAAAAGCTTTTCTTGAATGAATTTCACTTTCTCTAATGGTTCCCTCAGAAGATCAGTACCCCAGGGCCTCACCTCGAATGCATCAAACCAACCAATGGGAGACCTACATCTCCTCCCATACAATGCTTCGAATGGGGCCATATCAATACTTGAGTGATAGCTATTATTGTATGAGAACTCTGCTAAGGGTAAGAAGTTATCCCAATGACCGCCAAATTCTATCACACATGCACGAAGCATATCCTCCAACACTTGAATCGTTCGCTCAGACTGACCATCGGTCTGAGGGTGAAATGCAGTACTAAGGTCCAACCTAGTACCTAATTCAGCATGCAATGTTCTCCAAAACATAGAAGTAAATTGTGTACCTCTATATGATATGATGGAAAGTGGAACTCCATGCAATCGAACAATTTCTGAGATGTAGAGTTTGGCTAACTTCTCTGCATTGTAAGTCACCTTAACCGGAATGAAGTGAGCAGACTTAGTTAATCTGTCAACAATTACCCAAATAGAATCAAACTTACCCAATGTCTTTGGAAGACCAACCACGAAATCCATTGCAATTCTTTCCCACTTCCATTCAGGAATGGGCATTTTCTGATGTGTTCCCCCGGGCCTCTAGTGTTCATACTTTACCTACTGACTATTGGGGGTCTGTAACTCTGTTTTGGACAATATCTCCTAATATGTCCAGTCTCCCCACATCCATAACACTCTCTGGGTTCAAGCATAGGTCTCTGTGAGAACGATGAAGTCTGGGGATAACCTCCAAACTCAGAGGAATGTTGACTGGTCTGTGATGGACCCCCAGCTACAGCCTGCAGTGAAGACTGAATAGGCCGAGCTGTGTAACCTCCCGAACTCTGCCCTCTGGAGTAAGAACCACTAAACTCACCTCCCTTACGAAATTTCTTAGATGTCGAGGCCATGGTGAAATCGTCTGGCTTCACCCCCTCCACCTCTATCACAAAGTCAACCACTTCTTGAAAGGATTTTGCTGCAGCAGCTACCTGTAAGGCTGGAATCTGCAAGTCGACCTCAATCGCATCACAAAACAGTGAATCCGCTCTTGTGGACTGAAGCAAAGTTGGGTGGCATACCTGGATAGTGCACGGAACTTAGCCTCATAAGCATTAACCGACATCCTGCCTTGCTCTAGGCTCACGAACTCATCTCTCCTCCTATCCCTCAAAGTCCGGGGTATATACTTCTCCATAAATAAACTAGAGAATGATGTCCAAGTCATGGTTGGTGCCTGTGCTGGTTGACACTCAACATATGACCGCCACCACATTTTGGCGTTCCCCTGAAACTGATAGGTCACAAACTCAACACCAAATCGTTCTACTATGCCCATCTTATGTAGCAACTCATGACAATCAACCAGAAAATCATAAGCATCCTCATATTCAGCACCCTTGAAGACTGGAGGTTTCAACTTCAAAAATGTAGTGAAGATTTCATGCTGATCACTCGTCATTATAGGCCCGGTAGTCAATCGAGGAAACGTGCCTATTTCCAATGAGGCATCCATGCGGGGAGCCACAGCATCTCCATGTTGTACTCCCGGAACCTGAGGTGATGGTGCAAAAAATACTGGAGGTGTCTGGCCCTGATCAGATAACCCGCTAAGATAAGCAAGAACCTGGTTAATCATCTCTGGGGTAGGTTGGGGTGGTAATTCCTCATCTTGCACTTTCTCATTTTCCCCTTCCTCACCCTCTCTTACTACCTCATCAGCCGGTGGAGGAGTCACCGCCCTAGTACTAGCTGGACCAGGTGTTTGTCCTCTACCTCTAGAGGACGTCCTCCCGCGACCTCTACCACAGCCTCTTGCCACTGCTCCTCTTCGAGCTACAGCCCCAGTGGCTGGCTCAGACGCATCCTGTCTTGCCGGTGTTGGAGTTGGCACAGTTGTTGCTCTAGTTCTAACCATCTGCGAAATAGAGTGAGGATGTCAGATACCAATTTGTATCACCTAGATACCAATTGGATCCAAGTAATAGCACGAAAGAAAGAAAGAATGGAATTTTCCTAAAGTCCTATAGCCCCTCAAAGAAAAGTAAAGGCGTCCCCCTACCGTTCATTAAGACTCTACTAGACTCGTTCTTGTGTGATGAGACCAACGAACCTAATGCTCTGATACCAAGTTTGTCACGACCCAAAACGAGCCGCGAGTGGAACCCACATTTATCCTCCTATGTGAGCGAACCAACCAATCTAAACCCCAGTCAATTACCAATATTTCAACCTTAATGAACAAAATACAATGTGGAAGACTTAAAACTCATTAACATAACCATTAAATAACTTCTAAAATTTAATACTTATTATTCCCCAAAATCTGGAAGTCATCACCAAAAGAACATCTATCCTCAAATTACTAAATCTAAGAGTATTTTAAGAAACTAAAGTAAGTAAACGAATGGTCCATGTCCGAACTTCAAAGACATCAAGACACGAAGGAGAGAATCCAGTCCGAGCTAGGAACAATAGCTCACCCTGAAAGTTGACGTGATGAAGACTGGCTAGAGTTGAGGATGAGTTGAAGTTGATGGTACGTTTGCTGCACTCCACAAATAACAAAGAGAAAATACAAGTAGGGGTCAGTACGAAACGTACTGAGTAGGTATCATCAGCCAACTCAAAATAGAAAGCAATATATATCAGATAATAACATAAAATCGACTACCATACTCAACAGGTGACAACAACAAGTACCATAACCATTGGCCACAACCCAAGCACATCTATGAGGACTCAAGCCTCGACACCATACTCATTTGGGAAATAGGTTCTTTACATTTGAGTATATTAACAAAATTCAAGATTCATTCTCTTTATTCTTCTTGTATCGGAACGTGACACTCCGATCCCCTACTACTACGTGTCGGTACGTGACACTCCGATCCCCTAATACTATGTGTCGGTTCGTGACACCCGATCCCCTAATTCTATGTGTCGGTTCATGACACCCGATCCCCTAATTCTACGTGTCGGTTCGTGATACCCGATCCCCTAATTCTACGTGTCGGTACGTGACACCCGATCCCCTAGTTCTACGTGTCGGTTCGTGACACCCGATCCCCTAATCTCGTTATTTTCCAGTTCATCAACCTACTTTATGTCAAGGTATCATCATTAATAGAGTGGATTTAAGGTTTTTAAGATTCCACATTATCATCATTATAATCCATCACCATTTACATAATCTCAACATGCAACAACACAATTAAGCATATAGAAGACTTTACAATACCACCCAATACATATCAATCGCTATTTAGAGTTTACTATGAAATAGCATAAACCATAACCTACCTCCACCGAAGAATCGTGATCAAGCAATCTAATTTCCCAATGTCCTTGCTGTCTCTTCGTTCTTCTCTCTCTCGCTCATTCTCTCTTCTTTTCTTTTTAATTTTCTCTTCTTTCAAATTCTCTTTCTTTTACCCTAATTATCATATAATTCATTATGATAAAAATACCCCATCATTTATTTCCATATTATCTTCTCTAATCCCTAACTAAATAAATTATTAACAATTAACCCACTAACTTTATAATTATAAGCAGGAATAGTCCACAACACCCCTTTAAAACTTTAGAAGAAATTCGACCCAGGTGGAATTACGCCACTCGTGACGGCCCGTCGTGACTGCGACGGTCCGTTCTGCATGGTCGTCACAGAGTTCAGAGACTCAATTTCAGTAAAAAGGTCTGTGATGGTCCGTCGTATCTACGACGGTCCGTGCTGCAGTTCCGTCGCGAAGTTCAGAGAGTTGATCCCCGTACCCAAATTTTCAGAGTTGAAGTGTTTTGGAACGAGACCTTCGACGGTCCGTCGTGCCCATGACGGTCCGTCGCGAAATCCGTCGACCCTGTCAGTTATTATCAGAAATAAACTCTACTACTCGAATCGACTAAACAGGTCGTTATATTTAATCACTATGGACAAAGAAATAAAGTACTTACAAATATAGAAAAAAATTAATATTAATCATAAATATATTACAGCATACAGAATACAAACAAAATAAACTATTATTTTCAAAATGAGTTGTGTCTACCTAATTTTAATTTTCTGATAAAATTGGATTTGTAAAAGGTTGTGATCCTTGACCAGCAATGTCATAGTTTTGGTTGTCCTGAAAATATTAAATTACAACAGAGCATTCATAAAAATATAAAGAATAAAAATAATTTTAAACATAACAATTGAGCATATTGTTTCACCTTCAAAGTAGACATAATGATATTAAATTATCATTTATCAACTTTCGTATGTATTTGAACTCTTCTCTAACCTGAAACAGTTACAGTATGTGTAAATTTTACAGATTGCAATAATTTTAATAAATATATCGTAAAAAACATAAGTATAAACAGTATATACCTCCTTTCGTAACTCAGAGAGTTCTTTACTCATAAATTATTCATGAGACACACTTACATATGGTATTTGAGAATCCTTTGTTGGCACATAAGTGCGAGCGGTTGTCTGCTTAGAACATAATTTTTGTTTCTTCCGCACAATTTTTTGAAGCGCAGCTTTTTTCACATTCTGTTTCGCTACTGGATCAATATGTTTGTTCCGTTCCATTTGATCTACGATATTTGAGTCCTTTTTTCTTACCCTTTTAGTAGGTGATACTGATTTCCCCTTTTTTATTTTACCTGTAACCTTCATTGAAGGTGGAGGTGGGTTGACGAAATCATCACCTGAATTCTGTCCAGAAAGTGCTTGTTCATCAATATCATGATGTGGCTCTGTTTTAACACCTTCAGTTGATTTTTCAACACCTTCAGGAGGCAATTGTAGAACAGCAATTTTCATCAGAGAAGGGACAACATTCTTTCATTTAATTTGAACACGATAGTAAACAGAATAATTAACATAGTAAAAAATATACATCGAATTAATACAATTACGAGGGTACAAATTCTTGAATTATACACAATACCTCTCTATTACCATCATTGAATGTGTATTTCATCAATATTTTTAATCGGGGTTTTGCTCCTACTGTTTGCCAGTTTAGAATACGAGGGATACGATCACTGATTTTTTCCATGCAAAATTCGTCTGACGCTTACCTATGCACTAGTATATCCATATTTGAAGGACAACAGGCATACCACATATTCTATAATATTGACCATCAGTAGTCAAAACCTTATTGATACTCTGTAGCAACCACTCAAATGCTTTTATGCCCTAAGGATAATGCATATACCGATCACTTTCAACCAAATCAAAGTGAATTCTAGGAATTTGCAATGATCTCTTCTCGCCAGAATACACACAAATATGAATAAAATATAATATTTCAAACTTAATCGCAACATCATCAGTGTCAATCTAAACTTTACCATTGAACCTATCGAACAAATCAGATCTACGTACGATCTCATTACCACCAAAGTACTGAACAATAAGTCGGTTAGGTTCTTCTGTGTTAAACTTGAAATCCTCTACAACACCAACACAGTTTAATCCACTAATGGGCACAAACGTCCTAATTGTGAACATTAAAATAGCTCCATTGACTTTGATGACAAGAGACTGATTACTGCTAGCTTCTACTTCTAGTGACATACAGCATCTGTGAATTTTGATCTTGCCCAACATATTTTCTGATTTTCATATACTGACCAAAACACGTACTCTCACAAAAATATTTATACTGCTCTAGTGTAAGCTTGTCAGTCAACTTAGATTTAATGTCGTGATTTACTATACAGTGAATGTGGGGTGCATTTTTTTGTTAATTTTTTGCAAGCATAAGAAGTCCCCTAGTATATTGAATTCAAAACAATGAAATAATATTAAAATAACACAACAAAAAAACATGATAATAAATAAAACATCAACACAGTTACAATAACATACCAAAAAAAACGCATATGGTTACTAATATGTGGTACATTAACATAACTATCACAAAAAAAAAAGAATACAAACTACATTAGATATAATAAATATAATATACAATTCAAAGTCTATAGATACAAAAATATAATATACCTATAAAATATAAAAATACATACTGACTAAAACAACATCAAAATTCAATATATACTTCCAAATTTATGAATACAAAAAATATTAAAACTATGAAATACAAAAATAAATACTAACTATGGTTCATTGACATAACTATCACAAAAAAAACAGAATACAAAATGAATTTATGGATATATACTGACATAATACAATATATAATTCCAAATCTATGGATACAAAAATACAATAAAACTATGAAATACAAAAATACATACTGACTAAAACATCAACAAAATTCAATATACACTTCCGAATCTATGAATACAAAAAATATTAAAACTATAAAATACAAAAACAAATAATAACTACAACATCATACAAATTTCATATATAGTTACAAATCTATTCGATAATAGTAAATACACAATCAAACTTATAAAATGTGTTACATTGACCAAAAAAATAGAACACAAAATACAATAAACATATTAAATACAAAAATACATGCTAACTATAACAGTGAATACAAAAAACATTAAAACTATGAAAATACAATAAAAAATAACTATAACAAGATGAAAATTCCATATACACTTACAAATGTATACGATAATAGTAAATACACAATCAAACTCATAAAATGTATTACATTGACAACTAACAAAAAAAAAAACAGAACACAAAATACAATAAATATATAACATTTAAAAAATTTCCCAATACAAAAATACATAGTAACTATAACAGACTAAGAATTTCATATACACTTCCAAACTCATTGTAACATGTATTTTTTTTTAATCTTAAAAATAAATAAACAAATTAAACTAAACATGCAATACACAGCACATGCAAAAAAAATACCTCTTCTCCAAAAAATTGGTCTTCTTCAACTTCCTGGTTATGAATTTTTGTGAAATTTTGCACCTCGACAGGTTCAGGCACTTTTCCCCGTCGTATATCCTCCTTAGATTTAGAAGAGGAACCTACATTGTTGTTTATTTCTTGAGTGAAAAAAAATAAACGATGAGAACTCGGAAGAACTTTGATTATTTTGTCCAAACATCTAGTAACTCTCTTGAAAGCGTCCATTGAAGAGAGAATTTTGTATTATGAAACCCTAAAAAATGATTTAAGAACAACAACAAAACAAAAAAACGTAAAAAAAAAAACACTAAAATCAGTAAGTAAATCAATAAGGAATATGAAGAACATAATACCCAAATCAATGTGAATCTCCAAATCAAACCTTGAAACGAAATTAATTGATAATGATATAAAATAGGAAAATTCGAAAATCTGTGAAGAAATTGATTTTGAAGAAGGTTAGAGAGAGAAAGTGAAAATCCAAGCATAAATATGGGAAGGTGAGGAGTTGATTATTAATAAAGCTAATAGGAAAATTTGGGAATCTGTGAAGAAATTGATTTTGAAGAAGGTTAGAGGGAGAAAGTGAAAATTCAAGCGTAAATCTGAAAAGTTGAGGAGTTGATTATCAATAAAGATAATAGAAAAATTCGGGAATCTGTGAAGAAATTAATTTTGAAGAAGGTTAGAAAGAGAAAGTGAAAATCCAAGTGTAAGAAAAACGATAATAAATCTGGGAAGTTGAGGAGTTGATTAGTAATAAAGATAGAGAGAGAAATTGATAATAATCTTAATAAAAGAGAGAGAAAATTTAAAATATCATTAATATCTATCCAATTACATAAATATAGGAAAATTTGAAATGTGTAATCTATGAGAGAGAAAAAAAAAGGTGTAAATAATGAGATAGAAAATATTAATAATATCAGAATAATTATTTATTTTTAAAATAATAACATTTTTGACATGTTTACTAATATTATTAAAGTATGGATATTATCACTACATAAGTTGGGTTTTTTGATTGGTTAGCTTAATTTTCCTTAATTATTAAGTAAATTTTAAAGTAAAAATTAGGTATATAGCATATTTTATGATAATATTCTCAATCTATAACATTAAAATTTATCTTTTAATGTATAACATTTAATATAGCAAGTTATAGCATATTATTAAAAATAAAATTTAAATTTAAAATAATTAATAAAAAAATAGACCAATTTTGAAATGGAAAATAGCATCTTTTTTTTATTTAAATTAAATACATTTAATAGAAAGATAACTGATTAGCACATTTTAAGGAAATTTAATAAAATCTAATTATATCGAGTTACCCTAAAACACTCAATTTAGTTGAAAATCAAATTAAGTTGTGATTTATTTCCTTAAAACATTTTAACAAATTGATATCATTGTAAAATCTGTTTCTTTTCCTCGCGTTTCTCTTAATTTTTTTAGCAGATTTCATTTCTTTTTTTGTATTGATTGAATATATTTTGTTGTTGAAAAACGGGATTTGTTGTGATGGCCAACTTTTTATCTATATTAATTAAACATGGTGGAAGGTGAAATTCATCAGGTTGGTATTTGTTACATTTTGTTGGTTTGTGTTTGGTTGTTTTTAATCAATATATATAATAATGCGTGTTTTGTATGAAACAGTTTTTTAGTATAAACCATATTTCAAAAAAAGCACGTAACTATATATATGTTTAAATTATAGTAAAATTTAAGATTCTGATTTGTTATTTTTTTAAAGTACGAAGTTTGTTGTGAATAGAAATTTTCTATGTATGACATGATGTATTCTTTTTTAATAATTGTGTATGAATTGTATGTGAATTATGTCTCATGGGAGTATTTATTATATTTTGAATATATGTTACTGTTTGGTAAACGAAGGTAAATTCTGTATGAAATGTTTCAATATGTGTATGAAATTTGTATTTATTTTTTGTGGATATTCTGTTTGTGAATGAATTATGTATTATGTAAATATTTAGTATATCTTGAGTATATGTTACTGTTTAGTAAACGAAGGTAAATTCTGTATGAAATGTTTTCAATATGTGTATGAAATTTTTATTTTTATTTTTGTAGATATTCTGTTTGTGAAAAAAATGTAGATATGACATGTGATGATGAAATGTATATTAATTGTGTATGAAATGGATTGAATTTATGTTTTTATGTGTATGAGATAGCTTTTCAAAGTAATTCGGTATGGTATATCTTTTGAAAGGTATAATAAGTGTGTACTAATGGTGTATACATTATTTTGCAATTAATATGTAGTATGTTGTACTAATTTTTATTTTAATGTTGTGAAACAGATAAATATGTCGATTTTCAAATGGAGGGAGATTTCAACATTATGAAATATCATGTGGTCATGTAATCGCAAATCTTAGATACAAAAAGTTGCATTAAGCGGATTTATGTTCTTCTTTTTATAGCCCAAAGAATTTCAAAGATGCATATGTCATCTCTGTTGAACCTATCTCATGCGAGAATGATGCCACCCGGTCCAAAGAGAACAGCGGGAAGACCAAAACTTGAACGATGAAAGCGGTTTGCTGACGTAAAATTCAGAAGGTCGTCAAAAATCACTTGCAGTAGATGTCGTCAAGTTGGACACAACAGAAAAACATGTTCAAATTATCCAGTGCTTAAAAATGATTTCTTATGTTTATGTCGTTTTGATTGTTAAATAGAATTTTTTATGTATGTATTGCATTTTGGTATCGTTAACAGTGAAAAATACTATTTATAAATGTGAACTAACATATACACTTATTTTTCAAATTCAGGATAATACTCAATTACCCCCCTAGCCTATACCCAAAATCCCTACGGCACACCTTATCTTTGATTAGGTCCTATTACCCCCTCCAACTTTTTTTAAGTAATTTACTACCCCTTGCGTGCCTACGTGGCAATAATAATCTGCAAGGTCGAAGTGTTTGTTGAACACGCGCCGGGACCCACTTTTTCAGCTTTTGATAAAGTAACTTTATGTAACGACCTGTTTAGTCATTTTGAGCAGCAGATTTTATTTCTGGAAAAACTGTCTGAGTCGACGGAACCCACGACGGACCATCATGGGCACGACGGACCGTCGAGGGGGTCTCGTTCCAAAACACTTAGAATTCTGAAATTTGGGTACTGAAATCGACTCTCTGAACTTCGTGACGGAATGGCAGGACGGACCGTCGTGGGCACGACGGACCGTCACACATTTTCCACAGAAATTAACTCTCTGAACTTTGCGACGGACCTGCATGACCGACCGTCACAGCCATGACGGACCGTCACAGGTTGCGTAATCCCAGGCTGGGTCAGATTTCTGTAAATATTTTAAGGGGCGTTTTGGACTATTCCTGCTTATAATTATAAAGTTAGTGGTTTAATATTAATAACTCAATTACTTGGGGGTTAAAGGAGGTAACCTTGGAATAATTAGTGGGTTATTTTTATCATATTTATACTTAATTATATGATAATTAGGGTAAAAAAAAAGGTTTGAATAAGAAAAATAGAAAGAACAAGAGAGGGAGAATAGATCAAGAGAGAGAGGAACGAAGAGGATAGCAAAGCTTTGGGGAATTTGCTTGCTTGATCACGAATCTTCGGTGGAGGTAGGTTATGGTTTTTATGCTATTTGTAGTAGACTCTTAATAGCGAATGATATGTGTTGGGTAGTATTATAAAACCTTCTATATGCTTAATTGTGTGCTTACATGATGTGATTATATAATTGTGATGAATAAGCATGATGAGGCTATTGAATCTCTAATCCTAAATTTACCTTGTTAATGATTATGCCTTGGTATAAAAGAAGGCTTGATGAATTAATAGAATGAGATTAGTGAAACGGGTGTCACGAACCGGCACGTAGAATTAGGGGATCGGGTGTCACGAACCGACACGTAGAATTAGGGGATCGGTTGTCACGAACCGGCACGTAGAATTATGGGATCGAGTGTCACGAACCGACACGTAGAATTAGGGGATCGGGTGTCATGAACCGACACGTAGAATTAGGGGATCGGAGTGTCACGTTCCGACACATAGTAGTAGGGGAGCGGAGTGTCACGTACCGACACAAGAGGAATAATGATAATGAATCTTGAAATATGATAATATACTCAATCTAATAAACCTAATTCCCAAATGAGTATGGTATTGAGGCTTGAGTCCTCATGGGTGAACTTGGCGGTACTTATTAATGATTATAGTACTTGTTGCTGCTACATGTTGAGTATTGTAGTTGATTTATGATATTATCTGATATATACTGTTTTCTATTTTGAGTTGGCCGATGATACATACTCAGTACTTGTGTTTTGTACTGACCCCTACTTGTATGTTTCTTTCTTTGTTATATGTGGAGTGCAGCAAACGTGCCATCGTCTTCAACTCAACCGCAACTCTAGCCAGTCTTCATTACACCGGATTTCAGGGTGAGCTAATGCTTCTAGCTTGGACTGGATCTTCCTCTTCATGTCTTGATGCCTCAAAATTCCGGCATGGGCTAGCTTTTACTTATTTTAGCTTTCTTAGATACTCTTAGTTTTAGTAATTTGAGGATAGATGTTCTTGTGATGATGACTTCCAGATTTTGGGGTTAATGAGTTATAAATTTTAGAAGTTATTTAATTGATTTTGATAATGAGTTTTAAGTCTTCCGCATTGTATTTTGTTCAATATGTTGGGTTTGTATTGGTTGGTTCGCTCACATAGGGGGGTAAGTGTGGGTGCCACTCGCGACTCGATTTGGGTCGTGACAAACTTGGTATCAGAGCATTAGGTTCGTTGGTCTCATCACACAAGAACGAGTCTAGTAGAGTAGGAACGGTAGGGGGACGCCTTTACTTTCCTTTGAGAGGCTATAAGACTTTAGGAAAATTCCATTCTTTCTTTCTTTCTTTCGTGCTATTTCTTGGATCCAATTGGTATCTAGGTGATACAAATTGGTATCTGACCATCTTCACTCTATTTCGCAGATGGTTAGAACTAGAGCAACGACTGTACCAACACCAACACCGGCAAGACAAGAAACGTCTGAGCCAGCCACTGGGGCTGTAGCTCGAAGAGGAACAGTGGCGAGAGGCCGTGGAAGAGGTCGTGGGAGGACGTCCTCTAGAGGAAGAGGACAAGCACCTAGCCCACCTGGTACTAGGGCGGTGACTCCTCCACCGACTGAGGAAGTGATAAGAGAGGGTGAGGAAGGGGAGAATGAACAAGTGCAGAATGAAGAATTACCACCCCAACCTACCCCAGAGATGATTAATCAGGTTCTGGCCTATCTTAGTGGTTTGTCTGATCAAGGCCAAACACCTCCAGTGTTTTCTGCACCAACACCTCAGGTTCCGGAGGTACAACATGCGGCTACTGTGGCTCCCCGCATGGATGCCTCATTGGAAATAGACACGTTTCCTCGTCTGACTACAGGGCCTATAATGACAAATGATCAGCATGAACTTTTCAGTAAGTTCTTGAAATTGAAACCTCCAGTCTTCAAGGGTGCTGAAACTGAAGATGCTTACGATTTTCTGGTTGATTGTCATGAGCTACTACATAAGATGGGTATAGTAGAACGGTTTGGTGTTGAGTTCGTGAGTTATCAGTTTCAAGGGAACGCCAAAATGTGGTGGCGGTCACATGTTGAGTGTCAACCAACAGAGGCATCACCTATGACTTGGGCATTGTTCTCTAGCTTGTTTATGGAAAAGTACATCCCCCGGACTTTGAGGGATAGGAAAAGGGACGAGTTCTTGAGCCTAGAGCAAGGTAGGATGTCTGTTACTGCATATGAGGCTAAGTTTCGTGCGTTATTCAGGTATGCCACCCAACTTTGTTTCAGTCCACAAGAGCGGATTTGCCATTTTGTGAAAGGGTTGAGGTTAGAATTGCGGATTTCAGCCTTACAGGTAGCGGCTACGGCAAAATCCTTCCAAGAAGTGGTAGACTTTGTGATAGAGGTGGAAGGAGTGAAGCCAGATGACTTCACCACGACATCGACATCAAAAAGGTTTCGAAAGGGAGGTGAGTTTAATGGTTCTTACTCGAGAGGACAGGGTTCTGGAGGTTACTCAGTCCGACCAATTCAGTCTTCACTACAGACTGTAGTAGGGGGTCCATCTCAGACCGGTCAACATTTCTCTGAGAGACCTATGCTTGACTCCAGAGAGTGTTATGGATGTGTAGAGACTGGACATATTAGGAGGAATTGTCCAAAATAGAGTTACAGACCCCCAATAGCTAGAGGTAGAGGTGGTCAAGGTAGAGGCCGTTTTTCTGGAGGACGTGGTGGTCGAGATAATGGTGGTCACCAAAACGGCCGAGGTGATGGGAAAACTGGAGCCACTACGGCACAGCATGGTAGGGGCAACGGACAGACTGGTGATAGGGCCCATTGTTAGGCTTTCCCTGGGAGATCTGAAGCGGAGGCATCTGATGCTGTTATCACAGGTAATCTTTTGGTTTGTGATTGCATGGCTTCTGTATTATTTTACCCTGGCTCCACGTTTTCATATGTATCTTCCTCATTTGCTATTGGTCTTAATTTACATTGTGAATTGCTTGACATACCTATTCGTGTGTCTACTCCGGTGGGTGAGTCTGTGATAGTTGAAAAAGTATATAGGTCTTGTTTGGTGACTTTGGCGGGGAGCAATACTCATGTAGACTTGGTTATCTTAGAAATGGTCGATTTTGATATAATTCTGTGTATGACTTGGCTTTCTCCGAATTTTGCGATCTTAGATTGTAATGCTAAAACTGTGACGTTAGCCAAGGCTGGGACAGATCCGCTAGTGTGGGAGGGCGACTACACTTCCACTAAGGTTCGTATCGTCTCCTTTCTTCGTGCTAAGAAAATGATTAGTAAGGGGTGTTTAGCTTTCTTGGCACATCTCAAGGATGACACTACTCAAGTACCTCCAATTGAGTCGGTTTCGGTAGTCCGTGAGTTTCTGGACGTGTTCCCTGCAGATCTTCCTGGTATGCCACCGGATAGAGATATTGATTTCTGCATTGATATGGAACCGGGTACTCGCCCCATTTCCATACCCCCTTATAGAATGGCTCCCGCGGAGTTAAGAGAGTTAAAAGCCCAACTTCAAGAGTTGTTGAGCAAAGGCTTCATTAGACCAAGTGCATCTCCTTGGGGTGCTCCGGTGTTATTTGTGAAGAAGAAGGATGGGAGCTTTCGGATGTGCATAGACTCCAGATAACTTAATAAGGTGACTATTAAGAACAAGTATCCCATTCCCCGCATTGATGACTTGTTCGATCAGTTACAAGGTGCTTGTGTCTTCTCTAAGATTGACTTGAGATCCGGTTACCATCAATTGAAAATACGGGCAACAGATGTGCCAAAGACTGCTTTTGAACTAGGTATGGACATTACGAATTTGTGGTAATGTCTTTTGGTCTTTCGAATGCCCCTGCTGCTTTTATGAGCTTGATGAACAGGATTTTCAAGCCATATCTGGACCTCTTTGTGATCGTGTTTATTGATGATATACTGATATACTCAAAGAGTAAGAAGGAACATGAGGAGCATTTGAGAATGGTGTTAGCGTTGTTGAGGAACAAGAAGCTTTATGCCAAATTCTCCAAGTGTGAGTTTTGGCTAGATTCAGTGTCCTTCTTGGGGCACGTGGTTTCTAAGGATGGAGTGATGGTGGATCCATCTAAGTTTGAGACAGTGAAGAATTGGGTAAGACATACTAATGTGTCAGAAATAAGGAGCTTTGTTGGGTTAGCTAGCTATTACCGTCGATTTGTCAAGGGATTCTCTTCCATTGCTTCCCAATTGACGAACTTGACTAAGCAGAATGTTCCATTAGTATGGTCGGATGAAAGTGAGGAAAGCTTTCAGAAACTTAAGACCTTGTTGACTACCGCACCAATTCTTACCTTGCCAGTAGAGGGTAGGAATTTCATCGTTTATTGTGAGGCATCCTATTCCGGTTTGGGTGCAGTACTAATGCAAGAGAAGAATGTGATTGCTTATGCTTCGAGGCAATTAAAGGTGCATGAACGTAACTATCCGACCCACGATTTGGAGTTGGCTGCGGTAGTGTTTGCATTAAAGCAATGGAGAAATTATCTATATGGGGTTAAGTGTGAAGTCTATATGGATCATCGTAGCCTACAGTATGTCTTTACTCAGAAAGATTTGAATTTGAGACAGAGGAGATGGATGGAACTACTAAAGGACTACGATATCACCATTCTATATCATCCGGGAAAGGCTAATGTTGTGGCAGACGCCTTAAGTAGAAAGGCAGGAAGCATGGGAAGTCTAGCTCATTTGCAAGTCTCTAGACGCCCGTTGGCTGGAGAAATCCAAAACTTGGCTAATGACTTTATGAGGCTAGAAGTAAATGAGAAGGGAGGATTTTTAGCTTGTGTGGAGGCGAGATCTTCTTTTCTTGACAAGATTAAGGGAAAACAGTTTGATAATGAGAAACTAAGTCAAATTCGGGATATGGTGTTGCGAGGAGAGGCTAAGGAGGCCATAATGGATGAGGAAGGTGTTTTGAGGATTAAGGGAAGGGTATGTGTGCCCCGTGTTGATGATTTGATCCACACTATTCTTACAGAGGCTCATAGTTCCGGATATTCTATACATCCTGGTGCAACCAAGATGTACCGTGACCTAAAGCAACACTTTTGGTGGAGTAGAATGAAGCGAGACATTGTTGAGTTTGTTGCCAAATGTCCAAATTGTCAACAAGTAAAGTATGAACACCGGAGGCCCGGAGGAACACTTCAAAGAATGCCCATTCCTGAATGCAAGTGGGAGAGAATTGCAATGGACTTCGTGGTTGGTCTTCCAAAGACATTGGGGAAGTTTGATTCTATTTGGGTAATTGTGGACAGATTAACTAAGTCTGCTCACTTCATTCCGGTCAAGGTGACCTACAATGCAGAGAAGTTAGCCAAAATCTACATCTCAGAAATCGTTCGATTNAAGTCAGCGGTGAAAAGGAGCAGTTGACATATTGTCGAGAAGTTCTGCGAAATAGTACTATATCTCCCAAAGTTATAGAACGAGAAGATGTTGAAGGCAAAAGAATGATGGAGATAAAATATGCCAAAGTCTTGATCGCCGAGTTGATCAGAAATCTCGACTAACTATGTTGAGTGGTCCTTCGTAACATAAATTTTTGAAAACTACAAATACTCGTTAATATTTATAACTTAGTATCAAAATTTTAGCTTTGAACAGTAGTTTTTTTAGACTTTGTTTCTATAATTGAGTTCTTAGAGTTTCGGGAGAGTTTGTTCTTGAACCTTGAAGATTTGCAGGTTCCCAATTTTCAAGAAATTGGAAGTAGACCTTAAAGAATCTTCATCCTAACTTTGCATACCTAAAACCCCAATTTTGGGGGTATGATTATGTGAATATGAGTTGAACTACTGGTCTTGCTAATTAGTAGTTATCTTGTTATTTAAATGTGATTTCATTCAATAGTTGTGTTTGAACTTTATGAAAGTGTAGTTGCAAATAATATTTTATCTTCGTGTCTTGGGCTTGCTTGAGAGATAGGTCTTTAGACCAAAACTACTGAATCGATAGTTGGTGGTAATTGGGTTGTCGTGGGTTCAGCTCGAGACAGTGAATCCTACACCATCTTCCACACTTCCAGCTCGAGAGAGTGAATGGGCTAAGGTGAAGGCTGCGCATAATAGCGGCTTCTCGGTGTTCAAGGGAAACTGAATGGATTCGGAGTAAATTTCTCAAGAGATAATTCACCCTACCATAGTTAATATTAGTCGCAAATTTGCAAAAATTTACTAGTAACAGCATGTACCCAGTTGTTTATTTAACCTCATATTCCTATCACATCCCAAGGATTTTGTCTCCTTATTTGTATCTCTTTTATTTTTGTTGTTTTTTGTTGATATTTTGTCTACAAACCCTATATTGTTAATTGACACTTGTGTAACCCCTTGCTAATTTCTACTTGGCTAATTATTCTCAAAACCCTCTCCCTTGGGATTTGACCCCAACCATTGGCTGGGTTATATACTAAATTGACGACCATCAATACTTAGAATTAGATGAAGTGTTTTTGACAATGTTAAAAGGTTCAACAACAACAAACAACCTAGGTCGATTCTTGAAGCATAAAAATATATAACATAACCATATAACCCCTCTGGTAGAGTCAAAATAGGATGTGTAGTCAACCTAGTTTTCAATTCCGCAAAGCTTTTCCAGCAATCATCTGACTACTAAAACATTACTTTCTTTTAAGTCAACTTAGTAAATGAGAGGCTATGGATGAAAATCCTTCCACAAATTTTCTATAATAGCCTGCCAACCCCAGGAAACTTCTAACATCTATAGGAGAGGTAGGTTTTGGACCATTGTTTCACTAAGTCTATTTTCTGATAATCTACTCAAATCACTTTACTAGAAGTTATATTCCCTAGAAACGCAACTGAGTGCAACCAAAATTCGCACTTACTGAACTTAGGAAATAATTGATGATCATTGAGAGTTCGCACGACAAACCTCAAATGACTCGCATGTTCATCCTCATTTACTCTCTCGTTTCTAGACTAAATGAGGATATCATCAACAAAGACAATAATGAACAAGTCCAAATACTTCTTGAAAACTCTGTTCATCAAATCCATGAAAGTTTCGCGAACATTAGTTAGTGCAGATTACATTACTACAAATTCATAATGACCATACCAAGTTCTGAAGGCTATCTTCGGAATGTCACTATCTGTGACTCTAAGTTGATGATAACAAAATATAAGGTATATCTTAGAGAAATAACTAGCACCCTGAAGTCGGTCAAACAAGTCAGCAATCTTGGGGATAGGATATTAATTCTTGATTGTGACCTTGTTCCAGTACCTTTAGTCAATGCACATTCTGAGAGATACATCTATCTTCTTATAAACAACACCGGTGCACCCCATGGGGAAATACTAGGTCTAAAGAAACCCTAAATTAAAAGGTCTTTCAATTGATCTTTCAATTCCTTAGGATCGGTCAGATCCATTCTGTAAGCAAAAATAGATATAGGCTGGGTATTTGGAAGGAGGTTGATTCCAAAGTCGTTTTCCCTTTTGGGGAGAATTTAGGAAATATCTTTTGAAACACTTATAGAAACACTTTCACTATAAGAACTGATCAAGAGTTGGGGTTTCGAAATATGAATTGTTAACTCGAACTGGATACTAGAGATAACCCTTTGAGATCATATTTCTGGCCTTAAGGTAATAAATGAATCGACCCATATTCTCTAAGCTACAACCCTTTCATTCTAAGATTGGCTTGTCACAAAATTGGAAACAAACAATCCTAGTTAAACATTCAAGTGAGTCATAACGGGAATGTAACCAATCCATGCCTAGTATAATATCGAAGTCAACCATTTTGAACTCTACAAGATTTGTTGAGGTGACTTTCTGAGAGACTGTGACAAGGCAATTATTGCATAACCTTCTAGCTATAATTGGATCATCGATTAGAGTAGAGACTGAGAAGGATCCTGACAGAGTTTTAGGCTAATACTGAATTTGTCCGCTATATAAGGAGTTATAAAAGACTAAATAGCCCCTACATCTAACAATGCATAAACATCAAGATCAAAATATCGTAACCTACCAATGACTACATAAGGAGAATCATCCTAATGTTGGCGAGCCTGAAGAATATATAACTTGTTTGGCGTTGTCTGCCAACTATACTAGATGAGTTACCCTACAGAGTCAGACAACCTACTGGTGTTTCTAAAGTTGTAGACTAGGCTCTATTAGCATTGCCTCTTTGGCCCTACTTACAATGACAATTCTTCAACCTATGACCAGTTGACCACATCCAAAACATATTTACTTTCCTGCAAGGAAATTACCCAGATGGTTCTTACCACACTTAGGACAAATTGGGTTGGTTTTAATACATGAAACAATTTTTTGAGACTTATACTCTGGTTCCCTACCTTTCTAATCTTTTATGAACTTAAATGATAGAACATTAGCTAATGAAAGGTCTGGTACTGAAAATATCTGCTAATCTTGCGAGCAATTTTGACCACCCGATTTCTATTGAGAATACTCATAGGTTCCAATCATAACCTTCTTATTTTACATGGCATGTTTTCTAAGATTATCACCCTCAACCTACTTAGAATGAGTCATGAGCCTATAGATATTTATGTTTTCCAGCAACATAGCATTTTTGTACTCTATTATCAGCTACCATGTTAGGAGCATACCTGGAGAGTTGGGTGTGAGCCCATACTCTTGGACGGTCATAGATCCTTGCCTCAAATTCATGAACTCCCAAGGTTTTGCCTCTCTCAACTCTCTTGAGAAAATCATGTACTGAAAGGTCTCACTAAAGCAATCCCAAGTGATAGGAATTGCATCCTTAAGTTGGTAAGTTGCCAACTCAAACTGATTATTTTCTAGTCACCTGCATCACTTCAAAGATATTCTTGACCTCATTAATGAAGATTTGTGGATCTTCTCGAACTTGTGATCTTAAGAACTCTGGTGGATTCATCCTAAAGAAATCCTGAAATCTAATTGCAATTGTCCCAGCATCAGCATTTGCCTGAACTAGAACCCGCTGATTTTTCTGGTTAGCCACACTTTGAGCCAACATCTGAATGGTATTTCTGAATTCTACATTCGAAAGTTCCCGATCTGTAACTTCAGCAGTTGTGTTTGCGTTCCTGACATTCGCATTTTTGGCATTAGCTCTACGATGAGGTACGATCTAAAACGTAGAACCTTGAGTTAGAACAAAATTAGATCATACCTTATGCACGATAAGAGTAATAAGAAAATTAAGATTTTTTCTAAAACACTTTGTAGACTCCCTCTCATTAGATGTAGTGCAGATTACACGCCTAGTTTTTCTCAAACATCCTGGGACACCTAAACCTAATGCTTTGATAAAAAGTTTTTCACGCCCTGAGCTATCCCTAAGACGCGAACACATGACTTGGGACCACAAGTGACCCCAAGCTAACCCTATTGGCATGAAATGAACATACTATGATTAAAAACACTGATACGGAAATGTAAATATCATGAAAAAGAAACTGATGGGGAATACCCATTCTAAAACTAAATATATAAAATATGAGAGTAAATACAAGAGAAATATCAAACTCAAATACTAATATGAATCTAACTATGTCTAAAATAAGAGTCTAAACTAACTCAAAATTATAAGACATGCCCCAATTCGATCTAGTAAAAGGGACACTAAAGATTAAAATCAATAAAGGTAAATATGTAATCAGTCCTCGAAGTATGAGGACTCACCACTGTTGCTGTTGAACTGAAGATCGGGAACCAATCTATGCATGATCTTATTGGTGGGGACCTAAACCTACATCCCGAGAAGATGTAGCATATAGTATATATCACAGCATGTAGGATAAAATAAAGCTGAAAGAACATATAACTTGACAAGAAATAAAGCAAGAGAAAAATAATATTGAGCTAAATAGAGATAATGAATATTGAGCAAACTAAATGCAATGACTAACTTATAACATGTTGATACTGAATAGTGTCATACTAAAATGTAGTCAATGCAATGGAGTCTAATTCAATTGTAGGAGATACTAATAATCGATAAAAAAAAACCACATCTGCTAAATAAGGATTCTAATGTATATGTCTCATCGAGAAGACCCAATATACCTTGCTAGAGGTACAAAGGCGTACTAGGGTGATCACTAAAATGATGCCCACAGAGGATACTTACAACCTACATGTCTCGTAATTTTGGGATTATTCGGGTATGTTGCACCCTAATCCAACTCGGTATTATGTTACTCCCTATATAGCTCAAGTTGATATGAAAATTGAAATTCAACATTATTATACTGATAATGACACAATAAAATCTGAGGAATGAATATCTAATATTACTTAAATATCTTATCTATCATGTATAATTCAAGAATTAGAGAAACACATGATTGGGGTTCTAAAACACATGGAAAATAAAGAAGTAATAACATGGTAATATAATTTAGAACATTTAAATGACTAGTTCTTGACAATCTGCTAAAGTTCTAGAAACCCTAGGTCTAGTCAAGATAAGGGAATCAAGAATCTAATGATTTCTAGGGATCGAATAGAATAAAGAAACCCACAAGTGAAATCTCATATACCAGGTGACGAATTCAATGGAGAAATATTTCTATTTTGAGTCTAGAACCAAAGAAAATTTGTTGTGTTCATGAACTAGGGTTGCTCGCCTCTTTCTACTCTTTCGCTTCTAATTTTTCTAAGTTTGATGAATTGTTTGACATAGGTAATTTCTATTTATGTTTCTAGGCTAGAATTACCAAAACCACAAAGTTAAAGGTTATAATGACGTAGTTTAGGTGTCCAAAGAATAGGGGGAAAAGACAAAAATAACCCCACTTAAAAATCAGATGGGACGACTAAGACCACATTCACGAACTATGTGAGGGACCACGGACTGTGAAGGTCCCTGTTGTGCTCACTTGGTCCGCGGCCTAAGGGTTATGGTATTGATCTAGAGCCCCTACTAGGGTCCGTGTAGAGGACCACTTTCCATGAAGGCCCACGTGGTCTTCACTAGGGCTGATGTTAGATTTTCAGGTCTGTAGGTCCACTGGTTAAGCTTCACGGATGCCCCCCACCCATGTGAAGGACCGAAAACAATGAAGGACCTAGCGTTCCTTACTTAGGTGTGGGTATCTAAGGGACTGTGTGGGGACTACTGGTTAGGATCCACGGACGCCCCCACCACAGGTAGGTTAAAGACCGTGGACCTTATCATGATACATGAACCCTGTCGTGGTTCATTTATCCAGGTAAATTCTAAATTTTTTTGTATGGGTCAGGTTTTAAAGGTGTTACAGTACTGATTTCATTTGACCTACATCTTTTTGCAATGCAGATTAAGGTAATTAGGATCTTCAAGATGTATTCTTTTGAGATTACATCATCCACTTGTCAGCTTTTAGTGAGACGTTCTTGCTTTTGGAGGACTCTTGTTTTATGATTTTTTAGTAGACTCTTGTTTTATAATTTGGTGGTAGTATCACTTTGACGTATCGTGGGTCTTATCAAAACATCTATCTTTATACAATAGAGGTTTCATATATAGATAAATAGTCTTGGTATGATTTGCAGTATTCAGTTTTAAATATTTTATTTAAAACTTGTGCTTAATAATTAGTATTTTAGATAGCTTTAATATTTAAAGAGTTGTTTTTAAATATTTATTAAGTTTTGCTGGTTGTATATGCTTGAGTTATTGTTTCGCTTGTAGTCTGTCAGGATGGGGGTTTACTTGGATACTAGCAATGGTTCTCAAGTATCGGCCACGTCCAAGGTATAGGCTTAGTTGTGATAGTTTTAATATAGGTGTCAACTTGATTATATTAACATAGGGGGTCACTTTTTTAATAGTGTGACAACTTTCAAAAGGCTCTTCAAAAAGGTAAGCATACAAGTAGAGGTTTGGGTGCAGTTTTGACTTTGAGGTATGGTACGGTCTTCTTATTTAGCTATAATTAGCTTAGTTGGTTTCTAAATAACATGTGTTTGATGACCATTAAGAGGGTGTAGGGTGAGGATTTAAGATTATTTTTTAGTTTCATTTTGGTCATTTTTGGAATATTAGTCTAGTATTTCAGCCGTAAAGCCTTAGATTAGCATAAACCTTAGTCTTGGTTGAGGAAATACAATCCTTGAATTCTTATAGGGATTTAAAATTAAGATTCATACGCATTGATTATCTTAGTGTGGTTATGTACCTTTTTCAATTATTTTCAAGCTTTTAGGGGTGGTTGGTTTGATGGATAAGGGGAGTTAATCCTGACATAAATTTTGAGTAGATTTTTTGTAATGACCTTCGGTGTAAATTTTGTGTTATTGAATTATTTTCATCATTTAGGACATTTATATAGCGACCCATAGCAACTTATGACTTGCTGGGACTAACAACTCAGTCACCTGGTCATTCATTTAGATTATTAGTTTCTTTGTTTTTGAGCTTTCAAAACAAAAACGGCTGACTTCGGTCAAAAGTTCAAGATGACGACCTCAAAATGCCATTTTGGTGGCTCTGTTAGTTCCACAATTTTGAGTTTGGCCTTGAAGGACCATCGGAGAAGTTTTGACATCTCCAATGAGTTTGAAATATTGAATTGGTAGGGTAGCATATCTCATTTGTGTGCACGCAATTTTGAACAAATCTCAAGTACTCTATCAGGGATTTGCAAGTTCGTAAAACCAATTGATGTGTATCAACTTGTACAACCTAAAATCCTTCTTCGTGTTTGTAGACCCTGCCCACATATTTTTGTTGCTATTAAGGGTATTGGTTTTTGTGTTCACAAGGTCTAGGCCGCATTCACGAAGGTGTGGTAGATTTTATTGTATGATCGTGAGCAGGATATTGCATCCATAAAGGCCTGGGTAGGCTGGGCATCCACGTTCGCAGACCTCTCTTTTGCGATCGCAAAGAGAAATTTATGTTTTTTTTAATTAAAGACCATACACGATCACATATTTTTTACTAGATTTAAAATTTGAATACCTTAGTCTCTAGGAATCCAAAATTGTGTGGTTCCACTTTATAATTTTTGATAAGTTTGTGGCTACATGTTAGAGTATTCGGAGGAGTGCGATAGATGTGTTATCAAGGTCATTTTTGTATCGATGTGGCTTCTTAAACACTTTAATGGTGAATTGTATGTTATTTTGTTGTATGTTGTCGCTTGGTCTATTTCAGAACCTGAATTTTGTCCCATTTTAGGAGATAAGTTTAGTAAGCTCAATTGGAGTACCTTTTGATAGATTAAATTTGGATTGTTAAAAGGTTCCACATTCTCATTTTTTACTTGTTTTTTTCTATTCAATCATAGTATGTTTGGTGTCTAAACACCCATAATGATTTTATGATTACATTTTTTATAGTGTGATAGCGATCGAAGGCTATTCATAAGGAAAATCTCTAAAATTGTGATTTTGGAGAACATGTGGTGTGGATTCACATTCTTTATATTGAGCTTGAGAATATGAATTTTTTTATTAGTGAGAATTCGGGTTGGCTTAGTAGTTGATTCATGTAAGGTTCTTAGAAACCATGTTCTTACTTGTATTTAAGTTTTCGAGAATGTCGGCATGTTTGTTTCCCTTTTTGTGATCATCCTTACCTTTTGGTCTTCATGTATATTTTTTGCTGAATATTTAGAAACTTGTTATAGGTATCTGCCTAGGCATAGGTTAGTTATTGCCTTAGACTTGTACTTTAGAGCTGATAGGCCTTAGAATCTGCTCTAATGTTGCTTTGGATGACTTAGTTGCCTATAAAATGGTTTATAAGACTTGGGTGTAATAACATGAGCTTATTTAGGGGTAACTCAGCTCAGATAAATTTTCATCCATAAGTCCCTTTTGTTTATGGCCCTAGTGATTCTCGATTGTGTTTTTGGGCTTCGTTCGACGATGTGAGGTTGGATCTGGTTTGGCCTTGGAGTGTTTTGTTGGAACCCTTTAGGTGAAAGTCGATCCACGGAGGCCTTATGATGATTAATATGGCTGGGATGATTTTTGGGTTGTTTGTATCTTCGCAAATCTAAGGTCTGATCATACCACTTTTATCACTGCAGATTCAAAGTCTAAACACTTTATACTCAGCCCCAATCAAAGCTTGGAGACATTATACTTTATTGAGATTATACCTAGCGACATATTTCTATAGGTTTATTTGGGTTTCGTATCCGTAGTTCCAGATCCGATCTATGCACTCTCCTATTCTAGATTAATTGGGTTCCATTCTTTTCATTATAGTTCTTATGTGTACCTATCAACATATGGGGGTTCGCTCGGGTTATTTACTTAATCTTTCTCAACAGTGCGCCTTCTAGGCTTATAGGATCCATATAGGTTATAGTTAGTTACTATCTTTCTTCTCTGTCTTTCCTAGACTCATGTGCATTCTTTTAGTTTTCTGTTCATTTGACCTCTGTAGTGTTAGATTCCTGCTTTTCATAGTCATTACTTTTTTAGATTAGTCGACCTTTGATGTGTATTAGATATATATTGATTTGATACACAAACATTTAACTCTTCATCTATTTTCGTGATGTAGATTCGAACACCAGTTATTAGTAGTGAGATTTAGCCAGCTAGAGGAAGACTCAGAGACGAAGGTGAGCACTTTGGCATTTTGGATTATAATTGTCTCCTTTTGTATAATTTGACTAGTCTTTTTCAATTTGAGAAAATTTTGTATATTTTGATCCACTTTTGCAAATTGTACCATTTTGTAGCAGCTTTGTACATTTGACCACCAGATTTTATGTTGGATCTTTTGTTATATATATATATATATTGCCTTTTCTCTTTTCGGTTGTTGTATTAGTTAAATTATTTCTCTTCTTATTGTTTGTTGTTATTTCTATCCTTACACCCATACTAGTCGTCCCGAGTCGGCTTACCTAGTGATGAGTTATAGTAGGTGTCATCATGACTCTAGTTTTCAAGTCGTGACACCTTTAATTCCTTATTTGGTTGCAAAGCCCGAAAAAATGTATCCTAAGATTAGTAATTAGCCCTTAGATAAGTTATTCCTACCTTTGGATGGAATGGTAATATTGAAATATCTAATCTTGAGATAAAATAGATAACATGACAAATGTATCCCTTTAAACTCTTTTTCTACATAATTTTTCACATTCATGTAATCACATTATTTGTTATACCATGTATAAAAATATTTATGACCTTCAATACTATTTATTTCTATGATAATTCTACATATTTTTTTTTAAAAAAAAATATACACTATATAAGTATTTTATTCTATGTATGAATTTATTTGACTAATTCTTATGTTTATTTATATTTTAATTTTTCTACTACTGAATTACATATTTTTAATCATATATTCGTTATGCTACTTGAAAGTTTGTATTCTTATATCAACTAATTTTTCGACTTGTGCGTTGCACGTAATTACCAATTCATAAAATATATGTTATAGTAAATAGTATTGCTTATTGAAGTGAAGATTTGAATTATAATCTTTGTAGAAAATAATATTGCAGATTCTTTAATGAATGTTATATATATATATATATATATATATATATATATATATATATATATATATATATATATATATATATATATATATATATATATATGTTATAGTAAATAGTATTGCTTATTGAAGTGAAGATTTGAATTATAATCTTTGCAGAAAATAATATTGCAGATTCTTTAATGAATGTTATATATATATATATATATATATATATATATATATATATATATATATATATATATATATATATATTATCAACATGAATCTATGAAGATGATCATCGATAAACTTTTATTAGTTAAATGCAATAATGCATATATTTAAGTGTCATATAATAGATGACGTTGTTGTTGATGGCTCTCATATTTAACTTCTCTATTGACTATATACAAAAATCAAAGAAAGTTATTTGACTGTCCCTAGTTAACTGAGGAAGGTTTCCTTTTATTACCGGAAAAAATAAAAACTAGAATTAAAGGATAAATTTTATCTATGAAATCAGATATATAATCACGTGTTTGTCTTACAGCCGACAAAACATCAAAATCACTCAACGAGAATAAATCAAACAAAAAAATTTATAATGTAAGAAGAAGAGTTGGAGATTAAAAAAAATATGGTTGACAAAATGAAGGACGTCTCTCCATTTCGAGTCAACAGAGGGTAGTGTTTCTTGTGTGTCATCTAAAAAGTCATGAAATTTCCAAGAAGTCACAACTCTTTCGAAAAGTCACAACTCACCAAATATCGCAACCTTTTGAAAAAGGTCACGACTTATCAGAAAAGTCATAATTCATAAAAAAAAAAAGACCTTTCCAAGAAGTCACAACCCTTGGATAAGTCACAACTTATTAAAAAAAGCCACAACTCTTTTGAAAAATCACAACTCATCGAAAAACTCACACTCTAAGTTAGGATACTATAGTGATTTAACATTCAAGTTAGGAATTTATACTTAAAATGAGAGAGAAACAAAATGAAGGAGTATTGAATACAAGAAATAATTAATCACATCATAACATATACTCAAACCAAACAATCCTTTAGTATAATATTATTGTGATTGTAGGCCTAAGGCCTTGAACTGGCTGGAGTTCCAAGTTAATACGACTTCATTGTGAAGGGTGTTTACCATATTGGTTGTAAAATATGAAGGGTTGTGGTGTGTTTGGCAATGATTGGTGTGCATCCATGTGCATGACACTTACATTTGGTAGTGAGTTGAGATAGAGTTGAGGAAATGTGTAATGGCCCACAACTTCTAAGAAAAGATTTGTACCATCCTCTATATGTGTATAGGCCTGAACCTAATGATTTCTATGTTGTAAACATATTTTAATGTACTTTACTAAGTGTAGTAGGTGTATATGATGTGTTTTAGGATCGTAATGTACCTCAAACACCAAGCCAATTTCAAAGTATACCTACCGACTAAATTTTCACATGAGTTCATATTAACATCAAATTAAAATAACTATATATCTTAGAGGATAAAAGTTAGGTGGCCTATAACATACCAAATTAAAGTTCTATTAGTATTATTTCTAACTCCACTAAGTTTGCATCAACCAAGTTCAAAGGAAAAGTTATGATTGGTTTACTGAAAATTGTCCAGATTGAGAAACTCAACAAAGATACAGGAATCCGTTGGACATCTCAGCGGCGGGATTTGATACCCGCATCCGATCTTGTTCATTCGGCGAGTTGCCTAATGGTTTTGTTAATCCCCAAATTACCTCAGCAAAATGTCCCGCAAAACTTAAATATATGAATATTTTAGAGATCTAAAGCACCATTTGGTGATCTACCAAATATTTCGGTGAGGGAACCTTTAGATAGCCGATTTGGACGATGAAATTCATTAAAAGGTGATTGTATTTGATTTTTAGGATCCTATTGCATTTACAAAAGGGCATTCTTGAACTTTTATACTCAATTAACTTCTCTAAGTCCATCATATAATCTAATAACATCATTATATGTATAGCAACTCTCAAAATCTTTAGTTTTCATTCTTTAAAAAATAAGAACATCAAGAAAGGGATTTCTCAAATTTTGCAATATCTAAAGGCTCCAAATTCAAGATTATATTCAAGAATTCTAAGGATTTTAATCCAACATTTATTTTCCACACTTTATATCCAAGAAAACAATATATAGAAGGATTTCTCAAGTTCATGATATAAGGTTCTAAGGTATCAAAATGAGTTCTTCCTTCTAAGTCTCATTTTCTCAGGTGTGTAAGGCTTCAATGAGAGTACTCCTTTATCTCTCATGCCTAAAAGTAGTTTGATTCTTAATAATTTGACAAGATTATCATTAGTATAGTTAGGGGTTTTGTGACATTATGATCTTTTTCATTAAGCTAAGTTCTCATTGTTTCACTTTGATATTGAAACCTCTTGGTACTGATTTTGCATGTTTTTTATGGTTATTCATAATCTTATGGATTATAAGCATGAAAACAAGCATTATATGAATTGAAACATAAATATATGTTATTTTAAGATATGACTTTTGAACATAACCTCATATAAAAATTCAAAATGGTAAGTGTTTTTCATATCTATGAGCATGATAATTACAACCTAAATACATGTTATTTTAAGATATGAATTTTAAAATGAGACTCATAATGACTCAATATGATAAGTGGTTTTCATACCTTTAAGAATTATATGAATATATGTTGTTTTTTGGAGAGGTCGTACGTTAGAAAACTCAAGTTCCATTACTATGTATCAATGTAGAAGTATATTTCACCGCTTTGTCAGATAACTTTTTGGCCTTGAGAGACTGAGATTCGTAGATCTACATAGATATAATGCACTTTATCCTCTAGCATGGTATAGGTAAGCCCTCCCAACTAGGTTAGTGGTTGGAGATCATGAACTTACATTGTGTATGTCGATTTTAAGAAACTGGCCAATTTATACATCTTTTACGATATTCCCTTAACTTCATTTGAGGGGTATTGAGTATGATATTTTTTATTATAATTATTCAAGCCTACTGATTTAAACTCGGCTTTCTGTATATGCTTTTAAAATAAGGTCTTAAAATGGATATTTATGTGTGGGTTTCAAATGCTTCTCTTTAGTCCCTTATTTATCCCTATAACTCTACATTTTATAACCTTATTCCATTGTTTCCTCCTCATGTTAACTTTTATGAGTATGTTGGTGTCATTGTTTCCTCCTTATGTTACTTTATATGAGTATGTTGGTGTCCATTCATATTAGTATATTTTACGTATTGAAGAATATTTTTCTGTGTGTTGCATTATTTCATGATGTAGATTTCGGCTTGTACTCAGACTCATGGCTCGTAAGGTTACAACATTTTCAGTTAGCACTTGATGAGACCACCTCATTGGGGACTCCACTAATTTAGGTTATTAGACTTTCCTTCATGTTGTCTTTGATTTCGAGGTAGTTAAGGCACATATCCTGACTTATACTTTCAATCGAAATAGTAGAGACTTATTTCTAACAATAGAAATATGGTTTCATGGATTTTTTCTAATTTGTGTTATTTAGTCATGCATTTTAGGTTCTTCTTAGTTCTTCATTTTCTGCTTTGATATGTATGCCAAATGTTATCTTGGGTCTACTTGTGATTCTTGGTATCATGTCCCGGCTAGGGTGTAGACTCATATAATGACAAATTTTACATTGAAACACTAGGTTCAAGTATTCTAGAATGTCTAGAAAAAGCATCTCGTAGAGTCTTTTTTTGGGTGTGAGTGCACAAAACTTATAAGGGAGAGGCTACGTGATGTTTACAAAATATTTTCCCTTCATTAATACTCTAAATCATGCAATAATGTTATCCCCTAAGAAAAACATTCAAATTCGTGCTTTGTTCTAATTCCTCTAAACATTCCTCGGCTTCAAGGTGATATAAGTAGTACAACTCAATTCCTACTGATAATTATCAGAATTTCAAAGATTGTGCTAAAGGCTTGAGAGGAGTCCGTTAATGTGATTTAGTACTTTAATTTGAAATCTTACGTTCTTATTTATGTAAATCGTATTGTTGAGCCATAATATAATATGCATTCAGATTCTTTTATAATCCTTCATTACATAGAGCGTTCATTAAGGACAAAAGTATGTGTCCAGATAAATATGATCGTTCTTTGTCTTTCATGAGTCAAGAAATTTGTTTAGGGTTTTCCTAAGGGTAAGACGACCATTTTAAATATTTTTATGTCAGTTAAATCATTACTCAACTGTATCAGCTTAGTAAAATCAGCATAACTCTCTACTTCTAACTCCAAATGACTCAAACTTAGTGGCATTAGAAAGAAGACTCAAATTTTTTAGTTTGATAATTATGGGTATTTCAACTTAACTTAGGGATTCTTGTGACCTTCATTCATCTCCAAATTTATTCTCACACTAAATAATTGACCTTAACACCTAAACACAATAAAAATTACATGATACGACCTTATACGTTGTGAACATCTAATTTTTGACGTGTTTATTTTACTCTTATAATGTATAGTAAGGTATTTTTATTTTATATAAATATTTTTTATCTGTATTTTTGGGTTATTTGTTTTTATTATTTTATTGGCCCAAATTACCCAATTTTGTTTGAATTGGGCTGATTTAGATCAATTCTGATGGCCCAGTTGATTTTGACCCGGTCCGATAGAAATGGTCAAGATTAAATTTTAACCAATGATGATATTTTGATCCAAGGGCTATAATTGCACCAAAAAAATACAAAACTTTAAAAATTAATATTTTTTTATTTAAATTTTTATTTTTCTTATTCCCTTTGCTCCCATGCTGCCAGCCAACCACCGCCACCACTGCCGCCGCCGACCACCACTTTTTTGGCCGGAAAAATCTTCAAAACTTACCATCTTTTCCTTTCACTTTATCCACAAATCTTTTATCCATATCTATAGTCAAACTCCATATATCTACGAAAAATGAAATATGAATCTTCACTTTTTTCCTTAGATTTATGAAGTTCTGATCATCCTTATCCTAAACCCTTTACATAAATGAGTTGAGCTCTTCAACGGATATCATTTGATATAAATTTTCAGTCCAAAATCCGTCAAAAAAATTTCGGCGACCTTCATTTACCCAGAATTTTTGTCAATCATTCAACCCCCCCCCCCTCCAATCTATCCAAATTCGTCCTTATCCTTTTGACCATTTAAGTCATTTGATGTCAGATTTTGTATTTGTTTTGTTAATTTTCTTTAAGTTTATCATGTTGATGTTGTTGCTTGAAGTATTATTATTATATTATTTTTTAAATTTCTTTTTCATGTTTATTTGTTTTCTTCCTTATTTTGTTGTGTTTGATCTTCAAAATAGTTTAGATATTTAGATTTTATGTTAGTGGATCAATTTGTTTGGGTCTTGATGAAATGGGTCAATATTTTGGGACTATTTAGAATTTATCAGATGGACCATTAGGTATTATTCAATCAGTGAATAAAAGAAATGGGTCATCTAATGTATGCATTGGCTCTTAAGTTTTCAAGAAGAGTTGGGGTTTAATGTTAATACCTATTTAAACTCCCTTCTTCTTTCGTTTGGGGGGCAAAAAGAGAGGGGAAAAAAAAGAAAAAACAAAATTTGCTAGAAAAAATAAACATAAGAAATTTCTTCTTCTTTAAAAAGTTTTTCATCTTTGATGGTCTTTGAAATTCAAATAAATTTGCTTCCACATTTTTGTTTGTCATCAACTTTAGGTATTTTTTTACATTTCACATATAAATTTTAATTTAAACATTTTCTTTTATGTTTCGATAAAGTTTTGGTATTAAATTGTTCTCTTATTTATTTAACTCTATTTTGATTCTTATGTGATTATGTTTACTACTATGTTATTTAGTTTGTATTTGTTTATTTAGCTTAGTCTATAATGATTCTTATAAGATTATGTTTATTACTATGTACATATAAATTGTTAATCGTGTTTAGTTTAAATTTTACCTCTTTATTAGTAAGTTAACTCTTGTTTTTTGTCAAAAAAATGAAAAAAATATAACAATCACAATATTTTAGGTTCTGTTTTTAAAAAAAATTAAAATAAAATAAAAAATGTAAAATTTCATGTTTTTACAAAAATGATTAATCTGGTCATTTTTGCAAAAACAAAAATAAAAATAAAAATCTGGTCATTTCTACAAAAGTGTAAATCTGGTCATTTCTGCAAAATAAATGTAAATCTGGTTATTTTTGCAAAAATATAAATTTTGTTATTTCAACAAAAAAATGTAAATCTTGTTATTTCTGCTAAAAAAAAGTGTAAATCTGATTATTTCTGCAAAAATGTAAACCTAGTTATTTATCTTAAATAAATATATGCAATGACTATTAAAATAAAAATAAAAATTTGACTAATTTGGCTTAATAATCTAACAATTAGATGAAATTTGTTATTTTTTGGAATCTTTTTTCAAAAAAGTCAATGTGGTCCTTTGGTATAAAATAAATTTTTTTACTAAATTTGTTATTTCTGAAATTTTATCAATATAAGAAAAAAAATAAAATTAGTATAACACTAGTTTTAAAAGGGTGTTTATTTATTATTTTGTAAAAAAATTATTTGTTTCTTTTGTTGTTATTGTCAAGTAGTAATACTTTAATGTTTATTTGTTTCTTTTGATAAAAAAATATATTAATAAGCTAAAACAAGTCATTTTCTTGTGTATGTGTTGCAATATATTCATTTATTCATTTTTGTCATTATTAATAAAATTGAGTAATTAATTATCAGTTGTTGTTGTTTTAAAAAAATTCAAATATCATCATGTGTTCGGTTACGATCCTTGGTGTGTATTCTCTTTCTAAAAAGGAAAAAAGAGGGTCTTGTGTGCGGTTACGCTCATAAGCCAATCAATTTTTTCAAAAAAAAAATAGTAATTAATACAAAATTTCTCCTTTTTATCCAAAAAAACATTTTTAATTAAATATAACTTAATAAAGCGACTTTGCTAGAATCACGGGACTCGGAGGGTACCTCATACCTTTCCTCCGATCAATAGAATTCCTTACCCAATAAGTGTTTTTTTAACTTAGGAATTACTGGGTGACTTGGAACACCTAAAAACCTTAATTTCAAGTGGCGACTCTAAAAAAATAATATTTTTAAAACCGACATATCCTCAACAATTGTAAAATAAAAATGGAAAAATTGTGATAAAGCTGGCGACTCCGCTGGGAAAACCTTTTAGAATTTGAGCTTTGTACATTGACTAATTTTGGCTATTTGTTTTTATTTGGATAAATTTTATGTTTGTTGGCTAATTGTGTTATTTTAATAATTCATTTGTGTGATATTGATATTCTTCTCTCGCACATCCGAGTCTCTGGAATTTTGTTATACGTTGTGTGTGCGAATACGCGCCAGAAGGCTTCTATCTAGGATAAGTGAATGAGCGGTTACACTCCTGATTCTAGGTTTTCACACATGTTAGGTGGGGTTGGACCACCAGTTAAGCTGAAATTGCTCTGCTACCGATATGCTGACCCTCCGCGGCTCGAGTTGTTCGTTCGAGTAAGCCAGTCTAGACACCTTTCATAAATGCTAAACCTAAAAAAATTGTGTTCTTTTTTTCATCATGCGCATTTGGCCTAGAAAAATCTATGATAGTTCTCTACTCTAGATCAAAATGTTCATTTTATGTGTTATGTGAAAATAATTGGTTCAGAAGGTCTTTACATTGTTAATTAGCTTCAAAATAGCTTGTGAGTTTTGTTTTTTAAAAAAAGTCGAAATAAAGGGTATTCATCCAAGGGGAAAGTTTTTTTTATTAACTAAGCACACCTGATTCTCACTAAAAAGAGATATGTAGGCATTCCTTCTCGGGTTCAGTGTTTGTAAAAATGGGTGTTTTATCTTCTTTTTTTTTTTCTTTCCTCCCTCGGTTAGAGTTTGTCATAAACCTTTAATTGGATTCTATAGTCTAGAAGCGAAGAAATTTTAGAGTTTATGATCGTTGACACCATACCCAAAGATTTGTGGAAATAGTGGACAGACATGGGGAGTCATGAGCAAACAATAGTAAAGGAACACTTGGGGCATCTAGTGCATCTAATGGAGATTGACCCTAGAAGGAATGTGATCGAGGCATTGATCCCTTTTTGGGATCCAAAAACTAATGTATTTTGATTTTCTGACTTTGAAATGACACCAACTATGGAAGAAATTGTCGGCTTCATGGGGAAGGGGTTTAGTGTTCGACGCGCTGATCTATGCAATAAAAGACCCATAATTCCGAAATGTTTTGATGTCAAAAAATCATAAACTCCTCAAGATAAATCTAATAGAGAAAGAGAGTTTGAAAATGTGTAGGTCTCACTTGAATTTGTATACCAGAGATACGGTAAAAGGATGGATTCAAAAACTATCAAAACCAGCTGATTAACCAAGGGGATGATGAGGCTTGGAAGGCAAATGAATGTTTTTCCTTTATGGTCAAACTTTGGGGCTCATTGGTTTTCCAAAACGGGACAAGCATATTGACATTCATCCGGCTGGTGTGCTGAAGGCGTTGACGATAATGGAAAGTTCAACTATTATTTCTATGATCCTGGCAGATATGTTTCGTGGAGTGACTTAATGTTTAAGTGGGGAAATGTACTTCGAAGGTTGTAATATTTTGCTCCAAATATTATTTTGGAATACCTTTATCACTATGATTGTGTGCCCAGGTTACTCCAGACTGGTGTAATTACGTTTTCTCCTATAAGGAAAGGGAAGCCAAAATTTATTTTCCAAAAGGAATCATAGCATGTGAAGACAAACTTTTGGTAATCACATCTGATGAAATAGTGTGGAATTATTACTGGTTCCCAGCTAAGGATATCATTTGCATGTCTAGTGGTATCTTATTTTTGGTGTTGATTGGTCTTAGAGGTGTTCAACCCTATGCCCCTTTCGAGTTATGCGCCAGCTGGCCAGAGTTCATGAAATCCCACCCAATGATGATATGAGTAGGTTTTCATATGACACTCCACCAGTTTTTTGCTTTAATAACGAAGATATTATGAAGATTTGGTATTGGAGTACAATTTCTAAGCTAAGTGAAATGGTTGTGGAGCAAGATAAAGGAAAGGTGGTTCTTATGTACTTATCGTTGTTTTGTGATCCAATGACATTTGGTGACACTCCCAAAGGATCCAGCAGAAAAAGAAGAGATCAACGCATTATAAGAAACTTGGAAAAAGAATTGGAGAAGGCCAAAGCAACCATTCTCCAGCAAGAAGTTCAGGTCCAAAGAGGAAGAAATCACCGGTTAGAATTTCAAGGTATGGAAGGATAATTGAAGCATGCAGAGGAAAGATTAGACAGGTTAGAGGAAGAATTGGATAGTAGAATCCATTTGGCATGACAGATAAAAAAGGATCTGAGTTTTGATATCTCTCGATTGAAGAGGGACTTAGTGGCATCGGAAGAGGTCATGCACTATCAAAAGGGAGAAATTCACCGGTAGAAGGAGAAATTCGAGAAAGAAAGGTCATGTTGGATGTATCAGTTAAAAGAATATAAAAGAAAAATCAGCCATTGTGTTGATATCGAAGAGGGGCAAAGAAAAATGATCATTGAGAGAGAACACTTCGCCATAAACTTGAAGCAGCAGAAGGGCGAGAGACCCTCTTGAGGAACAATCTTGGTGATAATCAGACTTGGTTAATGACTATCATCAAAACATGGGAAAGGCTAGACGTCAAGTTCATCAACTGGAAGAGAAAACCTTCTATGTTATTCAAAATCATCGCCGTATGAATAATCAAGAACAGGAGAGCAAGCAAGGACCATTGTTCCCTATCTGCCGAAGGTGTTGCTGAATTTGTATGAGACTTTGGGAGGAAAACGAAGGCCCCAGGAAAGTGATGAGGATTGAAAAGAAGTTTAGTTTTTGTTTTTTTGTTTGTTTCATTTTGTTTTGTTGAAAGACTTGGTGTTTTAGCCTAAAAATTGGTTTTCAAGGATATTATGTTGATCAAGGTTGTGTTCAAACCCATTGATTTTGTCGTTTTGGTTGAAGTTTTTGGCAAATGAATGAAAGGGTTTTATTTCTTGCTATTCAAAATTAATCTTGTTGAGTTGTCTAAATTTCTGAACTACCTAATGATCTGATTCGTGTGGCGACATGATACGTACACAACCTCCAAAGATTCCGATAAGAATTTCTTTTTCAAACTTTTTATTTTTCCAAAAAAAGGAAAATAAGCAAAGCAAAGTTGGGATGAAAGAATGGCCTTCTGAACCCATGTTACTATGTCATTAACAAATGTGTGATTGATTTATAAAATTGTATAACCCCTACCAAGTTTGTTCATTTCACTTCAACTTTAGTAAGCTTTCGGTAGTTGGTTTGTGGTAAACTAGCAGAATACCCATATTTTACCAGGTCTAAGGTAAGAGTGTCAATGACAACCAATAATAAAACTATGGTGAACCCAGTGGATACTCCAATTGATTCAACAATAAGAGAGACGACCACTATTGAAGAAAATCGGACATTGAGACATATTATGGCACAGTTGTGGCAAGCCTGGGCCAATGTACGAGCACCACCAACGTCTATTCGTGGTTTTCCTGAGATCACTACTATACGATCTTCATCTTCTCAGGTCCCAATATCAGACCCATTCTTTTATCCAAGGTATAGTCCATTTGATAATTGTAGGGCCGGTCCATCAACAACACGCCCTCAAGGTATGTCATTCAAGAATAATACCATTGTCACAACAGCTGCACCGGTCTACACTCTCCCAAAACCAACTGTTACGTAGAGAGCAACTCAAGACGGAAAATTCACCACTCATCCAGATAAATACTATACTCCTGGGATAGCATTTTGGAGCCCTAACTCTGTAAAATTCTACTACCCCATTGATGTGAAGAGTCCCACTTAAGGCTCAGAGCAATAAAAAATGTTTAAAAAATTGAAAAGCATCAAGCAATACATGAAGACCATGCATGGGTTAGGAGGGCACAAAATTGTCGCGCTCAAGGACTTGTGTATGTTACCAAATGTCCACCTGATGGGCACGGTAATCCAATAGCACACCTTAAGGGATACTACAATAAATGTCGGGGTCCACGGGGTAAAGAAGAATTACTCATGGCATATTTTGGTGAGAGCCTGACTGGTGTCGCTTCAGAATGGTTTATAGACCAAAAGATCTCCCATTTGCACATTTGGGATGATATAGCTCAAGATTTTGTTAGACAATTTAAGTACAACATCGACATTATGCCGGATCGCTATACACTCTCCAATATGAGAAAGAAGCCAAGTGAAAGCTTTAGAGAATATGTTAACAAATGGAGGGAACAAGCAACCCGAGTTAAGACACCGTTAAATGAGCAAGAAATTGTTGATATCATCATAGAGGCTAAAGATCCTAACTACTTCTAACACCTCACAGCCGCAACGAGAAGACCGTTTCACATAGCGATCAAAATTGGGGAAATGGTTGAAAGTGGTCTAAAAAGAGGAAGATCGTGATCCAGACAACATTCAAAGATACCACACAGGACATTCAAGGTGGTTCAACAAGTTTTGGAAATCGTAAAAGAAAAGAGGAAGTTGGTTCACTGGCATCGGAGTCAAGGGGCGTTCACAGGAATTCTAATTGTCCTCACCCATCTATTGAGAGACAAACTAGCTATCCTCGCCATTCCTAACTTATGCCCCTCAATATCTGGTACCTCCATCTCCGTACATGGTCTTTAATGCTCAGTCATATGTGCATCTTCCCAGTCTCCCGTATTTTCGATCCCCAACTCAAGGAAACCTTCGCACACAATGACCGCCCTAATAGGTCCCTTATAACCTTTCTCCTATGCAAAAATATATCCAAGAGAAAAACAAAAAAATAAATTCACTCCATTGGAAGATTCGTACTCCAGCTTATTTCAAAAGTAGAGAAAGATAGGAGTGATTGAGTGTATCCCACCATATCGTCTGAATCCAAATGCTCCAGGTTTCGAAGTCAATGAAAGAGGTGAGTACAATTCAGGGTCCACAGGACACAACACTGATAATTATTGTACCTTGAATAAGGCGATAGAGAAGCTGATCGATCATGGAGTTTTCGTTGTGACAAATGATCAAAACACTCCCAATGTGGCCAATAACCCACTTCCAACTCAAAACAACTTAGTGGGGTATGGTTTTTGATGATCAAGAGAACAAATTCCTTGCAAAAATGGAAAATTTTTTTTAGGAAGATCAGAGAGGAAGTCAAGTTGATAAAGAGTTTAGAACCAGCTGCATCTCTAAGTGTGGAAGGTGTCAATCTTAACACCACAATTTTGTGCATCCCGAGGGTTTCGAAGGGGATTGAAGTTCGAGTGGCTATGCCAAAGTTGTATGTATCAAAAGGTTTTTCATTAACAAAACAGGACCAAAGTTGCTTGACCAAGTTGAAAGAGACTATCTTTGTTAAGCCCGTCCAACAGCTTCCGGTAATTGATTCAAAGGTTGTCCCTTTGAACTATAACAAAATCGTGGTTGTTTATCGAGGAAAGGAGATTGTCGAAGAAGTTGATGAAGCGGGAGGTTTGACACGTTTCAGAAGATGTTATTCTCCAGAAGAATTAAGAAAAGGGAAGATGACTCAAAATATCCAAGTACCACTAAATAAAGCAGTTACTCAGGAAGAATATGAAAAATTTCTAGAAAATCTTAAGGTTCCAGATTACTCTATTGTGGAACAATTGAAGAAGATCCCTGCACAGATTTAACTGTTGTCTCTACTTTTGCACTCAGAAGAACATCGTCGTGTGTTGAATAAGGTTTTGAATGAAAAACATGTGTCGAATGAGACCACAGGAAAATAGTTGGAGAAATGGTCAATCGCGTCTTTAAGTCAAACACCATCACTTTCACTAATGATGAGTTGCCCAAGGAAGGAGCTGAACACAACAGAGCTTTGCTTCTTAAAGTGAAATGTGAAAGATACTATGTAAAGAGGGTCATGATAGATGGAGGATCAGGGGTAGACCTATGTCCTCTTTCTATGCTGCAAAGCCTGAAAGTTAACCTTGACAGAATTTGCCCCAGCAATGTATTTGTGCGAGCTTATGATGGTTCAAGGAGGGATACCATTATCAAGTGAAACATGACAATTGGGCCACTGGACTTGATATTGTGTTAGAATTAATGGATATGGAAACATCTTATAATTTTTATACTAGAAAGGCCATGGATCCACATGGCTCGGGCTGTCTCATTAACTCTACATCAAGTTGTCAAGTTTAAATACAACCATCAGGTAATCATTGTTCATGGGGAAGATGATTCACCTATTTACAAAGATCCATCCATCCCATACGTTGAGGCAAAAGAAGGATGTGATTCGGTTGTTCACCAGTCTTTTTAGGTCATATCAATCGATCACTTTAAAGAAGGAGAACCTATCATCCAATCATATCTCTTCTTCCGCATCAATGGCAGAAACGACAATGCTCAAATATAGTTATCAACCCGATAAAGGTTTGGGAGTATGTTCGCAAGAAATCGTGGATCCCATTACTCTCTTAAGAAACCAAGGCCCCTCTTGACTCAGATACAAACAAAGCAAGAGAAATGGATATAAGGGTAAGAACTACAAAAGGATTGATTGGGCGTTGCCGCAACCGATTCCCCATATTTCTCATTCTTTCATCAAACCTGAGGGTTCTAAAATGAAAGATTCATTCACTCTTGAAGACATTGAAGAAGTTATTGAGGATCTCCAGTCAGTTGTTTTGTGAAGTAAATATGTTCCAAATTGGTGAAGGAACAAGTCATGCCGATGTTCAGCTCGTGGGCTCAGGTTTTAAGCTAAGCAATTGGGAAGTCACTCTTTTCCACATAAGGAATGAGTCGCGGTAGTTTTTTTTGCTAATCTTTTGTATTTTGTTATTGCCAGGGTTGTGATCCGCATTTTGTATTAGTGTCAACCCTTCTGTCCTTTTTTTCCGATTTTAATGAAATGAATTCCAGTTTCATAGTAAATTTTGTCTTTTTCCCCCCTTAATTCTTATTCTCTATTTTTCAGTTCTGTAAATGTCGGCTTTGATAATATGACATGCATGCGGAATTAACTTCTAGATTTCAAAGAGTTGTTTATTCTTGAATCACCAAGTCAAGAGGTTGAATATGATGAATAAGAGGCTTTTAGGGAAATTGAGACAATTAATTTGGGAAGTACAGAGGATGTTAAGGAAATAAAAATAAGTCTGCATATCAATCAGGAAATTAGAAAGGCCATAATACAACTTTTTTTATTATAAAGATGTGTTTGCTTGGTATTATGATGACATGCCAGATTTGAGTGTTGATTTAGTGGTTCACAAGTTGCCCACTCATCCTGATTTTCCATCCGTCCAACAGAAAAGAAAGAAATTCAAACCGGACGTGAGTGAAAAAATCAAGGAGGAAATCATGAAACAACTGGATGTGAATGTGATCCAAGATATTCGTTACACTACATGGTTGTAAAAGGATGGAAAGACAAGAGTTTGTGTTGACTATCGGGATTTGAATAAGTCTAGTCCAAAGGATAACTTTTCCTTGCCTAATATCCACATTCTAGTTGATAATTGTGCATAACACGAGATTCAATCTTTTGTGGACTGTTATGTGGGGTATCATCAAATCTTGATGGATGAAGAGTATGCCGAGGAAACTACTTTCACCACTCTATGGGGGACCTATTTCTACAGGGTCATGTCGTTTGGTCTTTAAAATGCTGGGGAAACATACATGAGAGATATGACCACCATGTTCCATGATATGATGCTTAAAGAAATTGAAGTATACGTCGACGACGTAATAATCAAGTCTAAAACACAAGCTAATAATGTGTAAGATCTGAGAAAATTCTTGGAAAGAGTGCAAAGATATGATCTCATGCTTAATCCAGCAAAATGTGCATTTGGAGTTCCATCCTGAAATTTCTGGGTTTTGTTGTCAGTAAAAGGGGAATTGAATTTAATCCTTCCAAAATAAGAGCCATTCAAAATTTTCCACCCACGAAAAAATAAAAGTGAAGTCATGAGTCTACTTTGGAGGTTGAACTACATCAGTAGGTTTATTGCACAACTCACAACCACTTGTGAGCCCATTTTCAAACTTTTGAAAAAGGATGTTGCTGTTAGATACACAGAAGACTGTCAATGAGCTTTTGTAAAAATCAAGGAGTCTTTGTCCAACCCTCCCGTGTTGTTCCCGCCTGAACCTGATAGGCCTCTCTTTATATTCAATATCTTTCAATGACAGATAATGCCTTTGGGTGTGTTCTCGGGTAACACGATTCCACAGGCAGGAAGAAGCAAGCTATGTACTACTTGAGCAAGAAATTTACTAGTTATGAGGTCAAGTACACCCTTTTGGAAAGAACGTGTTGCACCCTAACTTGGATAGCTTAAAAGTTAAGACATTACCTTTTGTCCTACACAACTTACTTCATATCAAGGATCGATTCTTTGAAGTACATCTTTCCTACACAACTTACTTCATATCAAGGATGGATTCTTTGAAGTACATCTTTCTAAATCCAATGCCAACTGGAATACTCGCGAAATGGAAAATTTTGTTCACTGAATTCGACATTATGTATGTCACTCGCATTGCAATGAAAGCTCAAGCTTTGGTAGACCACTTGGCAGAGAACTCAGTCGATGGTTACTACGAACCATTGTATACATATTTTCCAGATGAAGAGATTAAATCAATTGAGGAAGTATGTTCAGATGGAAATCAATCCTGGCAATTGTACTTTGATATGGCAATTAACGCAAAAGGCACAGGGATTGGGTCAATTCTAATATAGTCCACAGGGCAACATTACCCTGTAACAGCTCGACTTCGTTTCTGTTGTACAAATAATACGGCTGAGTATGAAGCTTGTATCATGGTTCTACATATGGCAATAGATTTGGGTGTGGAAGAATTGATTGTGTTGGGAGATTCTGATTTGCTTTTTCAACAAGCTCAAGGTGAATAGAAACTCGAGACCTCAAGCTTCTTCCATACAGATAATTTGTTAAAGATCTTAGCAAAAAGTTTAGGTCCATAGAGTTTAGATATATCCCGAGGTTTCATAATTTATTGGCTAATGCCTTGGCTAATTTGGCCCCAATGCTTCCATATCCTGGAAACAGTTACATCACCCCATTGGACATTCAAGTTCGGGACCAACATAGCCATTGTAATACAGTGGAAGCAAAACGAAATGCTGAGCCATAGTCTCATAGATCAAGAATTTTTTGAAGACAGTGAGATGCCCCGAACATGCTAATGGAAGCCAAAAAAGAACTATTAGACGTCTGGCTAATTGTTTCCTTTTGAGTGGGGATGTTTTGTATAAACGAACTCCAAATCTGAACTAATTGATATGTGTGGATGCTGAAGAAGCTGAGAAGGTCATGAATGAAGTGCACGTTGGGTTATGTGGACCACACATTAACGGATATGTCCTTTCCAAAAATATACTTCGGGCAGGGTATTATTGGCTTACCATGGAAAGGGATTGCTTTCTCTTTGTGAAAAAATGTCATCAATGTCAAATTCATGGTGATCTCATTCATTCACCTCATTCATATTTGCACCCCATGGTTGCTCCTTGGCCCTCTGTTTCATGGGGAGTGGATGTCATCAGACCGATTGAGCCAAAATCCTCTAATGGACATCGATTTATTTTGGTCGCAATTGATTGCTTCACCAAATGGATGGAGGAGATCACTTTCAAAGTAGTCACTAAGAAGGAGGTCGTGGATTTTGTCCTTTTAAATGTCATTTATTGATTTGGTATCCCAAGAGATATTATCACAGATAATGCTACAAACCTCAATAGTAATTTGATGAAGGAGGTATCCGAGCGGTTCAAAATTGTGCACCACAATTCTACTCCATAACGAATAAAAGCCAACGGATCTATGGAGGCAGCCAGCAAGAATATCAAAAAGATTCTCAAAAGGATGGTTCAAGGCACTCGACAATGGCATGAGAAGCTGCATTTTGCACTTTTAGGATATTGCACAACAGTGCACCTCGATCGGTGCAACTCCTTATTTGCTGGTGTATGGAACTGAGGCTGTGATTCCAGCGCAAGTCAAAATTCCATCTCTTCTAATTATTGTCGAGGATGAAATTGAAGATACTGAATGGGTCAAAACCCAACTAGAGAAACTCGCATTAATAGACACGAAATCATTGACGGCTATTTGTTTTTGTCAACTTTATCAGCAAAGGATGGCTCGTGCATACAAAAAAGGTGCACCCTAGACACTTTGAAGTAGGTTTATTGGTCTTAAAGCGCATTCTCTCGCACCAAGAAGAAGCAAAGGATAGTTTTCCCGAAATTGGCAAGATTCATATCTTATCAAGGAATTATTGTCCAAAGGAGCCCTGCACCTTACTGATGTGGAAGGAAAAATCACATGCATAATTATTAATGCGGATGCAGTCAAAAGATACTACATTTAACGCGTTCTAAAATAGTGCGACAAGTTTGGGGTTGAAAGAACAAATGCACCTCTTCCAAAAAAAATCCTCTCTTTGAAAATTTGAACAAAGTTTGACCTGATTCCGAAAGGATACGTAGGCAACCCTTCGGAGTTCAGTCATACCAAAAAACATGTCTTCCAATATTTATAGAAAACTGGGGCATTTTTTTTGATAGAATAATGTCAGATTGTAATTCTGTTTATTCTAAAACCTACGCTTTCATAAACTCTAAGAATGATGTTGATCATAAAAAAAATGAGTGTGTCTTATCGGTGAAAACCTTCATAGGCACCATAAGACGACAAAGAAAAAGATCTTATAGGTAAAAATCCTATAGACATCTTAAGATACAGGGAGAAACATCATTGAAAGAAATTTGCAAAGATGACCATTTCTCGACACCTCTGCATGAAGGGCACATAGATCAATTGACGATGAATCAGATTTTGAAAACTAAAGAACTCAAACGGATCAGGGGTCAAGTCCAAAGTGTATGTCATGGTTCAATCAAAGTCGACATATGCCTCTAGATAAGTTCTCTTTCTCATTTTTCTTTAAAAAGGAATGTCCTTCCTTAAGTTTATAGTCTTGTTGATCCAATATTTCATACTCATAAGTTTGATATTTTTCTAGTCTTTTTAATATTATCTCTTGACAAAATAAAGTAAAGATTGCAAAGCTTACTACGGGTTTCCAAAAGTAAAGTTGAGTATTTGAGGTTACATGCCATTGATCAAAGACTAATAAAACCTCAGATATTTGCTAAAAATTCGTGAAGATATACGATATATTCTCTAAAGTCATCATTCTTTGGGACATCAGTCGCACTATGATATTTGGCTGTACCGAAAAGATTAAGGCCCTGAATTGACAAAGAGGAAACTTCAAAGGTTGGTCAACCAAGGATTTGGAGTAAAGTTGGAGAAATTGGTCGGGAGTATGGTCAAATCGTTGGAGCATCAAGGCCACAAACCAACCACTGCTTCAAACTATCAATTTTCTCTTACATTTGCTCAACACAAGAAGGAAAGAAATGCAAGATTTCAAAGAAAACATCACAAAAAGGAAGTTCTCCAAAGTCTTCAAATGTTTGGTGTTTCATCTCATGCTACTCACATTCTTTCCCTCAATGTAAGATCTTCGGGCAATACTCTTCAATCTGAATTTTGTGCAATACACACCAATTCTGAATTCATGTTCAATACGCACCAATCTAAATTTCGTGCAATACGTAGACATCTTTTTATTCATAGGTAATATGCACTAGCATTTGTTCATTTGCAATACGCACCAATCTGAATTTTGTGCAATATGCACCAACTCTGAATTCATGTGCAATACGCACCAATCTCAATTTCATGCAACACACACATATCCTTTATTCATGGGTAATACGCATCATTCTTTGTTCATGTGCAATATGCACCTGTCTGAATTTCGTGCAATATGCACCTATCTGAATTTCGTGCAACACGCACACATCCTTTATTCATGGGTAATACGCACCATCCTTTTTTCATGTGCAGTACATACCTGTCTGAATTTCGT
>CM064963.1:25712392-25776365 GCA_032847665.1 Solanum chilense
AAATCATGCATTGCGAAAAATCATGCATTGCGGAAATCATGCATTGCAAAAAATTCCTGCATCGCGAGAAGATTTCATACCTCGCAGAAAATTCATGCATCGCGAGAAGATTTCATACCTCGCAGAATATTCCTGCATCGCGAGAAGATTCCATACCTCGCAGAAAATTCATGCATCGCGAGAAGATTTCATACCTCGCAAAAAAAAAATAAAAAATCATGCATCGAGAGTTAATATTCATGCATTGCGAGTTCATATTCATGCATCGCGAGTCAATATTCATGCATCGAGAGTTAATATTCATGCATTGCGAGTCAATATTCCTGCATCGCGAGAAGATTCCATACCTCGCAGAAAATTCATGCATCGCGAGAAGATTTCATACCTCGCAAAAAATTCATGCATCACGAGTCAATATTCATGCATCGAGAGTTAATATTCATGCATCGTGAGTCAATATTCATGCATCGAGAGTTAATATTCATGCATTGAGAGTCAGTATTCCTGCATCGCGAGAAGATTTCATACCTCGCAGAATATTCATGCATCGCGAGAAGATTTCATACCTCGCAGAAATGTATGCATCGCAAGAAGATTTCATACCTTGCGGAATTCATGCATCACTAGTTAATTCATGCATCGAGAGTTAATATTCATGCATCGAGAGTCAATATTCCTGCATCGCGAGAAGATTCCATACCTCGCAGAAAATTCATGCATCGCGAGAAGATTTCATACCTCGCAAAAAATTCATGCATCGAGAGTCAATATTCATGCATCGCGAGTCAATATTCATGCATCGAGAGTTAATATTCATGCATTGCGAGTCAATATTCCTGCATCGCAAGAAGATTTCATACCTCGCAAAATTTTATGCATCGCGAGAAGATTCAATTCCTCGCAAAAGTTTACATATCGCAAGAAGATTTCATAGTTTGTTGAATTTATGCATCGCGAGAAGATCCCATCCCTCGCAAAATTTACGCATCACGGGAAGATATTCATGTCCTGCAAGCAATCATGCATTGCTAGAAAAAGAATTGTGCATCTCAAAGGAATATTTAACCCTCAACGTCAACTGACGTTAAATGTCAAGGAGAGAAATTAAGTGTCCACACGGTGAAAAACACTGTCTCCCATTTAAATTGCATTTTTAAGCTGACGAGTTTTATCTCAGTTTTTGTCAAGAACATTCGAAAGGATGAATTTCTAAAAAAAAAAAAAAACAGGTGCAAAATACTTCAACAAGGACGCAACGCATCATAGGACCTTTTGGAGACAGGTCTGGGATTGACTTCCACCACATGCAACCGCACTTCTTTACAAAGGTCATGTGTTCGGCAAAATTGGGTTTGTCAATTTTCGTTGTCCACAATTTCTTTCATCAATCATACACAACGAAAGGGACAGCTGTTGACACCCAATTTTGGCCTAACATTTTTAAAATTCGTGATTTTGAAGCTTTATTTATTTAATAGCAAATTTTGATCCAATGATTTTAAAATTCATACATTTTTTAGTCAAATACAACAAAAAAAAAAACCTTCCTATCCCACATCTTTTCTCTAACAATTTTCAATTTTTTGCAAAAAGTCCCACATCGGTATTTCATCCTTTTTGAGGATTTTTGGGTTTCTATTTAAACCCACTTCATTCAATATTTTAAAGGAGGGAAAACAAAAGAATACTCATAAATTTTTGAGAATTCTTGGTTCCCATAGTTCAAAATTTTTAAAGTGTTTGTGTGGTTTTTCGAGTTGAGGAGGTGGAGTCGTTGCCTTCAAACTCGTAGTTCCGGTTCGCCGCCCAGAACCAGGTAAATTTTTTTTCTTAGCCTTGTTTATATTTAATTCCCAGTTCTTTTATGTTTTCTGTTTATTATATGTAGCTTGTTTTGTTTTTTTTTTAGTTTAATGTAGTTCTAAAAGTCAATTAATATTTGTGTTTATTGTAGTTTTAATATTAATATTATTTTACGGTTTGATGTTTGTTTATTTATTGTTAATATTATTTTAAAATTGTTAATCAACTATTTGCTATCTTAGCTTTTCAGGGTTTTGTTATTATCCTATTTTAATGTTATTTTTAATTTTCATATATTACGTTATTGTTATTTCCATTTCATTATTATGTTGTTTTAGTTTGGTTGTTGTTTTCCCTATTCTCTTGGGATAAGTTTGTTATGTTTTGTTGATGTTCAGGTTATATTAAATATATTTGTTAAAGGGCCGATGAAAAATCTATCCGTCGGGTTTAGAGGCCTCCCCATTTTAAAAGACGGAATTTTAATTCAAGTTTATATATTCTAAAATTGTTAAATGTGGCCAATGAGAAAACTCTCCGTCGGTTTTGGAGGCTTTTCCATTTTCATAGACGGAAATATAATTTAAGTTTATATATAATTTTAGTTGTTGGAATTGGCCGATGAAGAAATTATCGTCGATTTCCAAGGCCTCCCATGTTAATAAGACGAATTTTTATTTTTTTTAAGTTATTGTTTGAGTTATTCATTTTTATTTATATTTATTTTGCACTAACTCTTTTACTAAGTGTTTACAGGTACACGGAGGTGTTTCTCCTTGAATTATTCGAAAAAGTTCGAATTATATTTTTATTTCGTTATTTTGTGAATATTGACGTTTGGCAAACTTTAGGCCGATGATTATTATTTTATTGTGTTTATTGCATGTTTAGTATATTTGTATATTATTTTATATTCTTCCTCAATTTGAAAAAAAAAATGAATTCAGTCGGGAACCACAATTGTGGATTCCGAAGGGTGCCTAACCCCTTCCCTTCGGAATAATTTAAACCCCTTACCTAGAATCGAATTGGTTTCGTAGATCATAATTGGTTTCCTAGTTTTCCTAAAATTAGGTGGCGACTCTTTCAAAATTCGTTTATTTTTAAAACTTTGTTAAAATTGAAACAATTAATTAATATTCGAGTTGCCGCGACGTTTTGCCCTATTTTAACAGAGTAGGGATGTAAACAGACTTAGTGAATAAATCTATTGGATTATCAAGTGAACGAATATAATGTACATACATCAATATCATTCTTCTGGATATCATGTGTAAAAAGTATTTTTGGTGAAATATATTTTGTTCCATCTCCTTTTGTGAAGTCTCCTCTTAATTGAGTTATGCATGCAACATTGTCTTCAAAAAGGACTATGAGTATTTTAACATCATACTTTATACCACAACTTTATTTGATGAAATGTATCACTGATTTCAACAATACACATTCTCTACTTGCTTCATGAATAGCTATTATTTCAGCATAATTGAAGAAATAGCGACAATAGACTGCTTTTTAGATAACCATGATATAGTTGTAACTCCGTATATGATAAAAGCCAGTTTGAGATCAAACTTTATGTGATTCAGATAAATAACCTGCATCTGCATGACCAACAAGATATATCCTATCTTTGTTAGTATAAAACAGACCGATATCACTAGTCCCCTTTAGATATGGTAATATATGTTTAGCTCCATTCCATTGTCTTCGTGTAGAAAAAGAACTATATCTTGCTAATAAATTAACAAAAATGTTATGTCACGTCTCGTAACTTTAGAAAAAAAAACCAATTGCACTAAGATAGGGTACTTCATGACCAAGAGGTTCCTCATTCTCTTCTTGAGGACGGAATGGATCTTTACTCACTTCAAGTGATCAAACAACCATTGGATTACTTCATGGATGTAATTTGTCCATGTAAAATCGTTTCAAGATTTTCTAAGTATAGGCAGATCGATAGATGAAGACCCCTTCTGCTAAGTGTTCAATTTGTAGACCAAGACAAAGTTATGTCTTTCCAAGGTCTTTCATCTCAAATTCTTTCTTTATATATTCATTTCCTTTTGAACCTCTTCTTAATTTTCAATGAGATTAATGTCATCAACATAAAAAACAAAAATAACAAACCCCAATGTTGTTTTCTTTATAAAAATACAAGGAAAAATTACATCATTTATATAATCTTGTTTTATCAGGCAGTCATTGAGATGATTATACCACATGCGCCCTAATTGTTTTAAATCTTATAATGACTTTTATAATATGACTTAACACATTTTTTGAGATTTTGAACTATATGCTACATGCATTTTAAGTCCTTCTGGAACATTCATATAATTTTTTATTCTCAAATGAATCGTAAAGATAAGATATAACTACATCCATTAGATGTATTTCAATATTTTTATGTAAAACTAAAGCGATGTGAATCAAAAATTTATTGTATCCATAACTAGTGAATATGTTTCTTAATTGTCGACACCGAGTCGTTGAGAGAATCTTTGTGCAACAAGACATTTTTTTGTATCTTACAATATCATTTCTCTCATTTTTCTTTTGGACAAAAATTCATTTATAGCCAACCAATTTTACACCATTTGGGATTTGTACTACAGGTCCAAGAATCTTTGCTTAGCAAGTGAGTCTAATTCTAATTGAATTGCCTCTTGCCATTTGGGCTAAACAGATCTTCATCGATATTCTTCGACAAATTTAAGGTCAAGATCCTCACTATGTTGCATAAGATTAAGTGCAACATTGTATGCGAAAACATTATCCACTATATTTTTTGATCGATAAAAATTTATCTCATCACCCGTAGAACTTCACTTGAGTCTCGGGTTCATTGATCTTTTCAGGAATATCAGAATTAATCAGATCTTGAATATGTTCGTGAGGTTCTTTTGTTGTGTCATTTTTTGTACTTCTTTTTATAAGATTTAATGCTTTGAATCCAATGGTCTACCACACTTCAGGTGTATTTGTGGTTCAGAATTCATGACACTTGTAGATGTTCCTTGGGGACGTTAATCTGAATAGGCACATTTACAACAAGAATATTTGACTTTGTTGTCCTTTTCAAATCAGTAAATGCGTCTGACACTTGATTTGCTATGTTCTGCAAATGGATGATTTTCTGGACCTCCTGTTGACATATAAGGGGAACGTGGATCAAATTGAGATAATGATGAAACTCTTAATGCAATTTCACTTTGAAATTCCTTTTTCTCTCCCCTGAATTGCGGAAAAGTTGATTGATCAAATCGACATTGTACTAATCTTATTGTGAATAAATATCATGTGAATGGCTTAAGGTGGAAAACTATGGAGGGTGAATCAAACACAACATATATGCCTAACTTTCTTTGAGGGCCCCATCTTAGTTTGCTAAGATGGCGCTACTGGCACGTATACAACACATCTAAATATTCATAAATGAGCAATATTTTATTCATGACCAAATAATAGTTGTGACAAAGAGTATTTATTGTAATGATTCGATCTGAGACGAACAAGTGATGTTGCATGTAAGATTGCATGACCCTATTACTAGTAGGTAACTTTGTTTTAATAAGTAGATGTCTTGCTATCAATTGTAAACTCTTAACAAATAACATAGTATGACCATTTTGAGTATGAACATGAGCTACAAGATGTTGAACTTTTATCCCTATTGATAAACATTAATCACCAAAAGCTTGGGATGTGCATTCTACAACATTATCAAGACGAATTGCCTTAATGGGATAATCTAAAAACTGCGTTCTTATTTGTACATTTGTGCCAAAAAAATTTCGAATTCGAAGTTGCGAGATGATAAAATACACATATGAGACCGTCTTGAAGATGCATTAATTAGGATAAAAAAATATTTAAACAACCCACTAGATGGGTGAATAGGTCCACATATATCTTTGTATAAGTTCTAAAAATTTAGGAGATTCAACGTTAGCCTTCATTTGTAATGACTTCGTAATCAATTTTCCTTGATAACAAGAATAACATGAAAACTCATCACTCGTAAGAATCTTCAGTTCTTTAACAAATCTCTATTTGATTTTTCAATGATTTATCTCATCATTATTGATTCAGGATGACCTACTTGGCCGTGTCAAACACAATATTTTAAAGTCAATAGCTTTTGATTTATGATAGAGTGTGCTGCAATTATACTTATTTTTACATAATAGGACATACCACAACTTGCTTGAATGGATGCTAACTCCAAGCTTCACTTGAAATGACTCATTTCAATAGCCACCTACACCTTTAGAGATAGAAAAATATATGAATTAGTACATTATAGTGCACTAAGTATGGTGACATGAAATAATACCATGCTAAAAGGATATTTGATTTAAAGTATGCTTTCATGCTGTTTTGGAGAATACCTCATAAAACCCAAGTATAAGAATCACTTACAAGTCAACATAACCACATATAAGTTACATTCAAGTAATCCACTATATAACATTAATATCACTTCAAACCATATAAGCTTACAACATCTTACCAAAAGTCCTCCTAAGACTCACTTATGTAAGATATGAAGCGGTCACCCATACAACCCCTTCACACACACATAAGTGATCCGCAAGGCTTCCTAAGATAAGATTATTCACTTTATTCAGTTAAACTCCCTACCTAGAATTACTCTAAGACTCACCTAAGTAAGACATGAAGAGATCGCTCATACACCCTCTTCAAGCTACCTAAGCAATCCACAAAGCTACTCTAGATAAGTACCTTCTCATTCACATGCATTAACTTAAGTCAATCAATAGTCATTACGACACTTAAGAGACATTCAAATTTAAGAGACGTAACATAATGGTCTTGGACAACCTAGGGAACCCTCATCCTAGCACCTTCAAAGCCTACTCATGCAATGTATAAATAACGTCTCATTTTAATACCTACACGTTGTTGAACTTATCCAATACTAGAATGCATCCCACATGACAAGAATAGACATTAAACGACCCATACTGGCTAGGCATGGAATTCGGAGTCTACCCTACTCAAATGGAGGGTGTTCTACTTACCAAGGGTAGAACTAGAACACATCCCATGTAAGCACATGGTTAAGGTAGAGCCACTCCCATAGCATATTCAATGTGTGCTAGCCATGTTCTCATAGATTAAGTTCGATCACGTAAGAAGCATATGAAAAGGTACAATAATTTAGTCATTACACAATCATAACACTCCTACCAAGGGTGGGTCCACTAGGGATGCCACACAATGGTTACAAGGATAGCACAATGACTTTCTTAGAGATGGTTTCATGCCGTTCCAACCAACCTACCCCTAAGCCCATCATTCACACAAGAAGAATTCCGTTATGGCTTTCAACTTGAACGATATAATAACCTTCTTTCTAGTTTGGATGTTCCAATTTAATGACCCGCTTAACCATGTTCAAGGTCATATTTCAATCATACATTCACATACATGACAAATGTGCTTAAGCCTACTAAGTCAAGAGTCATATTCATATTTTTCAAATATCAAGCAGAGGACATACGTATACCAAACAAGACACACATATCATCATCATATCACATGTACAATCACATTCAAGTGCACATAGGGACAACTAGGTCTACTACAAGTCACCTGATCCACTTCTACAGAAATATCAACGTAGTACATCATAAGACTGATATAGTAAACTAGGAAGAATCACACTTCAACATCAAGTATAAACATATAGAGACATCACCATTATCGACTATAGACACATATCATCATCTAGAATAACTCATGCATTGACTTCGCATATATACATAGGCCATATAAGCCTTCGCAATGACCACCTATACAAGCTATAAGCTGATAACATCCCAAAATCATAAACTAATGCCGACAAGGCCACATTTTTTACAATTATAATGCATAAGCACCATCACCATAAGTGAATCATACCAATCAACACAATTCAATACCTATACTACACAAAATAGAAGATATTAAGTCAACATACTACCGGTCCATTATCAACACCTCCAATCCTTAGCCATTTCAACCAACTCAATTCACATAATCTCTTACCAATAGTCATACACACCAACCCAAACCAATAATAAAACTATGCAATGATTCAACATGATACAATATAACAATCATAAAATTAAGGCAGCCTACATACAATTCCAACATGATCTTTACATAATTCAATAGCCCAAAGTAATCTACACAATAATCTAATACAATAAGGCCATGATCACATCACCCATTTATAGTCAAATTTAGGATTTCATGATTTACATGGGTTCATAAGGAACTAAAATCATCTAATTAACATCAATTATAACATAAATCATTGATTCAAATCATTTGATGCAAGAACCCATGGCTAGAATTTGAAATAGAAGATTCTATGTTTTTGATCATCTTTGAAAACCATTGAAATTGACTCCTTCAATGGAACAGAATCCAAGGATGAAACACCATACCTTATATGAAGAAAAGCTCACGAAATCGATAAAGAAGAACTTGGAAAATCAATTATTGACACCCACTTTTTATCAACCTATAATCATTTTTTTGATTTTTATTCGATTTAGTATGCGTTGTAGTACTTGTTCCTTGTAAAGTTTTATATTTAGTTTTACCCAATTAACTACATACTTTAGTATGTATAGTTTAAAATACTTATTATTATCCCCTCCATAAATATGTGCATTTGTTAATTTAGTTTGAATGAATATCTTCCACTGTTACTTTACTGTAAATATTGGTAGTTTATTTTTTATAATAATATAATTATTGATTTAATAATTTTTCTTTTACTTGGTAATTGGATAGTTACCCATTTATATTTCTTTTGTAGAATTTTATAATTTTTTTAATTTTAAATTTTAGTTAAAACTTTTCATACCCATAGAATCCTCCTACAAATCATAAAATTTTCTCTTTATGGGAAGAATATAATTTCCTCACCCAAAATACTTCTTTGAGATCGGACTTTTCTTTTTTAATTCCCTTCTTCAACGTCTTTTTTCTTCTCCATAAAAGCCAGACTAGTATCAACCAAGAAGAGGATGGAGATAGATCATCATACTTAGGAAGAAAACTTCGAACATTTTTTAACATACCATCTCCACCGAAGTCATAAAAAAACACCTAAAATCCCATCATGAAAAGATCATAATCAGCAGCTTTCAACACTACGAGTTTTCTTCTCCAAATCGACGTGTTCGAATCAAAGGTCCATTTAGGTCGAGATTTGGTTACTTGCGGATGTCTCCGCAAGAGTCAATTTCGGGTGGTGATCAATTTGGTGAAGGCGACATTGCTCACTTGCTCGCAAGTACGAAAAGATTCATTCACTATTCCTGGCCGATCCAAAGGGAGAAAGTTTTGCGTTCTTAGCACATTACAAGGTTGTATATTTCTTCTCTTTTTCGTGTTTTAGATAGATGTATAGCTGCCCGTAAAATTTCCATTGTTGAAAAGCTACCCCACTTCTTTTACCTAGTTGATTTGTACTTTTTTTTTTTGTATCCATATATTGTATGGTCCATGTTTTGTATGATAGACACTTCATTTAAACTTTTCTCGTAGCCTAGATTAAATATCGTCATCTTTGCTTGTTTATATATCAAACAAATACTTACACTTGGAGGGCATGATTATAGTTTTATGTTCATTTCTGGATGTTAAATGTATAAGGTATTGGTTTGAGTTGGGTTACATGTCAGTTTCATGGTCCGATAAAGAATAGTTAGAGGAGAAATTAAAAAAAAACTAAGTCATGGACCTCTTGTTCCTATTGATCTCGTGAACTATACATATATATATATATATATATATATATATATATATTTGAAAAATAAAACAAAAGTGAACTTTATCTAATACTTTGAGAAGCTAGCCTAAGTTACCCTTTTAGCATAATAATTTGTGGCTAATTGCTTGGTTGAGAAGTTCATGAAGTGAGTATGTATTTTAAATATGTGCTATCTTTTAACAATTCTATAGTAGTCAATGTCTTTTGCTGGACTATTTGTTGAACACATCAGTGGGAGAATGAGTATTGAATAAAATTTGAAGTTTATATGTAGCTGTTGATATAAAGTTTGCACTTGGTTACCTTTACTTAATTAATTATTATTTTATGAAGACGTTTGTTTATGGTAGTTAAATTTCTTTATTGTCTTACTTGATTTAGATATAACCTCTTTTTTTCTTATTATGCTCAATTATCTGCTTGTTAGTATTTTGCTTGATTTAGGTTGTAACTTGTTAAAATTGTTTTGTCAATAAATTGAGATTTTTTTTAAAAAAAAAATTAAAAAAATTTAAAGTTTCAGCTAATAAGTTATTTGCCCTTGATTCATTAATGTTAAGATAACCATGATTTTTTATTTTTTTTCATCATCCTATTTATTCAAGCATGTAATTTTTCTTGGGATTTACATTATTTAGATACATTTCAATTTTTAGATATAGAGTCCGTTAATGTTGAAATTAGTTGGGAACGGATTTGAATATATGCTAGTAATTAACCTAGTATTTTAATGTGTTAGCAATTTCAAGTGTTGTTAAGGCTTTATCCCTAATTCTAAGGTTGCACGAGTTGCAGATTTGTTTTTTTTCTTTCTTATGTGTTTAGTTTATTATATTAACATACTTTATTATTATATTTTTTTTTTTTATTAGTAAACCATTAAGAACATACATACCTTCACCCCTTTTTCTTAAAAAAAAACAATATATATATTTCTTATGTGTTTAGTTTAACAATGATGGATGGCGTTGTTTGGAGTTCAATCACAACTAGCAGAGGGTCAATGCGTGAAGCTGAGCTCAAGTGAAGTCTCCGCCTCAAGTGCATTAGCTACGCCTTGGGAGATGATGAAACAAGACAAGCTATAGCTGACTTCTCGTATGAAGCACATTATCAATTTATAAGGACAAAATAAATTGTTACTCCTTTCTTATTCTCATTATTATAAGTCACCATTTTAAAAATTTCAAAGAGTCGACAACTTTTTATAATTTTGTTAAATTATCAACAAAGTTTAACTAAAAAATTAAGTATATATATTTTTTGATGTTGTACATAAGTTTTTTAAAATATAAAAATATTTTATTCAGTACCTCTGAATGATCTTTTTAATAACTCTTTTCGTCTTATTTTATGTCGTTTAAGAAGGTTGATCATAAAAAATAGAATAGAGAGAGTAACATAGCATTGGGTTAGCCTTGTCCTATCTGATACCGACTCACACCCTTTCAACTTTAACTTTATGTATTATTGCTTTATTCAAACTTCTATATTGCACAACACATTTTAAGCATCTAGCTTGGAAGCAACAAGGTTAGTTTCTCAACTCATTATTTTCTAATGTCAAACTCTGTTTCTCTTTTTATTTATATGTTACTTTAAGTATTCTATTTGAAACAATCAAGTTGGTCTCTTCCCTCTTTTATCGTCAATATTACAAGTGCTTATTTTCTTGTTTGGTGGCATGAAAACATATTTTATTAAATTTAATTAGCGAATTTTGGTGGCTTTACTAGTTTGTATGTATCAATCCTTATCTATTGTCACAAGCTAAATAAACTCATCTTGTTTTATAATGATATGTGATTGGGATAACTAGGAATACAATATCTTTAGAATATTAAAAAATAAAATAAAATTCGTCATTATTTTAAAGATTAGTTTAAAGTTGTGGCTATTTGTTAGTACTGGGTTATTTCCTTTTAATAGAGTCCCATAGTACTTTTGTCCTTTTAAAAAAAAAAAATTATTTGCCTATAAATTTTTTATTTAATTAACCTCTTTTGCATCTAAAATTTGCTACTAATTACTTTCTGCATTGTTATTAATTTCTTCCTAAAAATATATTTTTAATATTAATAACCAATTTGTCAATCTATCAATAAAAATGTAAAAATAATTTTTTGCATTAAAACAAACTAGTCACTTAGAATAAGTGAAACATTAATATAAAATCTATTGTTGTTCTTAAAAAAAAAATTTCTGCTTAAATAAATGATAAATTTGCTGCCCTAAATAATAAATTTGTTGCTCTAATTAAAATTTAGAGGCCAAATTGAGACCTGTCGTTCTAAAATGACCATCCTGTCTTATTTGTTTGACTTGTTGTTTAGGAGGGCCTTATATTCTATTTTGTCTAAACCCACCCTTTAAGAGTCCAACGCCTCTTGGACAATCAAGTTGAGACGATTATGCACCTTTTAGGTGCGAAATACATGTGGTGGTGGGGTTGGGGTAGTTGGCCCTACGGAGATGATGACATCGACTCAGGCTTGAAAGACAAACCTTGATTTTGTCTATCCCTATACGGCAGTCTATCGAAAAAATAAAAAATAAAATCGAGTGCTGATCCAAAAAGTCTCTTTTGAAGCTTCCTTCCCTTTTTACCCTTTTACTTGTTTGATAGTTATATTTATTTGGGGTAGTTTAAAATAAAATATAAAACTATTTTCTTATTTATTTGTCCCTTTTCTATTCTCTCGTTTATCTTCAAGTTTTTAGTTAATGTTTATTTATTGTTATCACTTAGTTTTACATGCTTGAATAATTAATTAAAATAATAAATTTATTTCTCAATTGTTTGATAATTTATCACTTAGTCTCGCATGTTTAAATATTAATCAACATAATAACATGAGCTATTTGTTCGACTTGTTTATCACATAGTCTCGTATGTTAAATTAAATAACAATTGAGTTAATTGTTTATTTATTGCTATCACCTTGCCCTGCATGTTTAAATTAATTAAAATAATAAAATAGTCTTAATTCTTTTATATTTGTTATCACTTAGCAAGCATGCTAATTAAAACTAATAAATGAATTGACCGTAGTTGCTACTTGTAACCCCCTTTATAAATTGCATGAGATACGATTGCAACCAACATTTGTGGACCTCGAGAGATGCCTAACACCTCCCCCTCGAGGTAATTTAAACCCTTATCCTGATCTCTGGCTCGTAGGCTAGACTTAATTAGGTTAGATAGGTGCCTTGACGCGCCTTAATTCATTAGGTTGGGACTCCTTAAAGTTCAAATCTCAAAAAAAAATTTAGGCCGTGCACAAAATCCATTTTGATGAAAAACGGGGTGCGACATCAGTATTCTTCCTTGGAGCTTCAAAGCTTCATCAATAGAGGTTTTGGAGAGAAGGAATGGAGAGATTTTCTTTTGAGTTGAGGGTTTAGATTAATTGGTGACTTTTTGTGGTTTAAAAATACTCAATAATCGTCAGTAATTAGTCCCCAAAATACCCCTTCGCTTAATGCACATTTTAACAAATTCAAATTTGACTTAAAAACGTCACGACAAAATCTGGGAGGTCACTGTGTTGTCGGGTCACCTCATGTTTTTGGTTCTGAAATTTTATTCGATACAAAATGGTTCTCATTGACCCCACTTTACAGGGCAAAAATTTCCCTTTAATTGCAGGCTGCATGATGCGCAAGAACTGCTAATTCTTGGCTGCTGGTCCTCGAGGCATCGTTCTCGGACGTCTAGATCCTTTACATGTCAGTTTATGTGTAGGAACCATCGATACTCAACTTCGCCCTCAAATCATACCACAAAAACTCCACTACAAAATACTATGACAAACTAGTTCAACTTAGACTAGTTTCCGAACGTCTTGGATGTTCTTTGACGTTTCATTTCAAAACTCTTCCAAACTCCTCAAACTGACTTCTAACAATTATATTCACCATTCTAAGACTTTATTAACTCATGACACACATGTTAGGTTGTAGTTTCATCTAGCTCATTTTTAGGGTGTTACAATAGCTCTTCTAAATCCTTCTATTAAGTTTTAATTACTAGAAATTGTAGTAACATATGATTTCCATCTTAGTAAGTAGAAAAATATTTCTCATTTTTGAATATGGCATACGTATTTCCACTATCAATTATATAACCTTTTATTTATTTACAAAACTACAAAAAAAATATTCATATTAATTCATACAAAGAACAAAAGTGAAATATACTTACATTATTACAAACCCATTGCCTATTAGGTGATCTATTTTTCCTTTGAGATTCTCAAATAAATTCACTACATCTAGATGTATGGGTTCAACTTTATTTATAGATAAAGTTGGTTTCTGTGTTATTTTAAACCACCTTCAGTGACACTTGATATAACTTTATCAAGTGCCTTGGCGTACGATAATTACGTGACCAATGCTTTTTTCCACCACATTGATAACATTTATTGTCTGAATTTTTCTTCTGCACCACTTCATGCTTTTCATCCTTCTTTTAACAGAAATGGGCAGTGAAGATTATTATTTAGTGCAAGACGATCACAATGATTGACATTTCTTCCTCGACCACAACCTTTTCCAAGCTTAGATTAGTGAAATTTTTTTCGTATTTACTTCAGAAAATGACATAGAACCAGTAGGTCAGCTTTCATGATTTTTCATTAGTACGTCATTATGTTGTTCAACAACAAGGAGATGTGAAATTAATTCTGAATATTTTTTATATCTCATTTCGTTGTATTTTTGTTGCATGAACATACTCTAGACAGGAAATATGGATAATGTTTTTTCCAGCATATCATGGTTGGTGATATTTTTTTTCACATAATTTTAATTCTAAGATGATTTTAAGCACAGAAGGTGTTATAGATTTAAAATCTTAAAGTTTCAAATAGATCCAGTCATAACGTGCCTGTGGAAGGACGACCAACTTCAACTAGTCAAATCTATTTTTTAAATTATTCCACAATACCAGAAGATCTTTAACATTGAGATATTCCATTTAAAATTCTCACCGAGGTGATGACGAAGAAATATCATTGCCTCAACACTATTTGAATTGAGGTGTCTGTCAGACCCATTTCATCAAGATGAATTTCTGCATCAAGTACCCATGATGGATAACTTTTTCCGATATGTCTAAAGCAAGAAATTCAAGTTTAGAAAGATTTGACATTATTTAAGAAAGAAAAATTTATACATTCGAGGCTTTTAAAGTCTTTACTTGAACTGACAAAGACTCGTGTTAATAACGTGTTATGAAATAACTAGCTTAACAAACTTATATTAATGAATTAAACTAAAAAGAAGCAAAGAGATAACATAATCTATTCCAAACTTTTTTTCCTTTTCACATCATTTGTGAATGAAAATAATGACTATTTATAGCCAATAAGTAATTATATACAAATCAACACTTGTCCATTAGGAAGTTATCCAATTGGCCAACTGATGACAAATTTCAAATTGATGGCCCACATGTAATCCATTTAGCATGGCAAGTGATGTCAGTCAAAGGGGTGACCCCACATGCAATCCATTTAATTTTACAACAAAAAATATAAAAAAAACTCAAACTGAACTGAGTTTTAAGTCAAAAAAACAAAAAGTATGGGTGTTTTGGTTTCTAATTTATTTGAAGTCATCTTTTAGCTGTGGGGGGATCTGCTTTGGTTTCTAATTTATTTAAAGTCATCTTTTAGCTTTCCAAACATTTCGTGACTTAATTTAGTTCATTTATTTTTTACTTATTTTAAGTTACTTTTTGTATTTGTGAAACACTTTCGAAAGTCAAGAAACTGACTTAAAAATAGATTTAATCAACTTTTAAGCTAATTCAAATACCGTATAAGTCACAAGAGGGATGTTAAACGCCTTTTATTCATGTCACAACTTATTTTAAGATATATAATGACAATAATAACTGAGAAGTATGACGAATGCAATCTTTATAGCTATTACAACATAACATGAATCAATTACAATATTTAGTTAATTTATCACTAAATAATCCCCCGCAGCTAACATGATACTTGACTTGATACTAACATAACGACCATAACAAATCCGAATTGCATATTATATTGATAAGAGAACTGAAACACAATTGTAACTTTAGAATAGTAATTGCAATACCAAAACTATTGAATCATAATTGAAACAAGAACTAACTAATGATTGAGATAAGAATGGGATGAGAAGTTTAAACTCTAGAAGAAGAAGAAGAAGAAACAAACAATTTTTCTTTGATATGCATAAACCCTAAATAACATACAATTATCTGTTTTTGGTTAAACCGTTCTCACATCCATTACTCAACAGAATTTTCAAATTAATTTGATCCTATTGCTTGTTCTCTGCCCAATAGCTCTTGTGAGCCTAGAAACTATTTGCGTGATATTAGTATCTATATTGCACTGAACTTGGTTCATAACAACATCCATTTAAAATCTTAAAAAAATGAACAAGTTAAGGTCTCCTGCAATTGAAGACAAATTAATATTTAAGAAAGACCTACTTTAAAGAGAAAAGAAAAAAAAGTGACAAATACGTTTCATTTTTGTTTTTGGTGACACCGACTTAGTCAAAGAGGATTAAATGAATAGTGGACTTGATTAGACTAATTGGGGTATAGATTAATATTTTCAAATATTTTAAAAAGTTTTTCCTATTTTTTCTTTAATTTAAAATTTTAAACCTTCCCTCTTCATTATCTTTAAGTTAATATCTTAAAAAGTAATTTAACTTTAATAATTTATCTTGTATAGTCACTATTTTTTTTGTATTGATAAAGTCACTCAACTTAGATTTTTGTATCCATAAAATCACTCATATTAGACTTTTCTATCCATTAACTTAATTTTCTCTAACCATAAAATCACTCTACTAAATTTAGCATTAAAAACATTACAAGACAAAATTATTAAGAAATCAAATTTTCAAATTAAATAAAGATATCACTATTTTTCTAAAAATTGTGTAATGCTACTATAATTATTGAGTTTAAGGCATATCATAAATGGACTCAACCGTTGACTAGGTGATTTCTTTCTTTAATTTGGTGTATTTTGTTGAATTCATTCCATTTTTTGGTCAACTTTTGCTATTCAATTGCTACAAGCAATTGTTAAAAAGGAATAGTAATTGGAGCTGAAAATAAAAGATTTGGTGGTTGACAAATTGCTAAGATTTGCAACCATTCTTGACTTTGTTATATTTACCTATGCCATTAGTGACATAGGCATGATTTTATCCTTCTATAAATAGAGAATTCTTGCTCACTTCTAGAACACACCAAATTAGAGAGAAAACCCATTTTGAGAGCAAAGTGAGACATTTCATAGACTATACAAGAAAAATAGTATGTGAAGAAAAATAGAGTGTGATTGATATTTTAGTAAGGTGGAAACTAAAAGAGTGTTGTTCCTTTTGAGTGTGTAGTAGTCACTTTGAGTATTGTATTCGTGACTACACAGTGTAAAATTCCTTACTATAATAATATTAGTTGCTCCTCTTGGCTTGTGATTTTTCCCTTATTACGAAGGATTTCCACGAAAAATGTTTAGTGTCGTTATTTTTCCATTTTATTTCCTTTACTTATAACATATATATTTTTGTGTTTATTCGCATTTTCTCAACAAACTGGTATCAGAGCCAAGGTTTTATCTGAGTATGCTTTGTGGTTGCAGCACAGTCTGAACTTCCACATCATAAAAGATTTACTTAATTTGCGATAACTATATTTTTTGGGAAAAACAATGAAAATTAACACAAGTAGAGTGGTTACATTGAATGATGTTAATTATGCCATTTGGAAGGGAAAACTGAAAGATCTGCTTTATACTATGAATTTTTACAGATCAGTATTTACCACTGTAAAGCCTGATAATAAAACTGATAAAGAGTGGAATCTGTTGCACAGACAAGTTTTTGAATTCATTAGGCAATGGATCGACGACAATGTGTTGAACCATATTTCTGGGGCAACACATGCTCAAATCCTATGGGAGCATCTTGAAAGTTTGTAAGCTCGGAAGACTGGCGACAACAAAATATTCTTAATAAAGCAGATGTTGAGTTTAAAGTATCATGACGGTTCTCCGATGACAGACCATATGAATAATTTTCAGGGGATCATGAATCAGTTATCTGGTATGGACATCAAATTTGATGAAGAAATTCAAGACTTGCTTCTACTTGGTTCCCTACTAGACTCTTGTGAAACTTTTAGAACTTCATTGTCAAATTCTTCTTTGGATGCTGTGATCTCTATGGATTCCGCCAAGAGTAGTGTCTTGAACAAAGAGATGAGAAGAACATCTCTAGGTTTTTCTTCGTCGGATGTTCTGATAAGTGTCCCCAGGGGGAGAAACAAAACTCGTGATTCTCAGTATAGAGAAAAAAATAGGAGAAAATCTAGAGGCAGACAGACTTAAGGATATTGAGTGCTATCATTATGTCATGAAAGGGCACACAAAGAAGTTCTGCAGGAAGTTGAAGAGGGAGAACAAAAATAAAGAGGAAACTAAGGAAGATGGCAATGAAAATTGCCTAGCCACCATCGCCACCGAAGATCTTATTATTGTTCTTGATGTGGATGTGATAAATATTGCTTGTGAGGAGTCAAGCTGGGTTGTGGACACTGGTGCCGCATCTCATGTGACATGAAGGAAGGATTTTTTCTCAGCATATACTCCTGGTGATTTTGGAACCTTGAGTATGGGTAATGAGACTGTTTCTAGGGTGTTTGGTATTGGCACAATTTTTTCGGAAACTAGTGTTGGAACTAAACTATCTTTGAACAATGTGAAACATGCTCCTGATGTTCGTCTGCACCTGATTTCTGTTTATGTTTTAGATGATGAAGGGTATGTTAGTACCAACGGTGATGGAAAATGGAAGCTCATTAAAGGTTCCTTGTTATGGCTCGTGGTAACAAATGTCGTGGTCTATACTGGACTACAGCATCTACTTATGTTCATATGGTGAATGCGGTACATTATGGCACAAGAGACTTAGCCACATCAGCGAGAAAGGACTTAATGTTCTAGCCAAGAAGAATTCTTTTCAAATTTCAAAAGTGCTAAATTAGAAAAGTGTGAGTACTGCTTGGATGATAAACAAAATAGACTTTCCAATTAGTCCTACCCTCCTTTGAGAAAGACAGATTTGCTTGAGTTGGTGCACTCTGATTTATGTGGTCCAATGAAGACAAAGATATTAGGTGGTGCACTCTACTTTGCCACTTTCATTGATGATTGCTCGAGAAAACTTTGGGTCTATGTATTGAAGACTAAAGACCAAGCGTTAGGTGTCTTCAAGCAATTTCAAGCTTCAGTTAAAAGAAAAACTGGAAAGAAACTGAAATGTATTCGTACGGATACTGATGGTAAATATTGTGGACCATTTGACGATTACTGCAAGCACCAAGGTACTAGACACCAGAAGACTCCTCCCAAGACTCCTCATCTTAATGGTTTGGCTGAGAGGATGAATAGGATCTTGATGGAAAGAGTTAGATGTTTTCTTTCTAAAGCAAAGTTGTCGAACTCATTTTGGTGTGAGGCTTTATTGACCGCTGCACATGTTATTAATCTATCTCTTGTTGTTGCTTTGCAAAGTGATGTACCAAATAGTGTTTGGTATGGAAAGGATGTTTCCTATGACCATTTGAGAGTATTTGGTTACAAAGCCTTTGTACATGTGCCAAAAAATGAGAGGTCAAAGTTAGATGCTAAGACAAGGCAATGCATCTTTATTGGATGTGCCCTAGATGAATTTGGTTACATGCTATATGATCCAATTGAAAAGAAACTTGTGAGAAGCCGTGATATTATTTTCATGGAGAATCAAACAATTGAAGATATTAACAAAGCGGAGAAGGTAGAATCTTCAAATTTTGATGGTATAGTTCATCATGATGAAGTTCCTCACACAATTGTGCATGATGTTGTTGAGATTGATAATCATGGTGGCACCCAAAATCATGTATCGAATCAACATATTGATGTTGATAATAACAATGATATTGTTATTGATGATCTTGTAGCTCATGAAGTTGTGGACGAATCAAATATTCCATTTCAGAGGTCCACAAGACAACGATTTTCTTCCTCCATTATTCATCTAATGAATATGCGTTACTCACTGACGGGGGAGAACCTGAATGTTATGAGGAGGCCATGGAAAATGAGCACAAGCATAAATGGATTGAAGCTATGCAAGATGAGATGAAATCTCTGCATGAGAACCACACTTATGAGTTGGTTAAGTTGTCCTAAGGCATGAGAGATTTGAAGACCAAATGGGTGTTCAAAGTTAAAGTTGAAGAACACAACTTGAAACCAGATACAAAACTAGATTAGTTGTTAAGGGATTTGATCAAAGGAAGGGTATTGACTTTGACAAAATACTTTATCTTGTTGTGAAAATATCCTCGATTCGCACAGTTCTAGGTTTGGTTGCTAGTCTTATTATAGAGATTGAGTAGATATATGTGAGGACGACTTTCCTTCACCGTTATCTAGAAGAAGAGATTTATATGGAATAATTTGAGGGCTTCAAAGTAGATGGTAAAGAAAATTTTGTGTGCAAACTCAGAAAGAGTCTATATGGCCTAAAGCAAGCTCCTAGACAGTGGTACAAGAAGTTTTAATCTTTTATGGAGGATCAAGTCTATAAGAAGACTTCTTCAGATCATTATGTATTTGTACAAAAAATTTCTGGCAATGATTTTATCATCCTTTTGCTGTATGTGGATGATATGTTAATTGTGGGAAAGAATACTTTCAAGATTGACGAGCTGAAGAAAGAGTTGTGTAAGTCTTATTCTGTGAAAGACTTGGGCCATGCCAAACAAATTTTGGGCATGAGAATTACTCGTCTCAGATATGAAAGAAAGATTTATTTGTCCCAGAAGAAGTACATTGAACGTGTATGGAGCGCTTCAATATGAAGAATGCTAAGCCTATTAGTACACCTCTTGCTGGTCATATGAAGTTGAGCAAGAAGATGTGTCCTAGAACTAGGGAGAAAAAAGAGAGCATGACAAAAGTTCCATATTCCTCCGCCGTCGGAAGTCTAATGTGTGCAATGATGTGCACTAGATCTGATATTGCTCACGCAGTTGGTGTTGTCAGCAGCTTTCTCAAAAATTTGGGAAAAGAGTATTGGGAAGCTGTGAAGTGGATACTCAGATATCTTAGAGGAAGCTCAGATGAATGCTTGTCTTTTGGAGCATCAAATCCAATCTTGAAAGGCTATATAAATTCTGCTATGGCAGGTGACCTTGATAACAGATAATCCACTACTGAATAGTTGTTTTTTTTTTTTTCAGGGGGAGCTATTTCATGGCAGTTGAAGCTGCAGAAGTGTGTTGCACTATCTACAACTGAAGTTGAGTATATTGCGTTTACTGAAGGTGGCAAGGAGATGATATGGCTCAAACGATTTCTTCAAGAGCTTGATTTGAATCACATGGAGTATATTGTCTATTGTGACAGCCAGAGTGCAATAGATTTGAGTAAGAACTCCATGTACCATGCAAGAACAAAATACATCGACGTCAGATATCATTGAATTTGTGAGGATTTGGAGAGTGAATTATTTAACGTCAAAAAGATTCACACAAGTGAAAATCGTGTAGATATGCTGACCAAAACGATACCGAAAGACAAGTTTGAGTTATGCAAAGAACTTGTAGGTATGAGCTCTTTCTAAAGAAAATGAAGATACCTCCTTCTAGTGAATGGGACTGGAGGGGGAGATTTGTTTAATCCATCCCATTTTTTGATCAACTTTTTCTATTCAAATGCTACAAGCAGTTGTTAAAAAAGGAATAGTATTGGAGTTGAAAATAAAAGATTTGTTGGTTGACATATTGATAATATTTGCAACCATTTTTGACTTTGCTATATTTACCTATGTCATTAGTGACATAGACATGATTTTATCCTTCTATAAATAGAGTATTCTTACTTATTTTTAGAATATACCAAATTAGAGAGAAAAACCATTTTGAGAACAAAGCGAGGTATTCCATAGACTGTACAAGGAAAAAGTTTGTGAAGAAAAATAGAGTGTGAGGGATATTTTAGTAAGATGGAAACCAAAAGAGTGCTGTTCCTTTTGAGTTTATAGTAGTCACTTTGAGTATTGTATTCGTGACTTCACAGTGTAAAATTCCTTATATAGTAATATCAGTTGCTCCTCTTGACCCATGGTTTTTCCTTATTCACAAGGGTTTCCACGTAAAATTCTTGGTGTCATTATTTTTTCATTTTATTTCTTTTACTTTTACCATGCATATATATTTGTATTTATCCGCATTTTCTCAACATTTTTTATTATTTCTATCTTTTTAAGATTCAGTGGTCTCTTTTAACTAGTTTTATAATTCATTGTTGTTTTTCTCAGCTTACCGTATTTACTAACCTAGTTAAATAAAAAATAGATAGACTTTTGAATCAGTTCCGAAATTATACCTTAACACCCGAGTCCCTTTTAATCTGATTAATTAATTTATTTGTAGAGTCACAGTTATATACGTATAAAAAATATTCATTTTGTCTTGTTAAAATTTTCTTAATATTAAATTTAGTTGATTGATTTTATTGATAGAAAAATCTAAGTTGAGTGATTTTATTGATACAAACCAAAGTTTCATGACTTTGTTAGATTAATTCTCAATGTTAAATGACCTTTGAAGATATGTACTCATTATCTTTTCAATCTTTCTTTCTCGTTTCAAATATCTTTCTCCCTCTTTTTTCGCTCTTTCAAGAAGCTCTGTTGTATCTATTGAGAGAAAAATTGACGGAATCAATTTAAAACCAAACAAACCCAACTGATATATAGGAAAAGTTGCATTAAAACCTCACTAAAATGAATAAAATATAGGTGAGGTCGTAAAATATTTATTATTTTATTGATGAATTATTTAATTGATAAGTCAATCTTTTATTAATTTTAAGAATGTTTTGACATCATAAAATTCATTTAGGTTTGAAATCTCGAAGAATTTGAATATGTACACTTATGAAAATGTTATTTATGAGCTTGAGTTCATTATTAATAATTTCGATTATTGCAATAAAATGGACATTGCTAACGTGTTGGATGGGTGAAAATGATACATTTTCAGAGGTTCAAAGATTAGAAGAAATTTACCATTAGAAAAAAAATGTTGATGATTGATATGAAGAAGATACAACACCTTTGGGAACCAGTTATGTGTAAGGAAACACTTATCACATCTAAACTTTTCACAATTTTAGGGAGCGGTCCAAAAAGACAACATCAAAACTGTTGATAAAATAAGAAAAGTCAAAGATGAGCTTCAACGAGATTCTAATCAGTATTAACAGAAAACAGAATAAAATAGAATCATATTTAATAAATTGTCTTAAATATATTGTACTTTTAGAGAATTATTAATTTATAATATTAATGAGACCATATATCAATATAGGAGACTTCTGAAAATATATTATCTTATTAAAATGAGTGATTTTTTCCATCTGACCCAAGTCAGGACTTGAAAATATATTATCTTAGAGATATTAATAATTAATCGAGTATTAATTTAGTGAGGTTTTACGATATTTATGCTAATGCCTTTTAAAATAAATAATTATTGGATTTAACATATTTTTTATTTACTGTCTTCATCCCAATTTATGTGGTACTTTTCATTTTTCGAGAGTCGTACATTTTAACTTTGATTAGAAATTCACCGATTTGTAAAATGTCACGATACAAATCGAGTCATGAGTGGCGCAACACTTAACCTCCTAGGTGGGGGAATCAATTTTTTCAACCTCAACTTATATTTATCATTCAATTTACAAAATACTAACCATGATACGGAAGCTTAAATCTTATTAGTGTTAGAAACACAAATCAATTAAAGTCTACTAAATGTAATTCCCAAAACCTGAAAGTCATCACATCAAGGATATCTAATCTCCAAATACTAAGTCTAAGGACACAAAAATAAATGAACCCAGTTAGGTTGTATCCGAAACTAAGGACATCATGTCATAACCGAGAGAATCCAATATGAGATCGAATGATTAACTCACCCTGGAACCTGATGCTGGAGACTGGATAGAGCCGAGAGAGATTCAAAGTCATTGGTACACTCGCTGCACTCCGAAAAACGGGAACAAAGAAAAACGCAAGTAAGGCGTAGTACATGGCAACATGTACTGAGTAGGTATCATCGGTCTGTTAGGATCGAATTCACGCACACACACTAGATGAATGAAGAACACAAGAACTTTCAAGAGAAAGAGATGAGAGATCTAGAGAGAGAAACAGAAAACCCAATATTTTGTGGTAACACCCCGTGAGTAAACTTCCACGGAGTGAGGTATATTTATATTAATAAATCAGAGTATTTTTCGTTATAGAGAACAAATAGAGAATAAATAGGAAAGCCTAAATAGAGAATAAATAGGAAAGCCTAAAATAGAGAATAAATAGGAAAATCTAAAATTAATCAGGCTCCACTACCTAACAATTCTCTAACTTGGAGACTGACTCAGTCATCCAAAAAATACATTGTCAAAAAAAATCTCTTCATCATCAACATCTTTACCGCACTGCAACATCTGTAGCAACAACTACAGAAGACCAACCGAGGTTTTACATAACCTCAGTTTCCCAACATCAACACATTTCGTCAACATGTTTGTCGGGTTCTTTGCACCCTCTATCTTCTCCAAGCACATATCACCATCCTTCACTGCCCTGCTAGTGAAATGGTATCGCCTTCTGATGTGCTTTGTCTACGAGTGATAGACTGAATTTTTCACGAACTGTATGACACTTTGGCTATCTGAGTAAAGAATCTTCTCGCTCTGCTTCTTGCCCAATTCCTCAAGATAATCTTCCAGCCATATCATCTCTTTCCCAGCTTCAGCTATTGCCACATACTCAGCTTCAGTAGATGAAAGAGAAACACACTTCTGAAGCCTGGACATCCAACTCACTGCTATTCCACCTATGGTGTAAATGTACCCGGATGTACTCTTGCTCGAGTCAACATCCCCACCAAGATCATCATCCACAAAACCCTGTAGAGTCACCTTGCCTTTGCCAAAACAAAGTGAAGTATTGGATGTACCTCTCAGATATCTCAGAAGCCACTTCACAGCTTCCCAATGCTCTTTGCCAGGGTTCGCCATGTACCTTATATCAACTCCCACTGCATGTGCTATATCAGGTCTAGTTCAGACCATAACATACATCAAACTACCAACTGTTGAAGCATATGGAACAAGTGTCATGTGATCACGCTCGTCGACAGTCTTGGGTGATTGCTCCTTTGACAATTTAAAGTGATTTGCCAATGGAGTAGTCCTGGGTTTAGCATCATTAACCCTGTATCTTCTCAGCACCTTCTCGATGTATAACTCTTGAAATAGATTTAAAGTGCCAACAGATCTATCCCGAGAAATCTTCATCCCCAAAATCTGTTTTGCTGGACCCAAATCTTTCATCTCAAATGCTGCAGACAACCTTGTCTTCAGATTGTTAATCTCCCTCATACTAGATCCTGCAATCAACATATCATCCATATACAAGAGTAGAAAGACATATGAATCAGTTTATTTCTTAAAGTAACAACAAAGATCATTTTCAGCTTTGCAGAATCCACTCTTGGTCATGAAGGAGTCAAACTTCTTGTACCACTGCCTTGGTGCTTGCTTTAGTTCATACAAGCTCCTGGTAAGCTTGCACACCATGTGTTCCTTGCCTGGAACCACAAATCCTTCCGGTTGCTTCATATAGATCTCTTTGTCAAGATCTCCATGTAAAAACGCTGTTTTTACATCTATTTGCCCTAGATGCAAATTCTCCGATGCAACAACACTCAACAGAATTTGAATAGAGGTTAACTTCACAACAGGAGAGAATATTTCAGCATAATCAATACCTTTCCTTTGTGAATATTCTTTAACCACTAAACGAGCCTTGAACCTTCTTTTGACATCTGGTTCAGTCTTGATTCTAAACACCCTCTTGTCCAGCAAAGCTCTCTTCCCTGCAGGTAGCTCAGTCAACACCTATGTGTCGTTCTTCTCAAGTGACCTCATCTTATTATCCATGGCTTGCTCCCACTTGATCGAATCCTCCACCTGTAGGGCCTCATCAAAAGACTCTGGTTCCCCCTCATCAGTCAGCTATAGATAGTGTAATGAAGGTGAATACCTATCTGGTGCCCTGATGGATCTGGATGATCTCTTTAACACGTGCTCAGGTGTAACTTGCTCCACTTCAGATTCTTCAGTAGGAGTTGGTTGAGTATCTGCTTTGACATCTTTGGGGTTAGTTTTCTCCAACTCAACCTCAACTCCCACTTGCTTTGTAATCTCTAGAACCTTCTGCTCTCTGTCCTTGTATAGGACAGACTCATCAAATGTCACGTCACAGTGTCTCAGGATCTTTCTGTTCTTATCATCCCAAAACCTGTAACCAAAAAAATAAGAACCATAGCTTATGAAGTAACACTTCACAACCTTGGCATCAAGTTTGTCTCTCTTTTGTGGATCAACATGAACATAAGCAGTGCAACCAAAAGTCCTCAAGTGTGAGTACTTGAGTTCTTTTCCTGTCCACACCTCCTCTGGAATCTTGAACCCTAAAGGAACTGATGGTCCCCTATTGATCAAGTATGTAGTTGTGCTCACAACATCCACCCAAAGTGTTTTGGGCAGCCCACAATGTATCCTCATACTCCTTGCACGCTCATTCAATGTTCTGTTCATCCTCTCAGCAATTCCATTCTGCCTTGCCTTACCAGGAACTGTTCTCATCAATCTGATTCCCTTAGTTGCACAGAATGCCTTGAACTCTGATTTGTCATACTCTCCTCCATTGTCAGACCTTAGGCATTTGACTTTCAAACCGGTCTGATTCTCAACTTCAGCTTTCCACTTCTTGAAAGTTGCAAACACATCTTACTTATGCTTCAAGAAGTAAACCCATACCTTTCTGCTGAAATCATCAATAAAGGTAACATAGAATCTGGATCCTCCAAGTGATGATACTGGAGATGGTCCCCAAACATCTGTATGGACCATTTCCAACCGCACTTTCTTTGGCTCTCTAGGAGTCTTTGTGAAGCTTACTCTTTTCTGTTTGCCCATAACACAGCTCTCGCAAAGACCCATATCAACAGACTTCAGATCCTCTAATGCTCCTTTTACAACCAGCATCTTCATTCCTTTAGCACTCATGTGTCCAAGTCTGTTGTGCCACAGACATGAACCGGAAGCACCTTCAGCAATAGCGGCCATGTTTATACACCCTGCAGTGGAGTACAAGGTTCCAGATTTGGTGCCACGAGCTACTACCATAGCACCTTTCACGAACTTCCACGGGCCTTTCCCAAAATCTGTTGCATATCCCGTGCTATCCAACTGACCAACAGAGATCAGATTTTACTTGATCCCAGGAATATATTTGACATCCTCCAATGTCCACTGGTTTCCCGAGGTGGTCTTTATGCAAACATCACCCTTTCCTTCAATCTCTAAGGCTTTATTATCAGCAAGATATACTTTTCCAAAATTTCCAGATTTGAAATTTTGGAACAACTCCTTGCTTGGAGACGAATGGAAAGATGCACCAGAATCCAAAATCCATGATTCAACCGGGCTGTTCACACTAAGGATTAGAGCATCCCCAATGTCCTATGCTGAATTTACAGAATCATTGTCATCTCCAAATTTCTATTTCAGTTTCTTCTTTGGCTTTGTACAGTTCATCCGAAATTGCCCTTTTTCTCCATAGTTCCAACAAGTCACGTTTGATCTGTTCAAGGATTTTCCTCGATTCTTTGATTTCGATCGACCATGTTGATTTTGGCCTTTCTTCTTACTTCTCCCCCTTCGATCAACGCTGAGAGCACTGCCCGATGAATCTCCCACTTCTCGTTTGTGAATACTTTCGCTAAGAACAACATCACGGATTTCATCAAACTTCAGTTTCTCAGATCCACGGGAACTGCTGATCGCAGTAACAACAATATCCCAAGACTCGGGCAGAGATGACATCAAAATCAACGCCTTAATTTCATCTTCAAAATTAATATCCATAGAATGGAGTTGACTCACACTCATATTAAAATCGTTTATATGATCAGAAACGGATCCAGTTTCAGACATCTGTAAATTGAACAATCTACGCATCAAATATACCTTGTTCATAGCCGATGGTTTTTCATACAAGTTTGACAGTGCCTTCAATAGACCGGACGTAGTCTTCTCCTTCACGATGTTGAACGCCACGTTTCTTGACAAAGTCAACCGGATCAACCCTAGAGCCTAGCGATCGTTAAGGTTCAACTTCTCCTCTGTCATGGATTCCTTCTTCACCCCGGTCAACGGTTCGTGAAGATCTTTCTGCTACAGATAATCTTCGATCTACATCTTCCAGAAACTGAAATCGGATCCATCATACTTCTCGATTCCAAGCTTTGAACTATCCATCTTTAGTGATCGTGTTGAATTTCCTTAGCTCTGATACCAGTTGTTAGGATCGAATTCACGCATACACACTAGATGAATGAAGAACACAAGAACTCTCAAGAGAAAGAGATGAGAGATCTAGAGAGAGAAAGAGAAAACCAAATATTTCGTGGTAACACCTCGTGAGTAAACTTCCACGGCGGTGAGGTATATTTATATTAATAAATCAGAGTATTTTTTGTTACAGAGAATAAATAGGAAAGCCTAAAATAGAGAATAAATAGGAAAGCCTAAAATAGAGAATAAATAGGAAAACCTAAAATTAACCAGGCTCCACTACCTAACACGGTCAACCCAAATTAGAAACTAAATATGCAATGAATAGATAGTATAAAATCAACTATTACACTTAGCAGGTGGCAAACAACAAACAACATAAAGCTGTGACAAGAACACTAAGTGTGTATGTAACCAATCAACAATATCAAGAACATACTTGAGGACTCATGCCTCCAAACTAAGCAAATTTGAGCATTGAATCATTTGAGATTTAGTACATTACCTTATTTATGTATCTTTTCTTTTAATGTTATTGTGTCAAAACCTGAAACCCTGATTCAATAATGTCGTGTCAAAATGTGATACTCCGATTCAATAATTTTGTGTCCGAACGTGAAACATCGATCCAATAATGTTGTATCAGACTGTGACACCTTGAACCAATAATACCATGCTGAAACGTTACACTTGAACCAATAATGTCAGTAATTTATTATTTATTATCACCACTTTTCACTTCATTAACAACATTTTACCAAGCCTTCTTTATTCAAGACATCACTTTGATATAGAGGTTTCAAGATTATAAGTTCACGTACTCAGGATTTCAAATCAATCACAAACCTCACAACCAAGCCACACAACCGCACCATCACGTACATAGAAAACTTCATAATATCACTCAATGCATATCAACCACTATTAAGACTTTATCTAATAAATAGAATAAGCCATAACCTACCTTCACCGAAAAACTGAAGTCAAATAAGTTACTTCTTCATTACTTTTCCTTTCGTCAATGCCTCTGAACAATTCCAATCTATGCAACATACGTAATTTGTAAATTAACAAGTCTACAGACACTCATATTACTCTATGTATAGCCTAGACCAAAAATGATCTAACACAAATCTATACTCATGTTCCTAATCTTGAAGTTCATTGATATGTCAAGTCTCTTAAATCTTATATTCAAACCTAAGGTTAAGTCTTTATTTCTCTGAATAACATAACCTTAATTATATCCAAATAATATATAACATTTAATATTTAATTATTTATCTCAATATATCAAAATTTGATTTATAAGAAAATAATAAAAATTAGAATATCTACAGCTCGTGCTGGCACGAGTGGCAGTCAACACTTCCATTTGCAACCTAGTATCTTCATCACTCTATTAATGCCAGGTTGCACTATTAATTATTTAGTAATCATCAAATAATTATTACCTACAAACCTTGTCCCCAACCTCAAACTAAACTCTAACCGTAAATAGTTCTCGCCTAACAATTTTTGTTTATAATTGTTGAACTTGTACGTATTAATATGCAGTGGCGGAGGTAAGATTTTTATCGAGGGATTCAAAAAATAAACAAGCATATTAATAATATTCACAAATAAGTAGGTTAGATCGAGTCAAGTATAAACGGAGCGGGTGGGTCAAATATAAACAAGTATGATTTGATTTAAGCAACTAAAAAAAATTCAACTCTACCTCAACACAAACTATAACATCACAAGGTATGCTCTTCTAATAACATCATAATGATTTGGATAATAATTTAATATTGTAAATTTTTCACCGGGGTCAAACTTTAAAGTACTCAAATCAAATTCTTGAGAAGTATGTGATGGTTCTTCTGAATGATTGATATTTTCTTCTTGGTTAGATTGACTTTGACTATGAGAGACTAAATTTAGTTTCGAGACCGAGTAAAATACTTCTTCATTGAATATTAAGACTGAATTATAAAGTAACAATTTAGTTAGAATTTAAGAGAATTAATCACACAATAAGAACAATTAAAGAAAAGTGCACACACGATAAAGACCAAAACTAAAAAGCTTTAAGCAATAGTTATCTATCAATCTCTCCAATATTAGATTAAGAAAATATATTAAATTAGCGAAACAATGAAATTTTAATAATATCAATAAATTAGTCAACTAAAAGAAAGCGCATCATGAAAGAACGAAAAAGGTATATAAAAATTTAGTAAGAAAAAAGGGAACCAAAAACCTATAGAAGTAGATATCAATGGACATGAAAAAAACGACTGTGATAGGCTTCAAATTTTCGATAACGATCAATCCAACAGAAGCAGCAAGGAGTAGCTACAAGCAGCAGCCACCAGCGTTCAAGGTAGCAAGGAACTGGGAAGTGGGAAGAGAGATGAAAAATAAAACTGAAAAAATTCCTAGTAGAACAAAATGGTTTTTAATAATTTGACTTTGTAATCCTGAATTAATCTAATAAATCCTGACTTTCCTCTTTTTTTGGAAGTAAAAGTCAATTTTTTGATTGTATTATTATTTAACAAAATAAAATTAAAACGCCTAAAATAGAAATTGGGAAAATGCTGAAAAATAAAGCTGAAAAAATTACCTTGGTCGGGGCTCAAACACGCAACCTCACATTCTTCAGCGAGAAATCTTGAACCCCCAAAGCCACTAAGCTACGCCTTTGGTGTACATTAAGGGGGTTCAACATTATGTATTTCTGTCATTATATTATTACCTTTTTCTAATTTATCTTGTAAATTCTTTTCTAATCCATATCCTTTATTATCTGTTCTTTGTTCGCATATTTTAAAATGACATATTGTTTGTTCCAAATTTAAGTCTTTTAATTTACATCCTTTGCATGTGAATAATCTATTCTTATTGTTTTTACTTATTTCTTTAACTTTTTCTATAGTCAAATCTACTGCAAAATCTTCTTCTAACATTATTTCAATATCCATTCCTTCTAAAGGCATTTCTTCTACAACACTTTCTTCTTCAAAATCTTTTTGAGCTTCTTAATTATAATCTGTAAATCTAATTGAAGATTCTCCTTTAGAATTTGTATATATTAAATGAGCATCTGGTATTAATGCTTCTTTTTCTTTAAGATCTCCTAATTTTCATTCTAATCCTGCATATTCTTCGGGATTTATTTTTATAGGTTTTATTAATTTTATCCCTTTATTTTCTATTACTTCTACTACGTCTTTTATTTGTAATTTAAATCTAGTGTTACTATTATCTGTCATTTTTCCTAAAAATCCTACACACATCAATAAATTCTTTTCACTATGCATTTCTTCATATCCTTTAGTTTGTATTCCTATTCTTATTTGGGTTCAAAATTCATTTAAATTCATCATAAAATCTGAATTTATGTAGAAAATTCCTCCATCATTATCTACTTCTGTTAATCCTATAATTGCCTTTTTTATGTCTGTCCATCTATTACCATATATTGTAATTAATGTCTTTGTTCCTAAGTTTTTTCTAGTTAGTCCTTTAATTCCTATAACTATTAATGCTATATGCATTAAATCTTTTTTAACATGTTCTATTTCTTTTACAAATTCAGCGTGTATGAGTGGTAGAGATACAGAGTTTTTTCCTAATACTATTAATTGTTGTTCTCTAAAATGTCTATATAGTTGATTTTGAATTTGTATTGTATAAAACTTTTGGATTCAATAAATTTAATTGATTTTGTTGGAAGATTTGTATATCTTTATCTGTATCTATTATTTCATTTAATTGTTGATTATTTTCTTCCTTTGTCTTTCTATTTAATATTTTTGACAAAAAATTATTGCTTATCATATTCTAGGAGTAACTTGTCTTGGTCTTTCTTGTCTTTTATCTCTTGGTCTAGTTGGAAAAATATACATTTTTTCTGTTTTATAATTATTTTTTCTTTTTGAGGAGTAATTTCTATTTTATTTAACTTTTCTATTAATTCTTCTATTCCAGTTGTGTTTATATTTTTACCTTCTACTTTTTCTTTAAAGTTTTTATCTATCTTATTATGTAGTTGTAATAAAAGTTATATTTTAATATTGTTCTGTTGTAAAATAATTTGATCTGGTTTTGAAGATGGGCTAAAATCTTTATAATATGACGGAAGGACTATTCTTTTTTCTATTAATTTTATCGCTCTCTCTATATGTTTCTGACTCTATTAGATCTATCATGAAAGAACTATTTCTTTTGTCGAAGCTAATTCTGTTTTTATTTCTTGTATTTTTATTATTAATGTAATACTAACTTCTTCTTTAGATTTATTTTTTAACTCGTTTAATTTTTTACTTAAATCTACTCCTTGTTCCTTGAGGTAATCTAAATTATTTTCTATCTTACTAAAAAGTTTTTTTTTTTGTTTATTTTGCGTTTCTTCTTGTTCACTTAATATTTTTATAATTTTGTTATTTGATTCTTTTATTTTTTCACTGAGATTGATTATTAAATCTATTAAAGTATTATATTGAGCGTCTTATGTATGTAAACAATGATTTCCGTTCTCAAAGTTACACTTAATTAGATTGTGTGATTATAACCTTTGAAATATTTTTTCTATATTAATTTGTAAGTCTAAGTATTTTATGTTCTTTAATGAAGCTATTTTTACTATTGTTATTTTATCCTAAAGTCGTTGGGTGATAATATTCATAAAAAAATTAATTGTTTTATTGTAATTATTTATAACACTACTAATATGTTGTAATTCCCATTTTAAAGCATTTATATATTCTTCGTTATTTATAGTTTTTTCGAAATAAAAGGCATTTGGTATAAAAAAATTCGTTTTCGTATATATATATATATATATATATAGATATGCTTCCATAGATTTTTCTACTCTTTGTAATCTTTTCTTTTCTTCTATATCTCTATATAATATCCAAAATTCAAATCTTATACTTCTAGCAAATGGAAGATTTCTCATAAAGTATTTTTGATTGAAATATTTCTAGATCTAAGATGTTTTATTAATTTTTGTTCTAAGTTTCTAGCTAAGAAAAATATATAATCTAATTTATTAGTTATTTTCTTTGTAAAGCTTGTAATTTTTAGGTCTTTTAGTAATATATCTGCTTTTACATATAAGTCTTGTAATTCTCTTTTAGCCTTTTTATTTCTCTAGTATTTTTATATGGTCTTTTCATATATTATCCTACAGAATTATAGTAATAAGAATTATTTTTAATTATTTTCATTCTTTCTATTACTTCTTTTATTTCAAACTCTACTTGTTTTAATTCTTCACTAATTTGTTGTTGAGATTGTCTAAGAGTTTCCCTAAGTGTCTTTACAGAATTTTTATATGTATAGGTTAGAGATAATCTTAATTTTAATGTAAATAAATGGCTTTCTAAGAATTTTTTATATAATCTAACTATTTTTAAATGTTGTCTATTATAAAACAAAGTTTTATGGTAAGCAAATGTTTTTCTAAAATAATAATCTTTTTTCATATAAGGTCTTTTAGATCTAACGCTCTGATACAAAAAATAGTGGGATGTTTCAATAAATTAGATATTTCGATAAAAGTGGCTTTTTCAATAAATTCGTTGAACTTTTAATGTTGTACAATCCTACTCAGTACTCCTCCTTCACTCTGTTGTCCTATTATGTAATTATCATATTAGTTTCTAGTTTTAACTTCCTTTTTTTTATGCACCCTGTCCATTAATGAATCTATTATTACTGTTCATCTCTTTCTCTTAGCCTTTGTTCTTAAAAGTAATCTTCTTTAACCACTCCCCGGATTTGGTTATTCATAGTTCTTTTCTCAGAACATTTAACATGACAATGTCCTAGGAATTTACAGGTTAATCCATCGATACTTTTAAGAAGCTAAGAGACTAACCATATACTAAGTAATATAGATTCATGATGATATTCATAAATTTACATATATGGAAAGTTTACTAGAAACTTAAATATGAAAACTTACATTTATTAGAATAGAGTGAAGTTTCCCTTTCGGGAAACCCGAAAAGCTTCCAAACCTTTACTTAAAACAAACTATTAGAATAAAGAACTGAAATCTTTACTACAATCTTTAAAAGATAATTTTAAAGAGGAAAAGGGTTGTTTTGAGGATTTTTGAGAGAGTTTTTGTTGTGGTTGTCTTAGCCTTTTTCGCCTTCTGCCTTTTCTTGTCTTGATAATGCTTGCTTTTATAGAGATCTTCAGACTTCAAATTTCGGATTTCAAATGAAAAAGGAATCTTATCATCTCAGCCGGGTACACTTCTGGGCCCCATCGTCACATCAAATTTTTTTTCCTTTTCTTGCAATATTGTCCTTGTAGTCTGGTATCTATCTTATCCTTTTAAGTGCGTCCCAACATTTTTTCTACAGATATGTGGTAGTGGGTGAAGTGGGACTCACATTTTGTCTAAAGAAGCTCTTTTCTTAGTTTATATATATATATATATATACATATATATTAATTTTTTTTAGTATCTAAATTATGTAATGCTATGGAATCAAAACTCATTCCAAAGTCATCGTTATTAGGATCTTGAGCAAATTGCATTGTCTCTAAGTTTTCTTCTGAACTTTCTTGACTATTTTTTGGGCTTGGAATTGGGCTTGGGTCTTTAATGATGCATTTTTCTTGTTCCTGTTTTTGTTTGAGTAGTTTTTCTACTGTTTTGGTAATAAGAAATTCTATGTCTTTAGTTTTCTGGGCCTTTTTAGTTTTTAATTTCAGGTTTTGGGTAAAAGATAGAGGTAGTCTTCGTCTATTCTGAGAAGAAGATGATCCTTCTTCATTTTCACTTTTTGGCAAAGTGACAGCCATAAACGGATTTGATAAGTCTTTACCGGCTACCATTTGAACCGGACTAGCTGTATCTTCATCCGATACAGTGAATTTCTTAACATTCATAGGGGAATGCACACCCATCTCATCCATTTTTATTTGGGATGGAACACCCTGTATATCTGTCTGGGTTTTTACATCTTGTTTAGTCTTACCTCTGCTCTCCATTCTTTTGAGTCTTTCCCTGAGCTTGGCATTTTCTTGCATTAGAGCTTCATTTCTCAAATTTAGTCTTTTGAATGCTTCAGTCATGGATGAGCAATGATCACAAAATATTACTTTATCTGTGTCTTTTTAGATGTTGTATTGTGGAGTTTTATATGGGTTTTGTCTAAGGACTGGAGAAATATAGTAATTTGGCCCTAATATTCCTCTAGCATAGTCTAAAGCTTCTGTAAAATCATTAAAACCTTTAAAAAGAGGTTTTTGAAAACCTTTAATAGAGTCTAAAACTTCTATCCATGTCTGAAAAACACCATTTGTTTTACCATGAATTACTACATAATATTTTAAAAAAAAATCTTTGTTTTTGCTAGTAAAATAATATCCTAAAGCATTTATAACAACAATTACATATTTAGTGTCTTTTTTATTATGAGCTATCCATATATTGTCTATGAGGCATGTTTACTGTTTGTCTAATTGACAGTTAGATAAATGTCTGAATATCCAGTTAGACGGATCGTACGCTATTAAATTTTGTTGTCCAAACTGCCGTCTTTCTATTTTAACATCATCAATTTTGTCTAGAGATTTAAAATGTAAATTTGCTAACATTGTCTGTTTGTAAGAGTCTGCCAAACCTGAGGTTGAAGGTTGAACTCTTTTACCTTTTTCTGGTAGTAGAGGTCTCATTCTGTAAAATTTAAACTTTGATCAGTAATCTACTCAGTTGATCTGCAATATTATTATCATTTCCTTTGATATGCTCAAAGATTATAGAATGATAAATTGATATAGTATCTAAAAAATTTAGCCATCGTCTTCTACTTCTAGTTTTATCATTAATTTTTTGATGGAATTTTACTATAGCTTCACAATCTGTTCTTATTAATATTTCTGGTTTATTTAGAATATAAATTCTAAAACTATTTAAACCATATATTACAGCTAAAATTTCAACATCTATACTATCTTTATTACCTTTTTCTTTGAATTTTTCACTTTGCTAAACAAATATTTTTTCTTCTTGTTTAGAACTGTATTTATGTGCTCTTGATTTTAATAATGCACCCCATCCCTCAAAACTTCCATCTGTCTCTATTATTAAATAGTCTGATTCTAATGGCATATTAAGATCGGGAATATTTTTTATTTTTTATTTTATTTTTTGTACTAATTTTATGTCTTCAATATTAAAATTTCTTTGTCCCTTATTTCCTGTCTTAGAGTATAATGATCCTACTATTTTTCCTATGTCTTTAATAAACGGTCTTGCATAATTAATTATCCCTAGGAATTTTTGTAAATCTTTTAAATTATTTAATTTATCTGGCATGTATAGAGCTTTTTTAGCTATATGAGGTTGTAGTTTAACCTTTCCTTCTCCTAAAGTAATTTCTAAAAAATTCAAATACTTTTTACATAATTCTATTTTCTTTTTACTAATTATTATTCCATTATTAACAAATAGTCTAAAAACAGTTTGTAAATGTCCTAAATGTTTTTTGATATTTTTACTAAATACTAAAATATCATCTACATATGCTAAAACAAATTTTTTATATTCTCCAAATATTTTGTCCATTTTTCTTTGGAAAATTGGAGGTGCGGTTTTTAACCTAAATGACATTTTGACCTAAAGAAAAATGGATAAAATATTTGGAGAATATAAAAAATTTGTTTTAGTATATGTAGATGATATTTTAGTATTTAGTAAAAATATAAAAGAACATTTAGGACATTTACAAACTGTTTTTAGACTATTTGTTAATAATGGAATAATAATTAGTAAAAAGAAAATAGAATTATGTTAAAACTATATAATTTTTTTAGGAATTACTTTAGGAGAAGGAAAGGTTAAACTACAACCTCATATAGCTAAAAAAGCTCTAGACATGCCAGATAATCTAAATAATTTAAAAGATTTACAAAAATTCCTAGGGATAATTAATTATGCAAGACCTTTTATTAAAGACTTAGGAAAAATAGCAGGACCATTATACTCTAAGACAGAAAATAAGGGACAAAGAAATTTTAATATTGAAGACATAAAATTAGTACAAAAAATAAAAGAAAAAATAAAAAATATTCCTGATCTTAATATGTCATTAGAATCAGACTATTTAATAATAGAGACAGATGGAAGTTTTGAGGGATGAGTTGCATTATTAAAATCAAGACCACATAAATACAGTTCTAAACAAGAAGAAAAAATATGTATTTACCAAAGTTGAAAATTCAAAGAAAAAGGCAATAAAGCTAGTATAGATGCTTTAAATTTTAGCTGTAATATATGGTTTAAATAGTTTTAGAATTTATATTCTAAATAAACCAGAAATATTAATAAGAACAGATTTTAAAGCTATAGTAAAATTCCATCAAAAAATTAATGATAAAACTAGCAATAGAAGACGATGGCTAAATTTTTTAGATACTATAACAATTTATCATTCTATAATCTTTGAGCATATCAAAGGAAATGATAATAATATTGCAGATCAACTGAGTAAATTACTGATCAAAGTTTAAATTTTACAGAATGAGACCTCTACTACCAGACAAAGGTAAAAGGGTTCAACCTTCAACCTCAGGTTTGGCAGACTCTTAAAACAAACAATGTTAGCAAATTTGCATTTTAAACCTCTAGATAAATTGATGATGTTAAAATAGAAAGACTGCAGTTTGGACAACAAAATTTAATAGCATACGAGCCGTCTAACTAGACATTCAGACATTTATCTAACTGTCTATTAGACAAACAGCAAACATGCCTCATAGACAATATATGGATAGCTCATAATAAAAAAGACACTAAATATGTAATTGATGTTTTAAATCTTTAGGATATTATTTTACTAGCAAAAATAAAGAAAATAGATTTAAATATTATGTAGTAATTCATGGTAAAACAAATGGTGTTTTTCAGACATGGATTGAAGTTTTAGACTCTATTAAAGGTTTTCAAAAACCTCTTTTTAAAGGTTTTCATGATTTTTACAGAAGCTTTAGACTATGCTAGAGGAATATTAGGGCCACATTACTATATTTCTCCATCCCTTAGACAAAACCCAGATAAAACTCCACAATACAACATCCAAAAAGACACAAATAAAGTAATATTTTGTGATCATTGCTCATCCATGACCGAAGCATTCAAAAGACTAAATTTGAGAAATGAAGCTCTAATGAAAGAAAATGCCAAGCTCAGGGAAAGAATCCAAAGAATGGAGAGCAGAGGTAAGACTAAACAAGATGTAAAAATCCAGACAGATATACAGGGTTTTCCATCCCAAATAAAAATGGATGAGATGGGTGTGCATTCACCTCTAAATGTTAAGAAATTCACTGTATCGGATGAAGATACAACTAGTACGGTTCAAACAGTAGCCGGTAAAGACTAATCAAATTCGTTTATGGCTGTCACTTTACCAAAAAGTGAAAATGAAGAAGGATCATCTTCTTCTCAAAATAGACGAAGACTACCTCTATTTTTTTACCCAAAACCTGAAATTAAAAACTAAAAAGGCCCAGAAAACTAAAGATATAGAATTTCTTATTACCAAAACAGTAGAAAAACTACTCAAACAAAAACAGGAACAAGACAAATACATGATTAAAGACCCAAGCCCAATTCCAAGCCCAAAAAATAGTCAAGAAAGTTTAGAAGAAAACTTAGAGACAATGCAATTTGCTCAAGATCCTAATGACAATGACTCTGGAATGAGTTTGATTCCATAGCATTACATAATTTACATACTTAAAAAAAATTATATATATATCAACCCCTTTCCTTTTTCTTTTTTTTTTAAAAAGGGAAGTTAAAACTAGAAACTAATATGATAATTACTTAGTAGGATTGTACAACATTAAAAGTTTAACGAATTTATTGAAAAAGCCACTTTAATTTATTGAAAAAAGCCACTTTTATCGAAATATCTAATTTATTGAAACATCCCACTATTTTTTGTAATTATCATATTAGTTTCTACTTTTAACTTCCTTTTTTTTAAGGACTCTGTCCATTCATGAATCTATTATTACTGTTCATCTCTTTCCCTTCCCCTTTGTTCTTAAAAGTAATCTTCTTTAACCACTCCCTGGATTTGGTTATTCATAGTTCTTTTCTCAGAACATTTAACGTGACAATGTCCTAGGAATTTACAGGTTAATCCATCGATAATTTTAAGAAGCTAAGAGACTAATCATATACTAAATAATATAGATTCATGATGATATTCATAAATTTACATGAATTTATTAGATAATTAACATTTTATAAACACATATAATTTACATATATGGAAAGTTTATTAGAAACTTAAATATGAAAACTTACATTATTTAGAACAGAGTGAAGTTTCCCTTTTGAGAAACTCGAAAAGCTTCCAAACTTTTATTTATGCGACATTATATTAAAAGCATACATACTTTCACACTACTGCGCAGTAACTCTTCCGAAAGGTTCTGATTTTTTATAAAGTTGTGATTTTTTCGATGAGTTATTACATATTTGAAAAGTTGTGATTTTTTTTAAGGGTTGTGATTTCTAAAAAAAACGCGATAAGACCCTTTAAATAATATCCTTTAATGTCTTTAAATAGAGGGGGTTTCTCACACTTTTAAACTACAAATTTTGTAAATTTTCTATTATTCTTCTAAAAATTAGGAAAACTGTGAGAATTGTTCAATCATGCAATTATAATATTTTTTGATTTTCTATTTTTCTGTAATGACCCGCGAGGTTATTTTTGGAAATATAAATTATTAATATAACTTGAATTAATTTATTTATGATTAATGGTAAATAATGGAATTATTAAATAGTTAGTGGGCTAAAGAGATAATTTATTTATGATCCTATACTATTAGGGTCATTTATTAAAAGAATAAGTTAGTGATTTTGATCAGTTTAATAAACAATTAATTTAGAAAAGAAGGAGAGGTAGATATCTTACCTGAGCGACGCACACGAGAGGAAAAGAGATAGCGATCTGCAGGTAACAATCACTCGGTCTTTGTTATAATTAGTTTTGCTTAATTGATTTCAGCAATGGGTTTGAAAGCTGAATTAATGTTCCTTCTTATGCAAAGGTGAATTGATGCCAGGTGAATAAAGATCGTTAGATTGCAATTGGAGACAATGTTATATGTAAAATAATTAAATTGATTAGGTGTAATTGAAATGGAAATTACGTTATGGTTGTAAAGTTACATTTGACTATTCTGGGAATATAGGCAAGCATTGAAAATAAAAATTGGATAGGTAATGATTGCCAGTGATTGGACATCATGAACCAATCATTGGTGGGTAGAAAAGAAAGGTAATGATTGCCAATGATTGGCCATCATGAGCCAATCATTGGTGTGTAGAAAAGAAGAAAACAGAACACACGTTAATGTGCTTTAATTAGGCGTAATTTTAAAAATAATAATTATTATATTGTGGTTCAAGTTTTGATATATTGATATATAATTTAAATATTGGATGAATAAGATTTTGTGAGAACCATTTAAATTAGGACGTTGGAAAAAATTGGGATACAATCCTACACTTCAAACTTGGGAACTATGATATTGAAAATTTTAATTGACATCAACAATTACAAACTTGATTATAAAATTGGGTGAATTTTTTGTTCAAGGTTAAACACAAAAAAATGTGGGAATTGTTAGTTTCAAACCCTTATTGTGAATTTATATACTGGAATAGATTGCATCGATTCGGAAACTCAACGGAAAGGGAAGACTCAAGACCCGGAGTTATTATTCAGCTGGATAAAGCAAGTCGATTTCTAAAACCTTGTTAAGAATATATTATTCGTGTATTTCCTTGTGTGTTGTTGAGAATAATTTGGAGACTTGTTGCTTATTTGTTGTTGTATTCCTTGTTGTAAATTATGTTTTGTTATCAAATTGGTTATCTCCTCATTTTTTTTAATATTTAAGCATGTCATTTGCATTGTATTCGAGACATGGTTGTGATAAGAGTTAATTGATAAGAGGATTTACCATTGCAAGGGTCGTATCGCGCGCCGTAATGGATATTATATTTTGAGGGACATATAGCATGCCGCGACGGTTACTATTATCGAGGGTCATGTCGTGCGCCGCGACTGATGCATAGACAGAAACAATAATCTCTAATAAGATGAAGGATATCTTTGCATAAACCTAAATATGTTTTCTCTATTCCTGTTTTATTGATAGAATTGTTTGCTTACAAACATGTTATGAACTTTTCTTTTGAATCGTAGGTCTATTAGAAATAATATTCTTATGACACATTGATATTGGTAAAATATGTGTACAACTTAATTATTACTTTCCTCAAACTCACTTGTGCTTGCACGAAATGTTCTTTACTAGAAAAATTGACTTCAAAAGAGGTCTGAATAAACCATCTTTTGGATTGTGGATCAATTAGAAAAAAGACTCTTTATCCCGAAAAACGGGGATAAGATATGTGTACGTCCTACCTCCCATATTCAATTTAAGATGAATATCTTTTTCACTAATAAAATTTGATATTGGGCAAGACTTCATTTACATCAAGTTATGGTGATGTTAAAAAAATTGATCAAAATCTTGACAAATTTCCTTACCTAAAGTCATGGTGATCGTCAATAATTTGTTCTCAAAACCTGGATGAATCACCATAATATATTCAGCATTAATGAGAATATCATATAATTTAATTTATCTCTTGATATATTTGGGATAGTTCTGAAGGAAGTGGAACTGATACACTTCCTACTAGTAAAGTTGAGCTCTGTCCATTTATATTTTGTAATTTCATCAAAGATAAACTAATGTGTGTGTAGAAATTTTCCAGCCCATTTCAACGGAATGTTTTTTATTTAATAATCGTAATTAGCTTGATTGTATGGGTTGAAATCTCTCATTTCTAGAGGGTTAAACACGGTGAAGTTTGGCATTTTAGCTGATAGATGGAATATTGATTTCTTTTATTCCTACAATCAGGATGTAAGTAGTTGTGAAAGGGATGAAGGTATTTTCTATGTGATGAACTCACGAAAATCATTGAAATTTCATCTTTTAACTATTTTGAAAATATTACATGATTGACATTTCTTTATCATATTTGATATTTCTTTACCTTCCTAAATTACCACGAAAAATCTTTTTTAAAAGACTAATTTTTTGGTCATATAGGTCATTTTATAAATTATCAAAAAATAAAAATAAAGTTTTTGCCCAACCCTAAACTAATCTGATTAGGGTAAAGCCCACAATCATTAACCCTATCTATAAAAGCTAAATTCAACTTCCTCTTGAGCTCACCTTCATTTCTTCTTACTATGTTGCCTCCTTGCTCACGTCTGAATGTTAAGCTACTACTTATTCTATTGTGGGCGGTACAAACTCTCTTACACACACGCACGCACGCACTCTCGCATGCACACATGGACGCACGCGTGCGCACATATTTGCGCACGCGCGCACACACACACCCTCATTATTGAAATGAAATCTACTTTTTTGGGGCTACCCCATGACGTGAAAAATCTAATTTTTATTTTCTATCTCCTAGTCTTCTTTCTGTTAGCAATGTTCTAATAATAAGGTTTTTGAATGTACTTCAAGTGGGATGAAACTCAAAAAATCTTCCTGCTTGCACACGCACACATTATTGAAGTGAAATCTACTTTTTTGGGGCTACCCCATGGCGTGAAAAATCTTCTTTTTCCTTTCTATCTCCTAGTCTTCTTTATAATTGAAGTGTTCTAATAATAAGGTTGTTGAAGGTACTTCAAGTGAGATGAAACACATAAAATCTTCGGTAAATGATGTTAAGCACATATTGCAGCAAAATGACTAAGTTGAAGTTTCTTTTCCCCTATTACGATCTTTCTATTTTTATGACGAGTACTTCACCGGAGAGTGCCAAATCTAAAACGAATCTTAAGTAGGCTTCAAGACACCGTGAATCAGATTCACAATGGATCACAAGAGGGTTCAATCTTATACGACTACTGTTCACAAAAAATTGCAAAACCTTCTTTAAGAACAGTAAAAATAGGGGGAAAATATGATAGTGACTTTTACAATCATATTTTAAATTTTCCCATGATATCATATATGGAAATATTTTTAAAATATGCATTCATATATAACTACAATAGTCCACCATATGATAATTACATCTCTTAGGTATAGTTCAATAATTTAAAATTTATAAGAAAAGAAATAGATAACTAGAACAAAGTGATTTTACATAAATAGGACTGTAGGAACACTAATACAGTCTTTTCCTTTTATGGTTAGGTGCAACACCAACACATAAATCATAAGGGAGTACAACTTTCTTACACTTTTGTATGTAAAAAGACATTGTGTGCTTAACAAAATGATTTTTTGAAGGGTTCGTATCATTGATATGAAGATGAGCTCAAGAGGAAATTGAAGTATTACCTACCTTTCTCACCCAAGGTATAATAATTGTATTCTCAACCTTGAAGTGTTAGTTTATTCATGGACGTCCTAACAATGTAACAGTGAATTTCATTTGATGAGCAAATTGGATTCAATTTCGTTACTTTTGATAATGATGGCAGTGAGCTCTCTGATAATAAATATAGTATAGACGTGAAGGTTTTCATAGTTTAGATGATGTTTAAGTTGTTGAACTCAATGTGGAATCAGGGGATGAAAGTTTTCATTAAAGTTTTAAATTTGGGTCGTAGTAATGGTTCTCCAATCGAAGGGTTAATAAGGGTACCAATCACGATGCTGTCGTTCCTAACATATTTTTTCACTCACTATTCTATATTTTTATGTCTTCTAACTCATGTAACCTAGATCTCATTTATCTATCAAATTTACTACCCCATATTATTCTTATTCATTGCAAGGACGAATGTCTCCCATATAAATAGTGATGGTCTTACTTTGTTAACACAATGGTTGAGTAATTGTGATTTATTTAGTTATTGAACGTGGTCAACCATATTTGCCATAACTTCACATTGAACTTTTGAATTATACTCATTATCAAAACTCATGTAACCTCTAGGTTATTTGTCTATCCAAGTTACTACTCCATAATCATCCTATTCATGGCAAGAAAGAATAATCCCAGTACATATAATGATGATCTTATGTTTTTCGATGTATAAGAAAATATACTACACATAAAAATGAGTAAATAAAAGTGTTTATTAGTTAAAGGAAGATGTTCTTTTTATGAAGCTTTGGATTCAATTCTTGTCTCATAATTTTTTATTTGTACTTGGAGATTGAGGTTTGTTTTCCGGAGAAGACATGTTAAGAAAATATTGCTAGACTACTGAAAAAACTTATTATCGTGGGATTAAATCTCCTTTAAAAGAGAAAGATGTCTATTCATATCTCAACCTGAAATTTTATTTTTAACTGTTATTTTGTAATTTCACTAAAAAAACCACTTGACTTTTCTTTATCATGTTTGATATTTCTTTAACTTCCTAAATTACCCCAAAAACCCTTCTTTTAAAGATCAATTTTTTGGTCATATAGGTATTTTTATTATTTATCAAAAAAATAAAAATAAATTTTTGGCCCAAGCCCAACCTAATCGATTAGGGTAAAGCCCACAACCATTAAGCCTATCTATAAAAGCTAACTTCAACTTCCTCTTGAGCTCACCTTCATTTCTTCTTGGTTTGTTGCCTCCTTTCTCCCCTCTGAATGTTAAACTACTACTTATTCTATTGTGGGAGGTACAAACTCTCTCTCACACACACACGCACGCATGCACTTACACGAGCGCACACACACACCCTCATTATTGAAATGAAATATGGTTTTTTGGGGCTACCCCGTGGCGTGAAAAATCTAATTTTAATTTTCTGTCTCCTAGTCTTCTTTCTGTTAAAAATGTTCTAATAATAAGGTTTTTGAATGTACTTCAAGTGGGATGAAACTCAAAAAATATTCGTGTGCGAACACGCACACATTATTGAAGTGAAATCTACTTTTTTGGGGCTACCCCATGGCGTGAAAAATCTTATTTTTATTTTCTATCTCCTATTATTCTTTATGTTAGAAGTTTTCTAATAATAAGGTTTTTGAATGTACTTCAAGTGAGATGAAACACATAAAATCTTTGGTAGATGATGTGAAGCACATATTGCAGCAAAATGACTAAGTTGAAGTTTCTTTTCCCCTATTATGGTCTTTCTGTTTTGATGATGAATACATCCCCGTGAAGTGCCAAATCTAACAGAATCTCAAGTAGGCTTCAAGCTACCGTGAATCGAATTCACAATGGATCACAAGAGGGTTCAATCTTATATGACTACTGTTCACAAAAAATTGCAAAAGCTCCATTAAGAGCAGTAAAAATAGGGGGAAAATATGATACTGACTTTTACATTCATATTTTAAATTTTTACCATAGTATCATATATGGAAATATTTTAAAAATATGCATTCATATATAACTACAATAGTCCATCATATGAGATTTACATCTCTAAGGTATAGTTCAATAATTTAACATTTAGATGAAAAGAAAAAGATAACTAGAACAAAATGATTTTACATAAATAGGAATGTAGGAACACTAATAGAGTGTTTTCCTATTTTTTTTAGGTGCAACACCAACACATAAATCATAAGGGAGTACAACTTTCGTACTCTTTTGTATGAAAAAAAGATATCGTGTGCTTAGAAAAATGATTTGTTGAAGGGTTTGTATCATTGATATGAAGATGAGCTCAAGAGGATGTTGAAGTATTATCTATCTCTCTCACTCATGGTATAATAATTGTATGCTCTACCTTGAAGTGTTAGTTTATTCATGGTCGTCATAACAATGTAACAGTGAATTGATCAGATGAGCAAATTGGATTCAGTTTCGTTACTTCTGATAATGATGACACTGAGCTCTCTGATAATAAATATAGTATAGATGTGAAGGTTTTTGTAGTTTAGATGATGTTGAAGTTGTTGAACTAAATGTGGAAGCAGGGGGTGAAGGTTTTCATAAAAGTTTTTAATTTGGGTCGTAGTAATGGTTCTCCTATCACAGGGTTAATAAGGGTACCAATCACGACGCTGTCGGTCATAACATATTTTTTCACTCACTATTCTATCTTTTTATGTCTTCTAACTCATGTAACCTAGATGTCATTTATCTACAAAATTTACTACCCCATATTCTTCTTATTCATTGCAACGACGATGTCTCCCATATAAATAGTGATGGTCTTACTTTGTTAACACAATGTTGGAGTAATTGTGATTTATATAGAGATTGAACGTGGTCAGCCATATTTTCCGTAACTTCACATTGAACTTTTGAATTATACTCATTATCGAAACTCATGTAACCTCTAGGTTATTTGTCTGTCCAAGTTACTACTCCATAATCATAATATTCATGGCAAGAAAGAATATCCCCACTACATATAATGATGATCTTATGTTTCTCGATATTCATATACACTACGCATAAAAATGAGTAAATAAAAGTACTTATTAGTTGAAGGAAGATATTCTTTTTATGAAGCTTGTGATTCAATTCTTGTCTCATAATTTTTTATATGTACTTGTAGATTGAGGTTTGTTTTCCGATGAAGACATGTTAAAAAACTATTGCTAGACTACTGAAAAAACTTATTATCGTGGGATTAAATCTCCTTTAAAAGAGAATCTATTCATATCTCAACCTGAAAATTTATTTTTAATTGTTATTTTGTAATTTCACCAATTAAAACCACTTGTCTTTTCGTTATCATGTTTGATATTTCTTTAACTTCCTAAATTACTCCAAAAACCCTTGTTTAAAAGATAAATTTTTTGGTTATATAGGTCATTTTATTATTTATCAAAAAATAAAAATAAAGTTTTGACAAGCCCAACCTAATCTGATTAGGGTAAAGCCCACAATTATAACCCTATCTATAAAAGCTAACTGCACCTTTCTCTTGAGCTCACCTTCATTTCTTCTTACTATTTTGCCTCCTCGCTCACGTCTGAATGTTAAACTACTCCTTATTCTATTGTCGGCGGTACAAACTCTCTCTCACACACGCACGCACGCACGCATGCACACATGCGCGCATGCGTGCGTACATACGTGCGCACGCGTGCACACACACATCCTCATTATTAAAATGAAATCTACTTTTTTCGGGGCTACCCCATGGCGTGAAAAATATAATTTTTATTTTCTATCTCCTAGTCTTCTTTCTGTTAGAAATGTTCTAATAATAAGGTTTTTTAATGTACTTCAAGTGGATGAAACTCAAAAAATCTTCGTGCGCGCACACGCGCACATTATTGAAGTGAAATCTACTTTTTTGGGGCTACCCCATGGCGTGAAAAATCTTATTGTTATTTTCTATCTCCTAGTCTTCTTTATGTTAGAAGTGTTCTAATAATAAGGTTCAAGTGAGATGAAATACATAAAATCTTTGGTAGATGATGTGAAGCACATATTGCAGTAAAATGACTAAGTTGAAGTTTCTTTTCCCCTATTATAGCCGTTCTGTTTTGATGATGAATACTTCCCCGTGGAGTGCCAAATCTATACAGAATCTCAAGTAGGCTTCAAGCTACCGTGAATCGAATTCACTATGGATCACAAGAGGGTTCAATCTTATATGACTATTGTTCACAAAAAATTGCAAAAGCTCCTTTAAGAGTAGTAAAAATAGGGGAAAAATATGATAGTGACTTTTACATTCATATGTTAAATTTTTACCATAGTATCATATATGGAAATATTTTAAAAATATGCATTCATCAATAACTACATTGGTCCACCATATGAGAATTACATCTCTTAGGTATATTTCAATAATTTAACATTTAGAAGAAAAGTAAAAGATGACTTGAACAAAGTGATTTCACATAAATAGGACAGTAGGAACACTAATAGAGTCTTTTCCTATTTTTTTTTAGGTGCAACACCAACACATAAATCATAAGGGAGTACCACTTTCGTACGCTTTTGTATGAAAAAAGACATCGTTTGCTTAGAAAAATGATTTGTTGAAGGGTTCGTATCATTGATTTGAAGATGAGCTCAAGAGGAACTTGAAGTATTATCTACCTCTCTCACTCAAGGTATAATAATTGTATTCTCTACCTTGAAGTGTTAGTTTATTCATGGACGTCATAACAACGTACCAGTGAATTGATTTGATGAGCAAATTAGATTCAGTTTCGTTACTTTTGATAATGATGGCAGTGAGCTCTCTGATAATAAATATAGTATAGATGTGAAGGTTTTCGTAGTTTAGATGATGTTGAAGTTATTGAACTCAATGTGGAATCAGGGTATGAAGGTTTTCGTAAAAGTTTTTAAGTTGGGACGTAGTAATGGTTCCCCCATCGCAGGGTTAATAAGGGTACCAATCACGACGCTGTCTGTCGTAATACATTTTTTCACTCACAATTCTATCTTTTTATGTATTCTAACTCATGTAACCTAGATTCCATTTATCTACCAAATTTACTACCCCATATTCTTCTTATTCATTGCAAGACAAATGTCTCCCATATAAATAGTGATGGTCTTACTTTGTTAACACAATGTTGGAGTAATTGTGATTTATATTGAGATTGAACGTGGTCAGCCATATTTTCCATAAATTCACATTGAACTTTTGAATTATACTCATTATCGAAACTCATGTAACCTCTAGGTTATTTGTCTGTCCAAGTTACTACTCCATAATCATCATATTCATGGCAAGAAAGAATATCCCCACTACATATAATGATGATCTTATGTTTTTCGATGTATAAGAAAATATACTACGCATAAAAATGAGTAAATTAAAGTACTTATTAGTTGAAGGAAGATGTTCTTTTTATGAAGCTTTGGATTCAATTCTTGTCTCATAATTTTTTATATGTACTTGTAGATTGAGGTTTGTTTTCCGATGAAGACATGTTAAGAAACTATTGCTAGACTACTGAAAAAACTTTTTATCAAGTGATTAAATATCCTTTAAAAGAGAAAGATATCTATTCATATCTCAACCTGAAAATTTGTTTTTAATTGTTATTTTGTAATTTCTCCAATAAAATCCACATGTCTTTTCTTTATCATGTTTGATATTTCTTTAACTTCCTAAATTACCCCAAAATCCCTTCTTTTAAAGGTCAATTTTTTGGTCATATAGGTCATTTAATTATTTATCAAAAAATAAAAATCAAGTTTTGGCCCAAGCCCTGCCTAATCTGATTAGGGTAAAGCCCACAATCAATAACCCTATCTATAAAAGCTAACTTCAACTTCCTCTTGAGCTCACTTTCATTTCTTCTTACTATGTTGCCTCCTTGCTCTTGTCTGAATGATAAACTACTACTTATTCTATTGTGGGCGGTTCGAACTCTTTCTCACACACACATGCACGCATGCATGCACACGCACGCACGCGCGCGCACACACGTGCGCACACACATACTCTCCTTATAGAAATAAAATCTACTTTTTTGGGCTACCCCGTGGCGTGAAAATTCTAATATTTATTTTTTATCTCCTAGTCTTATTTCTGTTAGTAATGTTCTAATAATAAGGTTTTTTTAATGTACTTTAAGTGGTATGAAACTCAAAAATCTTCGTGCGCGCACACACACACATTTATGAAGTGAAATCTACTTTTTTGGGGCTACCCCATGGCGTGAACAATGTTATTTTTATTTTCTATCTCCTAGTCTTCTTTATGTTAGAAGTGTTCTATTAATAAGGTTTTTGAATGTACTTCAAGTGAGATGAAACACATAAAATCTTCGGTAGATGATGTTAAGCACATATTGCAGCAAAATGACTAAGTTGAAGTTTCTTTTCCCCTATTATGGTCTTTCTGTTTTGATGATGAGTACTTCCCCGTGGAGTGCCAAATCTAAACAAAATCTCAAGTAGGCTTCAAGAAACCGTGAATAGAATTCACAATGGATCACAAGAGGGTTCAATCATATATGACTAGTGTTCACAAAAAATTGCAAAAGCTCCTTTAAGAGTAGTAAAAATAGGGGGAAAATATGATAGTGACTTTCACATTCATATGTTAAATTTTTTCCGTAATATCATATATGGAAATATTTTAAAAAAATGAATTCATATATAACTACAGTAGTCCACCATATGAGAATTCCAACTCTTAGGTATAGTTCAATAATTTAACATTCAGAAGAAAAGAAAAAGATAACTAGAACAAAGTGATTTTACATAAATAGGACTCTAGGAACACTAAAAGAGTCTTTTCCTATTTTGGTTAGGTGCAACACCAACACAAATCATAAGGGAGTACCACTTTTGTACCCTTTTGTATGAAAAAAGACATCGTGTGCTTAGAAAAAAGATTTGTTGAAGGGTTCATATCATTGATTTGAAGATGATCTCAAGAGGAAGTTGAAGTATTATCTACCTCTCTCACTCAAGGTGTAATAATTGTATTCTCTACCTTGAAGTGTTAGTTTATTCATGGACGTCATAACAACGTAACAATGAATTGATTTGATGAGCAAATTGGATTCAGTTTCGTTACTTCTGATAATGATGGCACTGATCTCTCTGATAATAAATATAGTATAGATGTGAAGGTTTTCGTAGTTTAGATGATGTTGAAGTTGTTGAACTCAATGTGGAATAAGTGTATGAAGGTTTTCATAAAAGTTTTTAAGTTGGGTCATAGTAGTGGTTCCCCCAATAGGGTTAATAAGGGTACCAATCACGACGCTGTCGGTGGTAACATATTTTTTCACTCACTATTCTATCTTTATATGTATTCTAACTCATGTAACCTAGATGTCATTTATCTACCATATTTACTACCTCGTATTCTTCTTATTCATTGCAAGACAAATGCCTCCTATATAAATAGTGATGGTCTTACTTTGTTAACACAATGTTGGAGTAATTGTTATTTATATAGTGATTGAACGTGGTCAGCCATATTTTCCATAACTTCACATTAAACTTTTGAATTATACTCATTATCGAAACTCATGTAACCTCTAGGTTATTTGTCTATCCGCCATAATCATCATATTCATGGCAAGAAAGACTATCCCCACTACATATAATGGTGATCTTATGTTTTTCGATGTATAATAAAATATACTACGTATAAAAATGAGTAAATAAAAGTACTTATTAGTTGAAGGAATATGTGCTTTTTATGAAGCTTTGGATTCAATTCTTGTCTTATAATTTTTTATATGTACTTGGAGATTGAGGTTTGTTTTCCGATTAAGACATGTTAAGAAACTATTGCTAGACTACGGAAAAAACTTATTATTGTTCGATTAAATCTCCCTTAAAAGAGAAAGATGTCTATTCTTATCTCAACCTGAAAATTTATTTTTAATTGTTATTTTGTAATTTCTCCAATAAAATCCACTTGACTTTTCTTTATCATGTCTGATATTTCTTTAACTTCCTAAATTACCCCAAAATCCCTTCTTTTAAAGGTCAATTTTTTGGTCATATAGGTTATTTTATTATTTATCAAAAAATAAAAATCAAGTTTTGGCCCAAGCCCTGCCTAATCTGATTAGAATAAAGCCCACAATCATTAACCCTATCTATAAAAGCTAACTTCAACTTCCTCTTGAGCTCACCTTCATTTTTTCTTACTATGTTGCCTCCTTGGTCATGTCTGAATGTTAAACTACTACTTATTCTATTGTGGGCGGTTCAAACTCTTTCTCACACACACATGCACACATGCATGCACACGCACGCACGCGCGCGCACACACGTGATCACACACATACTCTCCTTATAGAAATGAAATCTACTTTTTTGGGCTACCCCGTGGCATGAAAAATCTAATTTTTATTTTCTATCTCCTAGTCTTCATTCTTTTAGAAATGTTCTAATAATAAGGTTTTTGAATGTACTTAAAGTGGTATGAAACTCAAAAAATCTTCGTGCGCGCACACGCTTACATTACTAAAATGAAATCTACTTTTTTGGAGCTACCCCATGGCGTGAAAAATCTTATTTTTACTTTCTATCTCCTAGTCTTCTTTATGTTAGAAGTGTTCTAATAATAAGGTTTTTGAATGTAGTTAGAGTGAGATGAAACACATTAAATCTTTGGTAGATGATGTTAAGCACATATTATAGCAAAATGATTAAGTTAAAGTTTCTTTTACCCTATGATGGTCATTCTGTTTTGATGGCGAGTACTTCCCCGTGGAGTGCCAAATCTGAACAATATCTCATGTAGGCTACAAGCCACCGTGAATCGAATTCATAATGGATTACAAGAGGGTTCAATCTTATATGACTAGTGTTCACAAAAAATTGCAAAAGCTCCTTTAAGAGCAGTAAAAATAGGGGGAAAATATGATAGTGACTTTCACATTCGTATTTCAAACTTTTTCCATAATATCATATATGGAAATATTTCAAAATATGCATTAATATATAACTACAATAGTCCACCATATGAGAATTACATCTCTTAGGTATAGTTCAATAAGTTAACATTTAGATGAAAAGAAAAATATAACTTGAACAAAGTGAGTTTACATAAATAGGACTGTAGGAACACTAATAGAGTCTTTTCCTATTTTGGTTAGGTCCAACACCAACACATAAATCATAAGGGAGTACAAATTTCGTACCCTTTTGTATGAAAAAAGACATCGTGTGCTTAGAAAAATGATTTGTTGAAGGGTTCTTATCATTGATATGAAGATGAGCTCTCTCTCACTCATGGTATAATAATTGTATTCTCTACCTTTAAGTGTTAGTTTATTCATGGACGTCATAACAACACAACAGTAAATTGATTTGATGAGCAAATTGGATTCAGTTTCGTTACTTCTGATAATGATGGCACTGAGCTCTCTGATAATAAATATAGTATAGATGTGAAGGTTTTCGTAGTTTAGATAATGTTGATGTTGTTGAACTCAATGTGGAATCAGTGTATGAAGGTTTTCATAAAAGTTTTTAAGTTGGGTCGTGTAATGGTTCCCCCATCGCAGGGTTAATAAGGGTACCAATCACGACGCTGTTGGTCATAACATATTTTTTCACTCACTATTCTACCTTTTTATGTATTCTAACTCATGTAACCTAGATGTCATTTATCTACCAAATTTACTACCCCATATTCTTCTTATTCATTGTAAGACAAATGTCTCCCATATAAATAGTGATGGTCTTACTTTGTTATCACAATGTTGGAGTAATTGTTATTTATATAGTGATTGAACGTGGTCAGCCATATTTTCCATAACTTCACATTGAACTTTTGAATTATACTCATTATCGAAACTCATGTAACCTCTAGATTATTTGTCTATCCAAGTTACTACTCCATAATCATCATATTCATGGCAAGAAAGACTATCCCCACTAAATATAATGGCGATCTTATGTTTTTCGATGTATAATAAAATATACTACTCATAAAAATGAGTAAATAAAAGTACTTATTAGGTGAAGGAAGATGTGCTTTTTATGAAGCTTTGGATTCAATTCTTGTCACATAATTTCTTATATATACTTGGAGATTGAGGTTTGTTTTCTGATGAAGACAAGTTAAGAAACTATTGCTAGACTACTGAAAAAACTTATTATCGTGCGATTAAATCTCGTTGAAAAGAGAAAGATATCTATTCATATCTCAACTTGAAAATTTGTTTTTAATTGTTATTTTGTAATTTCTCCAATAAAAACCACTTGACTTTTCTTTATCATGTTTGATATTTCTTAAACTTTCTAAATTACCCCAAAATCCCTTCTTTTGAAGGTCAATTTTTTGGTCATATAGGTTATTTTATTATTTATCAAAAACTAAAAATCAAGTTTTGGCCAAGCCCTGCCTAATCTTATTAGGGTAAAGCCCACAATCATTAACCCTATCTATAAAAGCTAACTTCAACTTCCTATTGAGCTCACCTTCATTTCTTCTTACTATGTTGCCTCCTTGCTCTTGTCTGAATGTAAAACTACTACTTATTCCATTGTGGGTGGTTCAAACTCTCTATCACACACTCACGCAGGCATGCACACATTCACGCACGCGTGCGCACACACGTGCGCGCGCGCACACACGTGCGCACGCGCGCACACACACACTCTCCTTATAGAAATGAAATCTAATTTTTTGGGCTACCACATGGCGTGAAAAATCTAATTTTTATTTTCTATCTCCTAGTCTTCTTTCTGTTAGAAATCTTCTAATAATAAGGTTTTTGAATGTACTTCAAGTGGTATGAAACTCAAAAAATCTTCGTGCGCGCACACGCTTACATTATTAAAATGAAATCTACTTTTTTAAGGGCTACCACATGGCGTGAAAAATCTTATTTTTATTTTCTATCTCCTAGTCTTCATTATGTTAGAATTGTTCTAATAATAAGGTTTTTGAATGTAGTTCGAGTGAGATGAAACACATTAAATCTTTGGTAGATGATGTTAAGCACATATTATAGCAAAATGATTAAGTTAATGTTTCTTTTACCCTATGATGGTCTTTCTGTTTTGAACTTTAGAATTATACTCATTAGTGAAACTCATGTAACCTCTAGGTTATTTGTCTATCCAAGTTACTACTCCGTAATCATCATATTCATGGCAAGAAAGAATATCCCCACTACATATAATGATGATCTTATGTTTTTCGATGTATAAGAAAATCTACTACGCATAAAAATGAGTAAATAAAAGTACTGATTAGTTGAAGGAAGATGTTCTTGTTATGAAGCTTTGGATTCAATTCTTGTCTCATAATTTTTTATATGTACTTGTAGATTTAGGTTTGTTTTCCGATGAAGACATGTTAAGAAACTATTGCTTGACTACTGAAAAAACTTATTATCGTAAAATGAGAAAGATATGTATTCATATCTCAACCTGAAAATTTATTTTTAATTGTTATTTTGTAATTTCACCAATAAAAACCACTTGACTTTTCTTTATCATGTTTGATATTTCTTTAACTTCCTAAATTACCCCAAAACCCCTTCATTTTAAGGTCAATTTTTTGGTCATATAGGTCATTTTATTGTGTATCAAAAAATGAATAAAGTTTTTGCACAGGCCCAACCTAATCTGATTTGGGTAAAGCCCACAATCATTAACCCTATCTATATAAGCTAACTTCAACTTCCTCCTGAGCTCACCTTCATTTCTTCTTACTATGTTGCCTCCTTGCTCTTTTCTGAATGTTAAACTACTACTTATTCTATTGTGGGCGGTTCAAACTCTCTCTCTCACACACACGCACGCAAGCATGCACACATGCACGCACGTGTGCGCACATACGTGCGCACGAGCGCACAGACACACCCTCATTATTGAAATGAATTCTACATTTTTGGGGCTATCCTGTGGCGTGAAAAATCTAATTTTTATTTTCTATCTCCTATTTTTTTTTTATTTTAGAAATGTTCTAATAATAAGGTTTTTGAATCTACTTCAAGTGGGATGAAACTCAAAAAATCTTCGTGTGTGCACACACACACATTATTGAAGTGAAATCTACTTTTTGGGGCTACCCCATGGCGCGAAAAATCTCATTTTTATTTTGTATCTCCTAGTCTTTGTTATGTTAGAAGTGTTCTAATAATAAGGTTTTTGAATGTACTTCCAGTGAGATGAAACACATAAAATCTTTGGTAGATGATGTTAAGCACATATTGTAGCAAAATGACAAAGTTGAAGTTTCTTTTCCCCTATTATGGTCTTTCTGTTTTGATGATGAGTACTTCCCCGTGGAGTGCCAAATCTAAACAGAATCTCAAGTAGGCTTCAAGCAACCGTGAATAGAATTCACAATGGATCACAAGAGTGTTCAATCTTATATGACTACTGTTCACAAAAAATTGCAAAAGCTCCTTTAAGAGTAGTAAAAATAGGGGGAAAATATGATAGTGACTTTTACATTCATATGTTAAATTTTTTCCGTAATATCATATATGGAAATATTTTAAAAATATGAATTCATATATAACTACAGAAGTCCACCATATGAGAATTCCACCTCTTAGGTATAGTTCAATAATTTAACATTTAGAAGAAAAGAAAAAGATAACTAGAACAAAGTAATTTTACATGAATAGGACTCTAGGAACACTAAAAGAGTCTTTTCCTATTTTTGTTAGGTGCAACACCAACACAAATCATAAGGGAGTACCACTTTTGTACCCTTTTGTATGAAAAAAGACATCGTGTGCTTAGAAAAAAGATTTGTTGAAGGGTTCGTATCATTGATTTGAAGATGATCTCAAGAGGAAGTTGAAGTATTATCTACCTCTCTCACTCAAGGTGTAATAATTGTATTCTCTACCTTGAAGTGTTAGTTTATTCATGGCGTCATCACAACGTAACAATGAATTGATTTGATGAGCAAATCGGATTCAGTTTCTTTACTTCTGATAATGATGGCACTGATCTCTCTGATAATAAATATAGTATAGATGTGAAGGTTTTCGTAGTTTAGATGATGTTGAAGTTGTTGAACTCAATGTGGAATAAGTGTATGAAGGTTTTCATAAAAGTTTTTAAGTTGGGTCATAGTAATGGTTCCCCCAATAGGGTTAATAAGGGTACTAATCACGATGCTGTCGGTGGTAACATATTTTTTCACTCACTATTCAATCTTTATATGTATTCTAACTCATGTAACCTAGATGTCATTTATCTACCATATTTACTACCCCGTATTCTTCTTATTCATTGCAAGACAAATGTCTCCAATATAAATAGTGATGGTCTTACTTTGTTAACACAATGTTGGAGTAATTGTTATTTATATAGTGATTGAACGTGGTCAGCCATATTTTCCATAACTTCACATTAAACTTTTGAATTATACTCATTATCGAAACTCATGTAACCTCTAGATTATTTGTCTATCCAAGTTACTACTCCATAATCATCATATTCATGGCAAGAAAGACTATCCCCACTAAATATAATGGCGATCTTATGTTTTTCGATGTATAATAAAATATACTACGCATAAAAATGAGTAAATAAAAGTACTTATTAGGTGAAGGAAGATGTGATTTTTATGAAGCTTTGGATTCAATTCTTGTCACATAATTTCTTATATATACTTGGAGATTGAGGTTTGTTTCTGATGAAGACAAGTTAAGAAACTATTGCTAGACTACTGAAAAAACTTATTATCATGCGATTAAATCTCCTTGAAAAGAGAAAGATTTCTATTCATATCTCAACTTGAAAATTTCTTTTTAATTGTTATTTTGTTTAGACATGGTTTTGGAGGAAGGTTTGGGCAGCAACTTCAACGTTTGAACATCAGTTTAGGTATAAGTTTTCTTCCCTCTTGGTCCTTTCCCAAGAGACCCTCCAAGGTTCATATTAATCATCAGAGTCTAGGATTTGTTTCCCTTTTCCTGTTCCCTGTCACTAGCTCCCAGGTTGGTGTGTTTGCTGGTAGAATTTTGGGACATCTGTGTGTGTTCACGATCTTGGTTCGAGTATGTGTTCATGAATATGTATGTTTTCAAAATTGTTCCTATGACTTTGGACTATCCGTTTTAGCATGCTAATAACATGGAATCACTTGTACTTTATGTGTAAGTAGATGTTCCTAGACGTGATATTCACATTGTTGAAATGCTATCAACTCTAGCTAAAACAAATAACCAAATCATTCATAAAACTTTTCTTAAGAACCCTAACAAATGTCTAAGAAATAAATTCTAAAATGACTCGTAAAATGATGCATAAAATCATGGAATAAAATTTCTAGAATCTGGAGATAAGTTGTAGATAAATTCTGGAAATTTTGAACATCAAAATTAAAAATAGAAATAGGTGAATATATATATATATATATATATATATATATATATATATATATATATATATATATATATATATATATATATATATATATATATATATATATATATATAGAAAAGACATAAAGAGACCATCAAAGTTGTCCCATATTTGCATAAAGACACCTAAACTTTTGAAGAGTCCTATCACATCACTAAACAACTATATATCGTTGTAAATTGACCATTTTTAGTCATTCCATCTTCTTTTTATTGCGCGTGTTGCTCACGTAGAGAACCCGACCCGACCCTTTCTTTGAAGAAAATTCGTGAACTCCGTCCTTTCATTTCATTTCTCAACTTTTCCTTTTCCCTAAAAAATCAAACGACTGTGTTCTTGTTGCTGACGATATTGTTGTTGTTGACATTCTCGTTGTTCATCATTGTCGATCGTTGTTGACGATAGTGTTGTTGTTGACATTCTCGTTGTGAAGATTCTTGGAGATTGAAGGTCTAACAGGTTAGGGTTCTAAAATCTGCATTTTCTTTTACGATTATTCTGATTTTATGGATTATTATAGTGTAGAATTGTTAGAATCGACCTCCTACAGTTGCCATTGTTTGGATATTTTTGAGTATGTTGGGTAATCGACTTAGTTAGTATAGGGTATTGTGTTATTGACTTAATGCAACTGTTAGTGATTAGGGTTTTGTGATTGTGTATTAGGTTAGGGTTAGATGTTATCCACTTAGTTCGAATGTTATTATTTGTCTCTTATTCATTTGTAGACTTCAATTTGTACAATAACAACTGCTTATGTTAGTGTTTTTGTTCTGTTAGTACTGTTAAAGCTTAATGTTAGTGCTTTATTCTACTTTTGTTAGTTAGTGTTTCTGTTGTTGTTGTTTGTTAGTGATTATGTTTGTTGTGTACAACTTGTTAGAGTTAGTTATTGAAATTTGTGTTTGAATTGTGTTTGTTGTTGTTACATGATTTTTCAGGATGGCTTTTACTCTTATAACGTTAAGATGGTATCATGGGGGGGAAATAGATTTTGGTCCACCACCTAAATATATTGGGGGGCATGTGACAGAATTCTTAGATGTAGATGTTGATAGGATGTCTTATTTTGAGTTGAGGGACTACATAAAGGAACTAGGATATACAATAGATTGTGATTTTTTCATCAAGTGGGATGGGTTATTGGTCCTTGTTGATAATGATAAGGTTATATTTGACCTTTTCAATATGGTGAATGATGGGGATACAGTGAAGGTGTATGTTTTTCATGGGGTTAGTGAAGCTAATCAGGCCCCACTTGAATTGGAGTTTGTCCCCCATGTGACTGAAAGTGGGGTAGGTGAGGAATCTTTTAATGAGACTTCTAACCCTAATAATCAGCCTCCTACTTCTACTTTTCCTTCCATCCCTACAACTGGTCCTTCTGAAACTTCCAGCACTCCATTTGAATTTCAGTCTTCTACTTTGCCTCCACCATCTCCTTCTATTGTGCCTCCTCCTTCATCTGATTATCCTATAATAGATGATGATCCAACTGATGATGAAGTGGAAGATGAATCAGGATCTGAAGGGGATACTAGTGAAGATACCGAGGTTGACAGTGATGTTCATCAAGAGTATGTAGATATAAGGGCAACCAAGAGGCATTTCAAAAGGTCACAAAGGAGAAGTAGGGGAACAACTTCAGATCAGATTAATGTTAATGAGAAAGGTCCAGATATAGGGTATGATGAGACAAATAATGGTATTAGGGAAAGCTTAGTTGGTAAGCTAGGAGGTGATGAACCTTATTATCTAAGTGATGAAGTTCTTAGCTTTGAAATAGATGGTGAAGAGGTTGATCAAGTAGTGCATAAACCTGTTAGGAGGAAGAAAACCCCAAATAGAGTTGTGTTTGATACAACTGCTGAAAAGATTGTTTGGGAATTAGGACTGGTTTTTGGAACTGTTGAAGAATTTAGAGTGGCAGTGACAAGATATGCAATCCAAGAACATATTCAAATTGAGAAATATGTAAATGAGCCTGGCAGAGTTAGAGTGAGATGTTGTAAGGAGAGTTGTCCTTGGTTGTTGTGTGCAAGTAAGGATAAAACTAGTGGAGATTTCATTGTTAAAACATACAACCCTATCCATAAATGTTTGACATCAACTCATAACTACCTGTGCAACTCAAAGTTTTTGGCCACCAAATACAAAGAAAGAATAACTCAACAGCGAAACATCAGCATTGTCTTGTTGCAGGACATTATTAGAAAGGAGTTGGATATTAATGTTGGTAGGACAACAGTGAGAAGAGCTAGGACTAGAGTGTTACAAGAGATCATGGGTGATCACATTATGGAGTATGGTAGGATTTTTTATTATAGAGATGAAATATTAAGGAGTAATCCAGGTAGTACTTGTGTAGTGAAGGTTGGAGAAGATTCTGAAACTGGGCAGAAATTTTTTGAAGGATTTTATGTTTGCTTCAATGCTTTAAAGAAAGCATTTTTTGGAGGTGCTAGAAGGTTGATTGGTTTTGATGGGTGTTTTCTCAAAGGTGTGTGTAAAGGCCAGTTGTTAGTGGCAGTTTGTAGAGATGGAAACAACCAAATGCTCCCTATTGCTTGGGCAGTTGTTGAGGTTGAGAATCAGTATACTTGGACATGGTTTCTTGAACTAGTGAAGAATGATCTTGAACTTGGAGAAGGGCATCAACTATCCATCATTAGTGATATACAAAAGGTAATTACTGATATCCATCTTGCTATTTTATTGTTGTTGAGTTTTCACTTAAGTTGATTCTTTTTCTGTTATGTTGGTTTGTTAGGGACTAGAAATTGTTGTGGATACTTTATTGACACTTGTTGAACATAGAAAATGTGCAAGACATGTTCTTGCAAATTGGTCAAAAAATTGGAAAGGAGTTGAAAGAAGAAGAGTGTTTTGGAGGATTGCTAAATCCACATTTGAAGCTGAGCTGAAGGACAATATAGAGACAATGAGGAAATTAGGACAAGATGGTTTAGATAATCTTTTATGGTACAATTTGAATACATGGTGCAAGAAGTATTTTGAAGAATATAGCAAATGTGATGTTGTGGACAACAATATGGCAGAAAGCTTTAATGCTTGGATAGTGTCTGCAAGGTATAAAACCATCATTACAATGCTTGAGGAGATAAGGGTGAAGATGATGAAAAGAATTGGTGATTTGAGAGAGTTCTCAAACACTTGGATCACTGATATATCTCCTATGTCTTTGAAGATTTTGCAAGAAAACATTAAAAAGTCTATGCAATGTAACTTGACTTGGAATGGAGAAAGAGGTTTTGAGATTAAACAACATGGGTTTACACACACTGTGGACATTGTTAATAGGAGGTGTAGTTGCAGATCCTGGCAGCTTAGGGGAATTCCTTGTCCTCATGGTGTTGCTGCCCTTCATTACAAAAACTTGGAACCAATCCATTATGTGGCTAGCTGTTATAGCAAGGAAACCTACCTCAACACATATGGCCATTTTATTCAGCCAATGAATAACATGAAAATGTGGTCAACCTCAAATAATCCAATTGTAAAGCCACCAAAGATCAGAAAGTTGCCTGGAAGACCAGTTAAGGTTAGAAGAAAGGAAGCATATGAAAGCAAAAAAACTGGAAAGTTGAGCAAAAGAGGTGCTGTAATGACTTGTAGCAAATGTGGCACACAAGGACACAATAAAAGAGGATGTCCTACAAGAAACCAAGCTGATCCAAGTCAATCAACTGAACCAGTTTCTCAGGCAAGAAGTACTGCTCCAAGTCAGTCATCTGAACCATGTTCTCATACACAGGTGCTTTTATTTGTTACTCTCAAATGTATGTTATATGTTGATGTATATATATTGATATATTAATATACAGGCTACTGAAAGTGGTAGAGTAAAAGGCACAGGAAGAGCAACAAGAGGAAGAGCAACAAGAGGAAGAGCAAGTGGCAGAGGTGTTCCAGCTCAATCACATGAAAATGTTACAAACACAGAGGTAATATATCTAATTATTATATCATTGTTAGATAATATAGATATGCTTTAATATTTGATTTCAAAGTACAGACTGTAAATGGTAGAGGTAGAGGTAGAGGTACAGGTAGAGGAGCAGGATCAGGAAGAGAAATGGCTCAAGAAAGAAATGTGAATGAAGGACTAAGTAGAGGAAGAGGAATGACTCAACATAGTCAAACTAGTTCAGAAGCAAACTACAGTAGAGGAGGCCTAGGAAGAGGGAGGAGACCAGTAGAACATGAAGACACTAGTGGAGGACAAACAAGACCTTTTAAAAGGCCAAGAATGGTAGGTGTTGGCATATACCAAGCTAAAGATGGATTTACAACTCTCAATGTAAGTTTACAACTATCAATGCAAGTTTACAATTGTGATTGCAAACCTCAATGTAATTGTCTAATATTTGACTGTGTATTTATTTGACTAAGCAGCCTGGATTGCCAAGTAGAAGAGTCATCAATACTGGTACAAAAGTTACAAAGAGGGCTGATGTTGTCACTGGTGATATTGGCTACACACCAGTACATGGATTCAAATGGAAGGGGAAGACAACTATTACAAGTAGCAATCTGGAAAGAATGAGGGCTGAAAAGGTTATCCAAACTAGGTCTGTAGCTGTTGCTAATGCTGCTAATAGCCAAGGTCAAACAACTTCAAGTAGAAAAACTTCTGTGCCATGGAAGTAGGGCATTTTGATGTTGTCTTGTTCATTTTGACAAACAAAATTTAACTAAGCATATATTTGTGTTGTTTTTTATTGGAAACAAACTCAATTTTGGGTGTAACCAAACAAACTTGAATGGTTGGAATCAAACTCGATTATGAAGTCTTCTTTTTTGTTAGTTTTTTTATTGCCTTTTTAATTGTAATTGACATATTTGTGAAGCTTCTCAAATGGTTGCCACGATAATATAGATTAGAGAACCAAATACATTAACTAATTGTTCAAATCATAACAATTTCGACAACAAAGAACAACAATAACTTGAACATTCAACAATCTTTCAAGTTACACACACCTACAACTAGCAAGATCTATTCAATTAGCTTCAAGTTACAACTTCCATTCTTCAAGTTACAAAACATGTCTATGGCAATTTTGGTTGTACACACCTACAACTTCCATCCTTCACATTCTTGGTTAGACTTAAACATAGAAAACACACAATAATGATCAAGACGATTAGCTTCAAGTTACAACATTTGCCTTCTTTTTCTCCTTCATCATGACTTGGTTACTTTCAACACGACTTTTATAAGATGTCAATATTTCTTCAAACTCCTTAATTCTCTTTGCTAATCTCGGAATAACATACTTGGATCTTATATCAACTTCTTCTCGATCCCTCCATCTAAAGAAGTTGCACGCATCCTCCTAAAATACGCAAAACACAAATTAAAGAAAAATACATAAACAAAAGATCTCAATAAAAAAATTAGTAAACATTCACGATAGCGTGGACAAGACCAAAATCTTCGAGCTGGGTTATGCTCCGACCATGAAGTTTGCATTGATAGTAAGTCACCATGTTTGCATCGCAGTTTCACTCTCAACATCGGATCATTCTCATCATTACAAATACGATTCAACATTGCATTTGACATTTTCAATCAAAAACTAACCACAAAATTGAGAAGAAATTCAACCATAAAAAAACTTCAAATTAACGTTTATATTGGAAATTAAAAGAGAAAAGACGAATTCCTACCTTATTTTCTTGAGGAAGATGAAGAAGTCGTCAAAAAGAGAGCACCAATATTGTTCTTGCCATGGAAATCAAATTGTTAAGGGTACCAACAGCCATTTTTTGAGTTTAAATTGGGGAAGAAACAAAAATTTATTAAATAATTAATATTAAAGAAAGAAAATGACATGTGGCTGTTTTTAAGTGGTAAATAAAAAGGGAAAATGACCCATCACGCGCCTAACGTGCGTGTAAACAACCCGGATGAGTTAATGGGTAAAAATGGTCAATTTACAACGATATATAGTTGTTTAGTGGTGTTATAGGACACTTCAAAAGTTTAGGTGTCTTTATGCAAATATGGGACAACTTCGATGGTCTCTTTATGTCTTT
>CM064963.1:25776465-25908736 GCA_032847665.1 Solanum chilense
GCAATATTATTATCATTTCCTTTGATATGCTCAAAGATTATAGAATGATAAATTGATATAGTATCTAAAAAATTTAGCCATCGTCTTCTACTTCTAGTTTTATCATTAATTTTTTGATGGAATTTTACTATAGCTTCACAATCTGTTCTTATTAATATTTCTGGTTTATTTAGAATATAAATTCTAAAACTATTTAAACCATATATTACAGCTATTTCAACATCTATACTATCTTTATTACCTTTTTCTTTGAATTTTTCACTTTGGTAAACACATATTTTTTCTTCTTGTTTAGAACTGTATTTATGTGCTCTTGATTTTAATAATGCACCCCATCCCTCAAAACTTCCATCTGTCTCTATTATTAAATAGTCTGATTCTAATGGCATATTAAGATCGGGAATATTTTTTATTTTTTCTTTTATTTTTGTACTAATTTTATGTCTTCAATATTAAAATTTCTTTGTCCCTTATTTCCTGTCTTAGAGTATAATGATCCTGCTATTTTTCCTATGTCTTTAATAAAAGGTCTTGCATAATTAATTATCCCTAGGAATTTTTGTAAATGTTTTAAATTATTTAATTTATCTGGCATGTATAGAGCTTTTTTAGCTATATGAGGTTGTAGTTTAACCTTTTCTTCTCCTAAAGTAATTTCTAAAAAATTCAAATAGTTTTTACATAATTCTATTTTCTTTTTACTAATTATTATTCCATTATTAACAAATAGTCTAAAAACAGTTTGTAAATGTCCTAAATGTTCTTTTATATTTTTACTAAATACTAAAATATCATCTACATATGCTAAAACAAATTTTTTATATTCTCCAAATATTTTTTCCATTTTTCTTTGGAAAATTGGAGGTGCGGTTTTTAACCTAAATGACATTTTGACCTTAAGAAAAATGGATAAAATATTTGGAGAATATAAAAAATTTGTTTTATTAGTATATGTAGATGATATTTTAGTATTTAGTAAAAATATAAAAGAACATTTAAGACATTTACAAACTGTTTTTAGACTATTTGTTAATAATGGAATAATAATTAGTAAAAAGAAAATAAAATTATGTAAAAACTATATAAATTTTTTAGGAATTACATTAGGAGAAGGAAAGGTTAAACTACAACCTCATATAGCTAAAAAAGCTCTAGACATGCCAGATAATCTAAATAATTTAAAAGATTTACAAAAATTCCTAGGGATAATTAATTATGCAAGACCTTTTATTAAAGACTTAGGAAAAATAGCACGACCATTATACTCTAAGACAGAAAATAAGGGACAAAAAATTTTTAATATTGAAGACATAAAATTAGTACAAAAAATAAAAGAAAAAATAAAAAATATTCCCGATCTTAATATGCCATTAGAATCAGACTTTTTAATAATAGAGACAGATGGAAGTTTTGAGGGATGGGTTGCATTATTAAAATCAAGACCACATAAATACAGTTCTAAACAAGAAGAAAAAATATGTGTTTACCAAAGTTGAAAATTCAAAGAAAAAGGTAATAAAGCTAGTATAGATGTTGAAATTTTAGCTGTAATATATGGTTTAAATAGTTTTAGAATTTATATTCTAAATAAACCAGAAATATTAATAAGAACAGATTGTGAATCTATAGTAAAATTCCATCAAAAATTAATAATAAAACTAGCAGTAGAAGGCGATGGCTAAATTTTTTAGATACTATATCAATTTATCATTCTATAATCTTTGAGCATATCAAAGGAAATGATAATAATATTGCAGATCAACTGAGTAAATTACTGATCAAAGTTTAAATTTTACAGAATGAGACCTCTACTACCAGACAAAGGTAAAAGGGTTCAACCTTCAACCTCAGGTTTGGCAGACTCTTACAAACAAACAATGTTAGCAAATTTGCATTTTAAACCTCAAGATAAAATTGATGATGATAAAATAGAAAGACTGCAGTTTGGACAACAAAATTTAATAGCATACGAGCCGTCTAACTGGACATCCAGACATTTATCTAACTGTCTATTAGACAAACAGCAAACATGCCTCATAGACAATATATGGATAGCTCATAATAAAAAAGACACTAAATATGTAATTGATGTTTTAAATGCTTTAGGATATTATTTTACTAGCAAAAATAAAGAAAATAGATTTAAATATTATGTAGTAATTCATGGTAAAACAAATGGTGTTTTTCAGACATGGATAGAAGTTTTAGACTCTATTAAAGGTTTTCAAAAACCTCTTTTTAAAGGTTTTAATGATTTTACAGAAGCTTTAGACTATGCTAGAGGAATATTAGGGCCAAATTACTTTATTTCTCCAGCCCTTAGACAAAACCCAGATAAAACTCCACAATACAACATCCAAAAAGACACAGATAAAGTAATATTTTGTGATCATTGCTCATCCATGACCGAAGCATTCAAAAGACTAAATTTGAGAAATGAAGCTCTAATGAAAGAAAATGCCAAGCTCAGGGAAAGAATCCAAAGAATGGAGAGCAGAGGTAAGACTGAACAAGATGTAAAAACCCAGACAGATATACAGGGTTTTCCATCCCAAATAAAAATGGATGAGATGGGTGTGCATTCACCTCTGAATGTTAAGAAATTCACTGTATCGGATGAAGATACAACTAGTACGGTTCAAACGGTAGCCGGTAAAGACTTATTAAATTCGTTTATGGCTGTCACTTTGCCAAAAAGTGAAAATGAAGAAGGATCATCTTCTTCTCAAAATAGACGAACTACCTCTATTTTTTACCCAAAACCTGAAATTAAAAACTAAAAAGGCCCAGAAAACTAAAGACATAGAATTTCTTATTACCAAAACAGTAGAAAAACTACTCAAACAAAAACAGGAACAAGACAAATACATGATTAAAGACCCAAGCCCAATTCCAAGCCCAAAAAAATAGTCAAGAAAGTTCAGAAGAAAACTTAGAGACAATGCAATTTGCTCAAGATCCTAATGCCAATGACTCTGGAATGAGTTTTGATTCCATTGCATTACATAATTTAGATACTTAAATATATATATATATATATATATCAACCCCTTTCCTTTTTTTTTTTTTTTAAAAAAGGAAAGTTAAAACTAGAAACTAATATGATAATTACATAATAGGTTAATAGAGTGAAGGAGTACTTAGTAGGATTGTACAACATTAAAAGTTTAACGAATTTATTGAAAAAGCCACTTTAATTTATTGAAAAAGCCACTTTTATCGAAATATCTAATTTATTGAAACATCCCACTATTTTTTGTAATTATCATATTAGTTTCTACTTTTAACTTCCTTTTTTTTTGAGGACTCTGTCCATTCATGAATCTATTATTACTGTTCATCTCTTTCTCTTAGCCTTTGTTCTTAAAAGTAATCTTCTTTAACCACTCCCCGGATTTGGTTATTCATAGTTCTTTTCTCAGAACATTTAACTTGACAATGTCCTAGGAATTTACAGGTTAATCCATCGATAATTTTAAGAAGCTAAGAGACTAATCATATACTAAATAATATAGATTCATGATGATATTCATAAATTTACATGAATTTATCAAATAATTAACATTTTATAAACACATATAATTTACATATATGGGAAGTTTACTAGAAACTTAAATATGAAAACTTACATTATTTAGAACAGAGTGAAGTTTCCCTTTTGAGAAACTCGAAAAGCTTCCAAACATTTATTTATGCGACATTATATTAAAAGCATACATACTTTCACACTACTGCGCAGTAACTCTTCCGAAAGGTTCTGATTTTTTATAAAGTTGTGAGTTTTTCGATGAGTTATGACATATTTGAAAAGTTGTGATTTTTTTTAAGGGTTGTGTTTTGTAAAAAAAACGCGATAAGACCCTTTAAATAATATCCTTTAATGTCTTTAAATAGAGGCGGTTTCTCACACTTTTAAACTACAAATTTTGTAAATTTTCTATTATTCTTCTAAAAATTAGGAAAACTGTGAGAATTGTTCAATCATGCAATTATAATATTTTTTGATTTTCTATTCTTCTGTAATGACCCGCGAGGTTATTTTTGGAAATATAAATTATTAATATAACTTGAATTAATTTATTTATTATTAATGGTAAATAATGGAATTATTAGATAGTTAGTGGGCTAAAGAAATAATTTATTTAAGATCCTATACTATTAGGGTCATTTATTAAAAGAATAAGTTAGTGGTTTTGATCAGTTTAATAAACAATTAATTTAGAAAAGAAGGAGAGGTAGATATCTTACCTGAGCGACGCACACGAGAGGAAAAGAGATAGCGATCTGCAGGTAACAATCACTCGGTCTTTGTTATAATTAGTTTTGCTTAATTGATTTCAGGAATGGGTTTGAAAGCTGAATGAATGTTCCTTCTTATGCAAAGGTGAATTGATGCCAGGTGAATAAAGATCGTTAGTTTGCAATTGGAGACAATGTTATATGTAAAATAATTAAATTGATTAGGTGTAATTGAAATGGAAATTACGTTATGGTTGTAAAGTTACATTTGACTATTCTGGGAATATAGGCAAGCATTGAAAATAAAAATTGGATAGGTAATGATTGCCAGTGATTGGACATCATGAACCAATCATTGGTGGGTAGAAAAGAAAGGTAATGATTGCCAATGATTGGCCATCATGAGCCAATCATTGGCGTGTAGAAAAGAAGAAAACAGAACACACGTTAATGTGCTTTAATTAGGCGTAATTTTAAAAATAATAATTATTATATTATGGTTCAAGTTTTGATATATTGATATATAATTTAAATATAGGATGAATAAGATTTTGTAAGAATCATTTAAATTAGGACGTTGGAAAAAAATTGGGATACAATCCTACACTTCAAACTTGGGAACTATGATAGTGAAAATTTTAATTGACATCAACAATTACAAACTTGATTATAAAATTGGGTGAATTTTTTGTTCAAGGTTAAACACAAAAAAATGTGGGAATTGTTAGTTTCAAACCCTTATTGTGAATTTATATACTGGAATAGATTGCATCGATTCGTAAAACTCAACGGAAAGGGAAGACTCAAGACCCGGAGTTATTATTCAGCTGGATAAGGCAAGTCGATTTCTAAAACCTTGCTAAGAATATATTATTCATGTATTTCCTTGTGTGTTGTTGAGAATAATTTGGAGACATGTTGCTTATTTGTTGTTGTATTCCTGTTGTTGTAAATTATGTTTTGTTATCAAATTGGTTATCTCCTCATTTTTTTAATATTTGAGCATGTCATTTGCATTGTATTCGAGACATGGTTGTGATAAGAGTTAATTGATAAGAGGTTTTACCATTGCAAGGGTCGTATCGCGCGCCGTGATGGATATTATATTTTGAGGGACATATAGCATGCCGCGACGGTTACTATTATCGAGGGTCATGTCGTGCGCCTCGACTGATGCATAGACAGAAACAATGATCTCTAATAAGTTGAAGGATATCTATGCATAAACCTAAATATGTTTTCTCTATTCCTGTTTTATTTGATATAATTGGTTGCTTACAACCATGTTATGAACTTTTCTTTTGAATCGTAGGTCTATTAGAAATATTATTCTTATGACACATTGATATGGGTAAAATATGTGTACAACTTTATTATTACTTTCCTCAAACTCACTTGTGCTTGCACGAAATGTTCTTTACTAGAAAATTTGACTTCAAAAGAGGTCTGAATAAACCACCTTTTGGATTGTGGATCAATTAGAAAAAAGACTCTTTATCCCGAAAAACGGGGATAAGATATGTGTACGTCCTACCTCCCATATTCAATTTAAGATGAATATCTTTTTCACTAATAAAATTTGATATTGGGCAAGACTTCATTTACATCAAGTTATGGTGATGTTAAAAAAATTGATCAAAATCTTGACAAATTTCCTTACCTAAAGTCATGGTGATCGTCAATAATTTGTTCTCAAACCTGGATGAATCACCATAATATATTCTGCATTAATGAGAATATCATATAATTTAATTTATCTCTTGATATATTTGGGATAGTTCTGAAGGAAGTGGAACTGATACACTTCCTACTAGTAAAGTTGAGCTCTGTCCATTTATATTTTGTAATTTCATCAAAGATAAACTAATGTGTGTGTAGAAATTTTCTAGCCCATTTCAACGGAATGTTTTTTATTTAATAATCGTAATTAGCTTGATTGTATGGGTTGAAATCTCTCATTTCTAGAGGGTTTAACATGGTGAAGTTTGGCGTTTTAGCTGATAGATGAAATATTGATTTCTTTTATTCCTACAATCTGGATGTAAGTAGTTGTGAAGGGGATGAAGGTATTTTCTATGTGACGAACTCACGAAAATAATTGAAATTTCATCTTTTAACTATTTTGAAAATATTACATGATTGACATTTCTTTATCATATTTGATATTTCTTTACCTTCCTAAATTACCACGAAAAATCTTTTTAAAAGACTAATTTTTTGGTCATCTAGGTCATTTTGTAAATTATAAAAAAATAAAAATAAAGTTTTTGCCCAACCCTAAACTAATCTGATTAGGGTAAAGCCCACAATCATTAACCCTATCTATAAAAGCTAAATTCAACTTCCTCTTGAGCTCACCTTCATTTCTTCTTACTATGTTGCCTCCTTGCTCATGTATGAATGTTAAGCTACTACTTATTCTAGTGTGGGCGGTACAAACTCTCTTACACACACGCACGCACGCACTCTCGCATGCACACATGCACGCACGCGTGCGCACATACTTGCGCACGCGCGCACACACACACCCTCATTATTGAAATGAAATCTACTTTTTTGGGGCTACCCCATGGTGTGAAAAATCTAATTTTTATTTTCTATCTCCTAGTCTTCTTTCTGTTAGGAATGTTCTAATAATAAGGTTTTTGAATGTACTTCAAGTGGGATGAAACTCAAAAAATCTTCCTGCTTGCACACGCACACATTATTGAAGTGAAATCTACTTTTTTGGGGCTAACCCATGGCGTGAAAAATCTTCTTTTTCCTTTCTATCTCCTAGTCTTCTTTATAATTGAAGTGTTCTAATAATAAGGTTGTTGAAGGTACTTCAAGTGAGATGAAACACATAAAATCTTCGGTAGATGATGTTAAGCACATATTGCAGCAAAATGACTAAGTTGAAGTTTCTTTTCCCCTATTACGGTCTTTCTATTTTTATGATGAGTACTTCACCGGAGAGTTCCAAATCTAAAAAGAATCTTAAGTAGGCTTCAAGACACCGTGAATCGGATTCACAATGGATCACAAGAGGGTTCAATCTTATACGACTACTGTTCACAAAAAATTGCAAAACCTTCTTTAAGAACAATAAAAATAGGGGGGAAATATGATAGTGACTTTTACAATCATATTTTAAATTTTCCCATGATATCATATATGGAAATATTTTTAAAATATGCATTCATATATAACTATAATAGTCCACCATATGAGAATTACATCTCTTAGGTGTAGTTCAATAATTTAAAATTTAGAAGAAAAGAAAGCGATAACTAGAACGAAGTGATTTTACATAAATAGGACTGTAGGAACACTAATACAGTCTTTTCCTTTTTGGTTAGGTGCAACACACACACATAAATCATAAGGGAGTACAACTTTCTTACACTTTTGTATGTAAAAAGACATTGTGTGCTTAACAAAATGATTTTTTGAAGGGTTCGTATCATTGATATGAAGATGAGCTCAAGAGGAAGTTGAAGTATTATATACCTTTCTCACCCAAGGTATAATAATTGTATTCTCTACCTTGAAGTGTTAGTTTATTCATGGACGTCCTAACAATGTAACAGTGAATTTCATTTGATGAGCAAATTGGATTCAATTTCGTTACTTTTGATAATGATGGCAGTGAGCTCTTTGATAATTAATATAGTATAGACGTGAAGGTTTTCATAGTTTAGATGATGTTTAAGTTGTTGAACTCAATGTGGAATCAGGGGATGAAAGTTTTCATTAAAGTTTTAAATTTGGGTCGTAGTAATGGTTCTCCAATCGAAGGGTTAATAAGGGTACCAATCACGACGCTGTCGTTCGTAACATATTTTTTCACTCACTATTCTATATTTTTATGTCTTCTAACTCATGTAACCTAGATGTCATTTATCTATCAAATTTACTACCCCATATTATTCTTATTCATTGCAAGGACGAATGTCTCCCATATAAATAGTGATGGTCTTACTTTGTTAACACAATGGTTGAGTAATTGTGATTTATTTAGTTATTGAACGTGGTCAACCATATTTTCCATAACTTCACATTGAACTTTTGAATTATACTCATTATCGAAACTCATGTAACCTCTAGGTTATTTGTCTATCCAAGTTACTACTCCATAATCATCCTATTCATGGCAAGAAAGAATAATCCAACTACATATAATGATGATCTTATGTTTTTCGATGTATAAGAAAATATACTACACATAAAAATGAGTAAATAAAAGTGTTTATTAGTTAAAGGAAGATGTTATTTTTATGAAGCTTTGGATTCAATTCTTGTCTCATAATTTCTTATTTGTACTTGGAGATTGAGGTTTGTTTTCCGGAGAAGACATGTTAAGAAAATATTGCTAGACTACTGAAAAAACTTATTATAGTGGGATTAAATCTCCTTTAAAAGAGAAAGATATCTATTCATATCTCAACCTGAAATTTTATTTTTAACTGTTATTTTGTAATTTCACCAAAAAAAACCACTTGACTTTTCTTTATCATGTTTGATATTTCTTTAACTTCCTAAATTACCCCGAAAACCCTTCTTTTAAAGATCAATTTTTTGGTCATATAGGTATTTTTATTATTTATCAAAAAAATAAAAATAAATTTTTGTCCGAAGCCCAACCTAATTTGATTAGGGTAAAGCCCACAATCATTAACCCTATCTATAAAAGCTAACTTCAACTTCCTCTTGAGCTCACCTTCATTTCTTCTTGGTATGTTGCCTCCTTTCTCCCCTCAGAATGTTAAACTAGTACTTATTCTATTGTGGGAGGTACAAACTCTCTCTCACACACACACGCACGCACGCATGCACTTACACGAGCGCACACACACACCCTCATTATTGAAATGAAATATGGTTTTTTGGGGCTACCCCGTGGCGTGAAAAATCTAATTTTTATTTTCTGTCTCCTAGTCTTCTTTCTGTTTAAAATGTTCTAATAATAAGGTTTTTGAATGTACTTCAAGTGGGATGAAACTCAAAAAATATTCGTGTGCGAACACGCACATATTATTGAAGTGAAATCTACTTTTTTGGGGCTACCCCATGGCGTGAAAAATCTTATTTTTATTTTCTATCTCCTAGTATTCTTTATGTTAGAAGTGTTCTAATAATAAGGTTTTTGAATGTACTTCAAGTGAGATGAAACACATAAAATCTTCGGTAGATGATGTGAAGCACATATTGCAGCAAAATGACTAAGTTGAAGTTTCTTTTCCCCTATTATGGTCTTTCTGTTTTGATGATGAATACTTCCCCGTGAAGTGCCAAATCTATACAGAATCTCAAGTAGGCTTCAAGCTACCGTGAATCGAATTCACAATGGATCACAAGAGGGTTCAATCTTATATGACTACTGTTCACAAAAAATTGCAAAAGCTCCTTTAAGAGCAGTAAAAATAGGGGGAAAATATGATAGTGACTTTTACATTCATATTTTAAATTTTTACCATAATATCATATATGGAAATATTTTAAAAATATGCATTCATATAAAACTACAATAGTCCATTATATGAGAATTACATCTCTAAGGTATAGTTCAATAATTTAACATTTAGATGAAAAGAAAAAGATAACTAGAACAAAATGACTTTACATAAATAGGAATGTAGGAACACTAATAGAGTGTTTTCCTATTTTTTTTAGGTGCAACACCAACACATAAATCATAAGGGAGTACCACTTTCGTACCCTTTTGTATGAAAAAAAGATATCGTGTGCTTAGAAAAATGATTTGTTGAAGGGTTTGTATCATTGATATGAAGATGAGATCTCTCTCACTCATGGTATAATATTTGTATTCTCTACCTTGAAGTGTTAGTTTATTCATGGACGTCATAACAATGCAACAGTAAATTGATTTGATGAGCAAATTGGATTCAATTTCGTTACTTCTGATAATGATGGCACTGAGCTCTCTGATAATAAATATAGTATAGATGTGAAGGTTTTCGTAGTTTAGATGATGTTGATGTTGTTGAACTCAATGTGGAATCAGTGTATGAAGGTTTTCATAAAAGTTTTTAAGTTGGGTCGTGTAATGGTTCCCCCGTCTCAGGGTTAATAAGGGTACCAATCACGACGCTGTTGGTCGTAACATATTTTTTCACTCACTATTCTATTTTTTTATGTATTCTAACTCATGTAATCTATATGTCATTTATCTACCAAATTTACTACCCCATATTCTTCTTATTCATTGTAAGACAAATGTCTCCCATATAAATAGTGATGGTCTTAATTTGTTAACACAATGTTGGAGTAATTGTTATTTATATAGTGATTGAACGTGGTCAGCCATATTTCCCATAACTTCACATTGAACTTTTGAATTATACTCATTATCGAAACTCATGTAACCTCTAGATTATTTGTCTATCCAAGTTACTATTCCATAATCATCATATTCATGGCAAGAAAGACTATCCCCACTACATATAATGGCGATCTTATGTTTTTCGATGTATAATAAAATATACTACGCATAATAATGAGTAAATAAAAGTACTTATTAGGTGAAGGAAGATGTGCTTTTTATGAAGCTTTGATTCAATTCTTGTCACATAATTTCTTATATATACTTGGAGATTGAGGTTTGTTTTCTGATGAAGACAAGTTAAGAAACTATTGCTAGACTACTGAAAAAACTTATTATCGTGCGATTAAATCTCCTTGAAAAGAGAAAGATATCAATTCATATCTCAACTTGAAAATTTGTTTTTAATTGTTATTTTGTAATTTCTCCAATAAAAACCACTTGACTTTTCTTTATCATGTTTGATATTTCTTAAACATCCTAAATTACCCCAAAATCCCTTCTTTTGAAGGTCAATTTTTTGGTCATATAGGTTATTTTATTATTTATCAAAAAATAAAAATCAAGTTTTGGCCCAAGCCCTGCCTAATCTTATTAGGGTAAAGCCCACAATAATTAACCCTATCTATAAAAGCTAACTTCAACTTCCTATTGAGCTCACCTTCATTTCTTCTTACTATGTTGCCTCCTTGCTCTTGTCTGAATGTAAAACTACTACTTATTCCATTGTGGGTGGTTCAAAATCTCTATCACACACTCACGCAGGCATGCACACATTCACGCACGCGTGCGCACACACGTGCGCACGCGCGTGCACACACACACTCTCCTTATAGAAATGAAATCTAATTTTTTGGGCTACCACGTGGCGTGAAAAATCTAATTTTTATTTTCTATCTCTTAGTCTTCTTTCTGTTAGAAATCTTCTAATAATAAGGTTTTTGAATGTACTTCAAGTGGTATGAAACTCAAAAAATCTTCGTGCGCGCACACGCTTACATTATTAAAATGAAATCTACTTTTTTAAGGGCTACCACATGGCGTGAAAAATCTTATTTTTATTTTCTATCTCCTAGTCTTCTTTATGTTAGAATTGTTCTAATAATAAGGTTTTTGAATGTAGTTCGAGTGAGATGAAACACATTAAATCTTTGGTAGATGATGTTAAGCACATATTATAGCAAAATGATTAAGTTAAAGTTTCTTTTACCCTATGATGGTCTTTCTGTTTTGATGACGAGTACTTCCCCGACGAGTGCCAAATCTAAACAAAATCTCATGTAGGCTCCAAGCCACCGTGAATCTAATTCACAATGGATCACAAGAGGGTTCAATCTTATATGACTAATGTTCACAAAAAATTGCATAAGCTCCTTTAAGAGCAGTAAAAATAGGGTGAAAATATGATAGTGACTTTTACATTCGTATTTTAATTTTTTTCCATAATATCATATATGGATATTTAAAAAATATGCATTGATATATAACTACAATAGTCCACCATATGAGAATTACATCTCTTAGGTATAGTTCAATAATTTAACATTTAGAAGAAAAGAAAAATATAACTAGAACAAAGTGAGTTTACATAAATAGGACTGTAGGAACACTAATAGAGTCTTTTCCTATTTTGGTTAGGTGAAACACCAACACATAAATCATAAGGGAGTACCACTTTCGTACCCTTTTGAATGAAAAAAGACATCGTGTGCTTAGAAAAATGATTTGTTGAAGGGTTCGTATCATTGATATGAAGATGAGCTCTCTCTCGCTCATGGTATAATAATTGTATTCTCTACCTTGAAGTGTTAGTTTATTCATGGACGTCATAACAACGTAACAGTGAATTGATTTGATGAGTAAATTGGATTCAGTTTCGTTCTTCTGATAATGATGGCACTAAGCTCTCTGATAATAAATATAGTATAGATGTGAAGGTTTTTCTAGTTTAGATCATGTTGAGGTTGTTGAACTCAATGTGGAATCAGTGTATGACGGTTTTCATAAAAGTTTTTAAGTTGAGTCGTAGTAATGGTTCTCCCATTGCAAGGTTAATACGGGTACCAATCACGCTGTCGGTCGTAACATATTTTTCACTCACTATTCTATCTTTTTATGTCTTCTAACTCATGTAACCTAGATCTCATTTATCTATCAAATTTACTACCCCATATTCTTCTTATTCATTGCAAGGACGAATTTCTCCCATATAAATAGTGATGGTCTTACTTTGTTAAGACAATGGTTGAGTAATTGTGATTTATTTAGTTATTGAACATATTTGCCATAACTTCACATTGAACTTTAGAATTATACTCATTATCGAAACTCATGTAACCTCTAGGTTATTTGTCTATCCAAGTTACTACTCCGTAATCATCATATTCATGGCAAGAAAGAATATCCCCACTACATATTATGATGATCTTATGTTTTTCGATGCATAAGAAAATCTACTACGCATAAAAATGAGAAAATAAAAGTACTTATTAGTTGAAGGAAGATGTTCTCTTTATGAAGCTTTGGATTCAATTCTTGTCTCATAATTTTTTATATGTACTTGTAGATTGAGGTTTGTTTTCCGATGAAGACATGTTAAGAAACTATTGCTTGACTACTGAAAAAACTTATTATCGTAAAAAGAGAAAGATATGTATTCATATCTCAACCTGAAAATTTATTTTTAATTGTTATTTTGTAATTTCACCAATAAAAACCACTTGACTTTTCTTTATCATGTTTGATATTTCTTTAACTTCCTAAATTACCCCTAAAACCCTTCATTTAAAGGTTAATTTTTTGGTCATATAGATCATTTTATTATATATCAAAAATGAATAAAGTTTTCGCACAGGCCCAACCTAATCTGATTTGGGTAAAGCCCACAATCATTAACCCTATCTATAAAAGCTAATTCAACTTCCTCTTGAGCTCACCTTCATTTCTGCTTACTATGTTGCCTCCTTGCTCTTGTCTGAATGTTAAACTACTACTTATTCTATTGTGGGCGGTTCAAACTCTCTCTCTCACACACATGCACGCAAGCATGCACACATGCACGCACGCGTGCGCACATACGTGCGCACGAGCGCACATACACACCCTCATTATTGAAATGAATTCTACTTTTTTGTGGCTATCTCGTGGCGTGAAAAATCTAATTTTTATTTTCTATCTCCTAATCTTTTTTATTTTAGAAATGTTCTAATAATAAGGTTTTTGAATCTACTTCAAGTGGGATGAAACTCAAAAAATCTTCGTGTACGCACACACACACATTATTGAAGTGAAATCTACTTTTTGGGGCTACCCCATGGCGTGAAAAATCTCATTTTTATTTTCTATCTCCTAGTCTTTGTTATGTTAGAAGTGTTCTAATAATAAGGTTTTTGAATGTACTTCCAGTGAGATGAAACACATAAAATCTTCGGTAGATGATGTTAAGCACATATTGCAGCAAAATGACTAAGTTGAAGTTTCTTTTCCCCTATTATGGTCTTTCTGTTTTGATGATGAGTACTTCCCCGGGGAGTGCCAAATCTTAACAGAATCTCAAGTAGGCTTCAAGCCACCGTGAATTGGATTCACAATGGATCACAAGAGGGTTCAATCTTATATGACTACTTTTCACAAAAAATTGCAAAAGCTACTTTAAGAGAAATAAAAATGGGGGAAAATATGATAGAGAATATTACATTCATATTTTAAATTTTTTCCATAATATAATATACAGAAATATTTTGAAAATATGCATTCATATATAACTACAATAGTCCACCATATGAGAATTACATCTCTTAGGTATAGTGCAATAATTTAACAATTAGAAGAAAAGAAAAAGATAACTAGAACAAAGTGATTTTTACATAAATAGGACTGTAGGAACACTAATAGAGTCTTTTCCTATTTTGGTTAGGTGCAACACCAACACATAAATAATAAGGGAGTACTACTTTCTTACCCTTTTGTATGAAAAAAGACATCGTGTGCTTAGAAAAATGATTTGTTCAAGGGTTCGTATCATTGATTTAAAGATGAGCTCAAGAGGAAGTTGAAGTATTATCTACCTCTCTCACTCAAGGTATAATAATTGTATTCTATACCTTGAAGTGTTAGTTTATTCATGGATGTCATAACAACGTAGTAATGGTTCTCCCATTGCATGGTTATTAAGGGTACCAATCACGATGTTGTCGGTCGTAACATATTTTTTCACTCACTATTCTATCTTTTTATGTCTTCTAACTCATGTAACCTTGATGTCATTTATCTACCAAATTTACTACCCCATATTCTTATTATTCATTGCAAGGACGAATGTCTTCCATATAAATAGTGATGGTCTTACTTTGTTAACACAATGTTGGAGTAATTGTGATTTGTTTAGTGATTGAACGTTGTCAGCAATATTTGCCATAACTTCACTTTGAACTTTTGAAATATACTCATTATCGAAACTCATGTAACCTCTAGGTTATTTGTCTATTCAAGTTACTACTCCATAATAATCCTATTCATGCCAAGAAAAAATATCCCAACTACATATAATTATGATCTTATGTTTTTCGATGTATAAAAAAATATACTACCGCATAAAAATGAGTAAATAAAAGTAATTATTTGTTGAAGGAAGATTTTCTTTTTATGAAGCTTTGGATTCAATTCTTGTCTCATAATTTTTTATTTGTACTTGGAGATTGAGGTTTGTTTTCCAATGAAGATATGTTAAGAAGCTATTGCTAGACTAGTGAAAAAACTTATAATAGTGGGATTAAATAACCTTTAGGTCATATATGTCATTTTATTATTTATCAAAAAATAAAAATAAAGTTTTGGCCCAAGCCCAACCTAATCTGATTAGGGTAAAGCCCACAATCATTAACCCTATCTATAAAAGCTAACTTCAACTTCCTTTTGAGCTCACCTTCATTTCTTCTTACTATGTTGCCTCCTTGCTCACGTCTGAATGTTTAACTACTACTTATTCTATTGTGGGAGGTATAAACTCTCTCACACACACGCACGCACGCTTGCACATATGCACGCACATGTGTGCACGCACAAACACACCCTCATTATTGAAATGAAATCTACTTTTTTGGGGGTACCCCGTGGCGTGAAAAATCAAATTTTTATTTTCTATGTCCTAGTCTTCTTTCTGTTAGAAATGCTCCAATAATACGGTTTTTGGATGTACTTCAAGTGTGATGAAACTCAAAAAATCTTCGTCGCGCACACGCACACATTATTGTAGTGAAATCTACTTTTTTGGGGCTACCCCATGGCGGGAAAAATCTTATTTTTACTTTCTATCCCCTACTCTTCTTTATGTTAGAAGTGTTCTAATAATAAGGTTTTTGAATGTAGTTCGAGTGAGATGAAACACATTAAATCTTTGGTAGATGATGTTAAGCACATATTATAGCAAAATGATTAAGTTAAAATTTTGTTTTACCCTATGATGGTCTTTCTGTTTTGATGACGAGTACTTCCCCGTGGAGTGCCAAATCTCAACAGAATCTCATGTAGGCTCCAAGTCACTGTGAATCGAATTCACAATAGATCACAGGAGGTTTCAATCCCATACAACTAATGTTCACAAAAAATTGCAAAAACTCCTTTAAGAGCTGTAGCAATAGGGGAAGAACTATGATAGTGACTTTTATATTCATATTTAATTTTTTTACATAATATCATATATGGAAATATTTTAAAAATATTCTTTCATATATAACTATGATTATAACCACCCTAAAATGATTAGGATAAATACTTAAGGTGATTTATTTATTATTTAAAATCTGAATTTTTATGGGCAAAATGGTCCTTTCACGTATAATTAATTAAATCAGATTTTAAGTATTTAAGGAGTGTCCTAAATTGACTAAGTCATTATCTAAGCCTAAACAACTTCACATGTTTCACTCTCTCACGTCTATCACATTCTCACATTCAAACTCTATTATTTTCTCTTTGCCAATTAACGTGAAGAATAGAAAATATAACAACGGTTCTTCACACTTGAAGAATCAGGAAAAAAAATCTAAGAGCAAGCTAATAAAAAACGTTAAGGAAAGGAAGATTTTCGTCGAGTTGGTGGTGAAACTTTAGGTGAGTTGGACATGGTTTTGGAGGAAGGTTTGGGCAGCAACTTCAACGTTTGAACATCAATTCAGGTATGAGTTTTCTTCCCTCTTGGTCCCTTTCCCAAGAGACCCTCCAAGGTTCATATTAATCATCAGAGTCTAGGATTTGTTTCCCTTTTCATGTTCCCTGTCACTAGCTCCCAGGTTGGTGTGTTTGCTGGTAGAATTTTGGGACACTCTGTGTGTGGTCACGATCTTGGTTCGAGTATGTGTTCATGACTATGTATGTTTTCAAAATTGTTCCTATGACTTTGGAGTATCCGTTTTAGCATGCTAATAACATGGAATCACTTGTATTTTATGTGTTAGTAGATGTTCCTAGACGTGATATTCACATTGTTGAAATGCTATCAACTCTAGCTAAAACAAATAACCAAATCATTCATAAAACTTTTCTTAAGAACCCTAACAAATGTCTAAGAAATAAATTCTAAAATGACTCATAAAATGATGCATAAAATCATGGAATAAAATTTCTAGAATCTGGAGATAAGTTGTAGATAAATTCTTGAAATTTTGAACGTCAAAAAGAAAAATAGAAATAGGTGAATCGATATATATGTATATATATATATATATATATATATATATATATATATATATATATATATATATATATATATATATATATATATATATATATATATATATATATATATATATATATATATATATATATGGGGTCGTGGGGAATCGATCCCACGCCCCTTAGCGAATGCAGAAATTAGTAAAAAGAGAAGGGGTCGTGGGGAATTGATCTCACACCCCTCACTGCTATAGTAATTTTAGAAAAAAAAAGGGAAAGGGAGGGGGATGTGGGGGATTGATCCCACAACCCCTTGGTCAGTAGCGAGTTAAGAGTAAAGGGGGAGGATTGAAAAAAACTCTGGGGTCGTGGGGATCCACCCCCCCTCAGTAAGCACTAGCAATGTTAATGGAGAAAAAAATGAAAATAAAAGAATTGTGAGGCGTGGGAATTTAAAGCACGACCTCAGGTAGGCTGCAACAATTGGAGAAATGTAAAGAGAGTTTGTGGGGTTTTGATCCCACAACCTCATGGTCTCTGTGAATTTTCCAAGAAGAATTGAATGAAAATAAATAAATAAATAAAAGATCCTGTGGGGGTTCGAACCAACATTCCTTTGGTCAAATAAGAGGAGAATCCAAGGAGAAAACTAAATATGAAATATTGATGTTGGGGCTCGATCTGGGGTCCCAATGTCATGAAAACTAAAAATAAAGTCAAGCAAAAATGTAAGTAGTATCCAAGGGGTTCGAACTTGGGTTCCGTTTCCCAAATTCCGTAGTGACAAATAAGTCAAATGTGAATTAAATGTTCAAGAATAATGTCACCTACTTAGATCGAAATCGAGATCTTGGCATACATACAAGATGCATAAGTCTTGTACTATGTAATCTTACGAAGATATGAGTCACTTAATTAACTATGAATTAATCCTCATGGCCTGTATGTATATACCCATAAGTCTAGCATACGATCAAAAATAAGTGAACCTAAAATGTATGTAATAAAATGATGAAACTCTAGAAGGGTAAAGTATGAGTGTAAGATACACTAAATGGCCAAGTACATTGGCATATGATGAAATGAAAAATGAAATGAAAAATGTAATGAAAAATGAAATAATGAAACCCCAGAAGGGTTAAGTAAGAGTGTGAAACACACTAAACGGCCAAGTGCATTGACATATGAATAAACGAACATTCACGTAAAAAAAGGTATGTAATTATGAAGAGCAAATGTGCTATTTTTAATGAATGTGGTGACATCATGATATGAGGCTAATGTAAAAGATGGGAACAATCTCAAATAGGCCTAAGTAAATATTACCAAAACCTACTCACGAATAAGAGTGTAAAGTTAATGAAGACACCAGTCTCTATGAACACTCTAATGAAAGTATTCAGCTTAACACCATTAATACTAAAGATGAGATGAGAAATCATGTAATGAGTTATTATGTCCTCATACTAGAAGCCAACTTGCGTGACGTGTGAGATGAATGAAATGGAACTTTATACTAAGCACCGATAGGCTAGCTATGAGCGGTGATGCCTTTTTTCGGGAAGGGCAGAAGTTCACGTAACTCTCATGATATGAGACTGTCCAGCTTGCCGGGTATGGGTCTCCTCACATCTCCTAGTCTTCGAACCTATACAACCAATATAGGGATCTAATGGGGTTAAATTCCCATGTATGCTTGCATGTTATGGGTCACTCTGGCCGGTGATTCCACCATTTATCGGTGTGGGGAAGACACTGGATATCATGATGCTCACATGATCTATGTCGATTAAAGTTAAAGTTCCCATTGAACGAATGAGGTCAGCCTCAAATGATGCCCATAATGAAATTAATGACACCAAAGGTGTTAGGATAAGATAATAAAAAAAAAGAGTTAGATTTAAGTAATGACATTAGGTCATTCTTTGTCATTGCACAACGAACCTAATGAAAGTCTCAAACTACATCCTAGGTATAACAGGTGTTTACCCTGGCCTATGAATGAAATGAAATGGAGTACGGATGGATGAACTAAACAGACTTTGTGTTTGCTAATGAAGACTCCCTAGTTGAAGTCTCATATTTTGAGACCTCATTTCTGGGATGTCTTGATGTTAAGTCCATGATTTCATGGTCTCATGGCAAATGAATTAATTATATTAAAGAAGTTATGTGCTACATGAAAAATATGTTGTATGCTATATGATATGTGCTATGTGTAAAGGTTATATGCTATCTGAAAATGTGAAAATGTGAAAAGTATGATGATGTATGTTATTCTCGTGGCATAACTTTCCTATTCCGAATCAGGAAAGCTCACTGACTTCCCTAATCCAAATTATGAACCCTTCCTGATCTCAAATTGGGAAGTCTACTACCTTGACTTCCAAAAATCATGTTGTTAATATTTTTTCTCATGCATGTCCTTGGGATATGCTTGCATATACCCATACTAAGTAGAAGTGTGTACTAAGCCTATACAAACTCTACTATTTTAGGTGCAGGCAAATGTGGACGATAGAGCTACAGGATCATCGCTTAAGTTATCCGAACGTTCAACATTCATCCGGCTTTGGTAGGTCCTCATGCTTTCGAGTATGATGTTGTTTTATATTCTAGCTTACTTTTACAGTTGAGCTAGTGGAGCATGTTCCAGTAGCGTTTCCTTCATATTATTATTTAGACTATGTATTGATGCCATTTTGGCAATTATAAACTTAATAAGAACTAAAGTATTTCTTTCAGTTACTTATAACTTGAAGTTAGATGGTTGATGGTGAACAATTACGTAATTATGAGAATGTTTTTATAAGTATGTTAAGAAACAAAAAGTTTCAAAGTTTTCGCTAAAATTAACTTCTGAGAGGTCAACGACGCCGGTCTCGTCTAGGGTCTAGATTCCGGTTGTGAAAAAGTTGGTATTAGAGCGCTAGGTTGAATTACTAGGAATATAAGTTCACATCAACCACATTGAGTAGTTTCTGAGTCATGGTAGTGAGTGCACCACTATCATGGATTAGAGACTATGATGCGTAGGAAAATTTCCCTTCTTCTTATCTTATCTTGCTTTTCCTAATGTGTGAGTTCTTGGTGTTATAATCATGTCAAACATCAATACTTATTGTTTTCAGAGAATGAACACTGGGAGAGCTAAGGGTCAGAGGAGTGGAGGAGCAGCTGCTAGGGAGGAGCAGCTGCTAGGGGTAATCAGAATCCACCCCAGACTCCAGCTGAAGAAGTGGCCATGCCAGTTAACCCTGCATGGTTAACTGATGCTGAGGTGAGGGCATATCTGGGTCAGATGGGACAGGACATTACGATGCAGGTTCAAGATATGATTGCCCAAGTCAACCGGCAGGATTTTTAGAGACAAAACCCATTGGTTCGCAGCGTGACTGATAGGCTGCGAGACTTCACGAGGATGAGGGAATTCATGGTTAAGGATTTCATACACATTAAACAAGGCTCTATCACGGTCAGAGAGTATTCCGTGAAGTTTATTAAGCTATCAAGGTATATTACTTTCCTTAGTATTAAATAGCAAGAATGAGGAGAGTACTGAGCTTTGTTGAAATTATCCAAGTAATCTACTTCCCTGGTTTTACACATCAGGGATGAGATGAGCAGATTCGTCAAAGGAATCAACGGAGATCTGGAGAAAGAGTGTTGATCTGCGATGCTCTATGATAATATGGACCTTTCAAGGTTGATGGTACATGTCCAACAGGTAGAAGAAAGCCATAAGAAGAGAGGTGTTCGTGATGTTAGGAGGCCTAGGACTCAAGATCACGCAAGTCCCAGCCATGGAGGCCACCAAAACATATTTGGCATCTGTGAACAGCCCAGGTTCAAGAAGTGGCAAAAGAGTTCTGGGAATTCTATCTCTAAGAGGAGTACAACACCAAAATGAGGTAGACCTTAACACAAATGGGGCAATGTAGATGAGATGCAGCGTCCTAAGAAGAACTGTGTTACGTGTGGCCGAGCTCATAGTGGAGAGTGCAACTAGGGTTCTAATGCCTATTTCGGTTTTTGTAAGGGTAGGCACATGGTCAGAGACTGTCCACAGAATAGAGGTCAGGCTGGAGGTAATGCTCAGCCAAGGCTTAACCCACAGAGTGAAGCAGCAACCAAGCCTCCCAAGAGGAACAAATTCTATACCTTGAAGGGCAGGGAGGAGTAGGATAAGTCCGCTGATGTGGTCACAGGTATGCTGCAAGGATTCTCAACTTATGTTTATGTGTTACTTTATCCAGGGTGTATGCTTTCCTTTTTGACTCCTTTGCTCACTCTTACTTTTGAAATACTACCTGACGTTCTGCATGATCCTATAGTGGTTAGTTTGACCTTAGGAGAAACTGTAAGAACTAATAGAGTATACAAGGACTGCCCAATAGTTGTATGTTGTAGGACTATGTGTGCGGACTTGGTTGAACAACCCATGCATGATTTTGATGTTATTCTTGGCATGGAATGGCTTCACAGTTCTTATGATTTATTGAACTGTCGTAGTAGAGTCGTGAGATTTCACTTCCTAATGAAGAAGAGTTAGTCTTGGAGGGTTACAATTTGAGTCATTTTAATCCCTTGATTTCAAATATTAATACCAATAAAATGATGTCCAAGGGGTTACTGTTTCATCTTTTATGTGTTAATGATTTAGATCGTGACATTCCTTCAATAGACTCAATGCCTGTAGTGAATGAGTTCCTAGATGTGTTTCCTGAAGATTTTCCTCGAGTCTCTCCCCATCGATATATTGACTTTTGTATCGACTTAGAACCTGGTACTAAACCAATCTCAATTCCTCCTTATAGAATTGCTCCAGCAGAACTCAAATAGTTGAAGTTGCAATTAAAAGATCTCAGTGATAAGGGTTTTATTCACCCGAGCATATCCCCTTGTGGCGCTTCAATGTTGTTTGTTAACAAGAAGGATAGAATGGATTATCGGCCATTCAACAAAGTCACTATAAAGAATAATTATCCACTTCCCAGAATAGATGATTTGTTTGATCAGATCCAAGGGTCTAGTTTCTTCTCTAAGATTAATCTTCGTTCATGTTACGATAATCTTAGGGTTAGGGATGGAAATATTCCAAAAATGACCTTTCGAACATGCTATGGTCACTATGAGTTTCTAGTCATGTCATTTGGTCGCCTGCTGCATTTATGGATCCAATCAACAGGGTCTTCCATGAATACCTGGACTCTTTCGTCATAGCATTCATTGATGACATTCTCATCTACTCTAAGACCAAGGAAGATATGAATAACATTTGAGACTAACCTTGCAGGTACTAAAACGACATTAGTTGTACGCCAAATTCACCAAATGTGAATTATGGCTGAGATCAATGAACTTCGTGGGTTATGTTGTTTCCGACAAAGGTGTGGAGGTGGACCTCAGAAAGAATGAGGACAAAGCTTCTTACTCCTACTGACATCCGTAGCATTCTGGGATTGGCTGGTTACTACCACAAGTTTTTGGAGGGCTTTTCTTCCATTGCTGCCCCACTAGTAGCTTTGATGAAGAAGGAAGCCAAGTTTGAATGGACGGAGAGTTGTAAAAAGAGTTTCCAGGAGCTCAAGGACAGACTTACTTCATTCCTGGTATTTTTCTGCCTAAGTGCGGTGAGAATTACACTGTCTATTGTGATGCATCTAGGGTTAGTTTGGGTTGTGTTCTTATGTATGCTGGTAAGGTGATAGCCTATGCTTCCAGACAGCTTAAGGTTCATGAGAAGAATTATCCCACTCATGACCTGGAGTTTGCAGATGTGGTGTTTGCAATGAAGCTATGGAGGCGTTATCTGTTTGGAGTGCATGTGGATGTATTCACATATCAAAAGAGACTCCAGTACGTATTCACACAGAGGGAGTTGAATCTACGTAAGTGGAGATTGTTGGAGCTGTTGAAGGATTATGACATGAATGTGCACGACCATCCTGGTAAGGCTAATGTTTTGGCTTATGCCTTGAGAAGGATGAGCATGGAGAGTACATCCCCATTGAGGACGATAACAAGGAGTTGTCATAAGAGGTACACAGACAGGCCAGACTGGGTGTGCGATTAGTTAACTCTACTTGTGGGGGTGTTTCATTTCATCTTAGTTCCGAATCATCCTTGGTAGGTGAAGTCAAGAAGGGTCAGCATCTCGATCCTGTGTTGATGGAGCTGAAGGCTTCAATGTTATTACAAATGAATGAGTCTTTCTCTCTGGGAGGTAATGGCATACTTAGATACGTGGACATGCATTGTGTACCAGATGTGGATGATTTGCGACCAGGATTGTGGCAGGGGACAATGGTTCCAGATATTCCATACATCCAGGTTCCACTAAAATGTATCATGATCTTTAGCAGATTTGTTTGTGGGATAGCATGAAGAAAGACATTACAGAATATGTGGCTAAGTGTCCTAATTGTCAGCAGATTAAGGCAAAGCATCTTAATCCTGGAGGTTTGACTCAGATTATTGAGGTTCCGACTTGGAAGTGGGAGGATATTAATATAGACTTCGTGGTTTCTCTTCCGAGGACTAGAAAGCAGCACAAATTCACATGGGTTATTATGGATAGATTGACTTAGTCTGCTTTCTTTATCTCTATGAAGTCTACCTACAGAGCCGAGGATTATGCAAGATTTTATATTGATGATATTGTGAGGTGGCATAGGATTTATTGGTCTATCATTTAATATAGAGGAGCTCAATTTACTTCACATTTCTGGAGATCTTTCCTGAAATGCTTGGGCACGCAGGTGAAGCTTAGTACTGCCTTCACCATCAGATTGACGGGCAGGCAAAGTGCGCCATTCATATATTGGAGAACATGTTAAGAGCGTGTGTGATTGACTTCAGAGGTAGCTGTGATGACCATCTGCCTTTGATAGAGTTCTCGTATAATAATAGTTATTACTCTAACATTGGGATGGCACCGTTTGAGGCATTGTATGGTAAGAGTTGTAAATATCCAGTTGGGTGGTTCGAGGTTACAAAGTCATCCATTTTGGGTCTAGAGATCATTCATGAGGCCTTAGAGAAGGTTAGAGTGATTAGGGATAGGTTGGCTACTGCTTATAGCCGACAGAAGTCATATGCAGACAATAGAAAACGACCTTTAGAATTTGAGGTTAGTGACAAGGTTTACTTTAAGATATCACCTATAAAAGGAGTGATGAAATTTGGTAAAAAAGCGAAGCTGAGTCTGAGGTATGTTGGGACATATGAGATCCTACTGCGTGTGGGTAAGGTGACCTATGAGTTAGCATTGCCTGCAGAGATAACTTTTGTCCATCCAGTCTTTCATATCTTTATGTGGAAGAAGTGCCTAGGTGATCCAACATCGATTATACCTTTGAAAGATTTGGGGGTTGATGAATACTTGTCTTATGAGGAGGTACCTTTTAAGATCTTAGACAGACAGGTCAAGCGGCTGAGGAACAAAGAGGTTTCCACAGTGAAGGTATTGTGGAGAAATCATCTTGTTGAGGGTGTTACGTGGAAGGCTATGGACGACATGAGATCCCGCTACCCTCATCTTTTCGGCTCTAGAGGTTTGATTTCCTACTCTTGAGTCTATGTTTCCTTATATCTCCGTATTTTGTTGCTATTGTTTGACTATGCATAGTGATTATGTTATGATCTGATTGTCATTACAATGTGCAGTGGTAGTGTCATTCGGGGTCTTATGTTTCTAAGGGGAAGATAATTTAACAACCCTAAAAATGAATAGGATAAATACTTAAGGTGATTTATTTATTATTTAAAATCTGAAATTTTGGTGGAAAAATGGTCCTTTCACGTATAATTAATTAAATCAGATTTTAAGTATTAAGGAGAGTCCTAAATTGACTAAGTCATTATGTAAGCCTAAACAACTTCACATGTTTCACTCTCTCACGTCTATCACATTCTCACGTTCAAACTCTATTTTTTTTCTCTTTGCCAATTAATGTGAAGAACAGAAAATATAACAAGGTTTCTTCACACTTGAAGAATCACCAAAAAAAATCTAAGAAAGCAAGATAATCAAAATTGTTAAGGCAAGGGAGATTTCCATCGAGTTGGTGGTGAAACTTTAGGTGAGCTGGACGTGGTTTTGGAGGAAGGTTTGGGCAGCAACTTTAACGTTTGAACATTAATTGAGGTATGGGTTTTCCTCCCTCTTGGTCCCTTTTCCAAAAGACCCCTTAAGGTTCATATTATTCATCCGAAACTAGGAGTTTGCCCTTTTCATGTTCCCTGTCACTAGCTCCCAATGATCTTAGGTTGGTATGTTTGCTGGTAGAATTTAGGGACATTGTGTCTGTGGTGACGATCTCGTTTCGATCATGTGTTCATGATTATTTTTGTTGTCTTTCAAAAATATGAATGTAGACATGAATGTATGTTTGCAAAATTGTTACTATGACTTTGGAGTATCCGTTTTAGCATGCTAATAACATGGAATCTTTTGTGTTTTATGTGTAAGCAGATGTTCCTAGACGTGATATTCACATGGTTGAAATTCTATCAAATCTGGCTAAAACAAATTACCAAATCATTCCTATAACTTGCCTTAAGAACCCTAACAAATGTCTAAGAAACAAATGCTAAAATGACCCATAAAATGATGCATAAAATCATGGAATAAAATTTTCAGAATCTGGAGAAAAGCTGTATATAAATTCTTGAAATTTTGAACGTCAAAAAAGAAAAAAAATAGGAGAGGTCTGCAGGGATCAAACCCATGAACTCACAAAGGTATACCTTAACAAATAAATTTAAAAAGGTTGTGTCAGGCGAAGTTCTAACTGGGATGGGGTCCGACGAAAATCGTAAGAAGGGAAAATAATAAAATGTTGTTGTGGGGTTTCGATCCCACGACACGGAAGACCTCAACTTAATATATATATATATATATATGGGGTCGTGGGGAATCGATCCCACACCTCTTAGCGAATGCAGAAATTAGTAAAAAGAGAAGGGGTCGTGGGGAATTGATCTCACGCCCCTTATTGCTGTAGTAATTTTAGAAAAAAACAGGGGAAAGGGAGGGGGATGTGGGGGATTGATCCCACAACCCCTTGGTCAGTAGCGAATTAGGAGTAAAGGGGGAGGATAGAAAAAAATTATAAAAAATTATGAGGTCGTGGGGAATAGATCCCACGCCCCTCAGTAAGCTGTAGCAATGTTCATGGAGAAAAAAATAAAAATAAAAGAATTGTGAGGCGTGAGAATTGAACCCAAGACCTCAGGTAGGCTGCAAATATTTGAGAAATATAAAGAGTGGTTGTGAGGGTTTGATCCCACAACCTCATGGTCTTTGTGAATTGGACAAGAAGAATTAAATGAAAATAAATAAATAAATAAAAGGGGTGGTGGGGGTTCGAACCCACAATCCTTCGGTCAAGTAAAAAGAGAATCCAAAGAGAAAACTAATGATAAAATATTGATGTTGGGGCTCGATCTAGGTTTCCAATGTCATGAACACTACAAATAAAGTCAAGGAAAAATGTAAGTAGTGTCCAAGGAATTCGAACTTGGGTTTCCTTGCCCAGATTCCGTATTGACAAATAAGTCATACGTTGAATTAAATGTTCAAGAATAATTCCACCTACTTAGATCGAAATCGAGATCTTGGCATACATGTAAGATGCATAAGTCTTATACTATGTAATCTTAGGAAGATATGAGTCACTCAATGAACAATGTATGAAGCCTCATGGATTGTATGTATATACCAATAAGTCTAGCAAATGTTTAAAAATAAGTGAACCTAAGAGTATGTAACGAAATTATGAAACTCTAGAAGGGTTAAGTATGAGTGTAAGATACACTAAATGGCCAAGTGCATTGACATATGACAAAATGAACAATGAAATGATTAAATGAACAATGAAATGATGAAACCCTAGAAGGGTTAAGTAATAGTGTGAAACACACTAAATGGCCAAGTGCATTGGCATATGATGAAATGAACATTCACTTAAAAAGGGTAAGTAATTATGAATAGAAAATGTCCAAATATTAATGAATGTTATAACAACATGATATGAGGCTAATGTAAAAGATGGAATCAAACTCAAATAGGCCTAAGTAAATGTTACCAAAACTTACTCACCAATGAGAGTGTAAAGTTAATGAAGAGGCCTGTAATATGAACACTCTAATGAAAGTATTCAGCTTAACACCCTTAATACTATTGAAGATATGAGAAGTCATCTAATGAGCTATGATGTCCTCATACTAGAAGCCAGCATCCGTGACGTATGAGATGAATGAAATGGAATATTATATTGAGCACTGATAGGCTAGATATGAGTGGTGATGCCTTCTTTCGGAGAGGGCGAAGTTTCATATAACTCTCATGAGATGAGACTGTCCAGCTTGCCGTGTATGGTCTCCATACATCTCCTAGTCTTCGAACCTATATAGCCAATATTGGGATCTGTTGGTGTTAAATTTCCATGTACGCTAGCATGCTATGGGTCACTTTGGCTGGTGATTCCACTTGTTTTCTGTGTGGGGGAGACGCTAGATTTCATGATGCTCACATTATCTATGTCGGCTAAAGTTAAAGTTCCCAATGAACGAATAAGGCCAGCCTCAAATGATGCACATAATGAAATGAATGATGCCAAAGGTGTTAGGATAGGATAATCAAAAGGTGAGTTAGATTCAAGTAATGACAAGTCATTCTTGGTCATTGCACAACAAACCTAATCAAAGTCTCAAACTACATCATAGGTATAACTGGTGTTTACACTGGCCTATGAATAAAGTGAAATGGAGTACGTATGAATGAACGAAACAGACTATGTGTTTGCTAATGGAGACTCCCTAGTTGAGGTCCCATCTGTTGAGCCCTCATTTCTGGGATGTCTTAATGTTAAGTCGATGATTCCAAGGTCTCATGGCATATGAATGAACGATATTAAAGAAGTGATGTGTTACATGCAAATTATGTTTTATGCTATATGATATGTGCTATGTGTAAATGTTATGTGCTGTGTGAAAATGTGAAAAAATGATGATGTATGTTAGTATCATGGCATTACTTTCCTATTCCAAATCTAGAAAGCTCACTAACTTTCCTAATGCCAATTTAGAAACCTTCCTAATCTCAAATTGGCAAGTCCACTAACTTGACTTCAAAAAATCATGTTGTTAGGAAAGAGTTATTCTTTCACATGCATGTCCTTGGTGTGTGCTTGTGTGTACCTATACTTAGTATAAGTGTGTACTAAACCTATACAAACTCTACTATTTTAGGTGCAGGCACAAGTGGTCGAATGAGCTACAGGATCTTCGATGTAGTTATCCAGACGTTTAGCATTCAACCGGCTTTGGTAGGTCCTCATGATTTTGGGGATGCTATTGTTTTATATTCTAGCTTAGTTTTAGAGTTGATCTATTGGATCATGTTCCACTAGCGTTTCCTTCCTGTTTTTATTCAGACTATGTATTGGTGCCATTTTGGCAACTATACACTTAATAAGAATTGAACTATTTCTTTCAGTTACTTATCTCATAATGTTAGATGGTTGATGGTGAACAATTACGTAATTATGAGAATGTTTTTATAAGTATGTTAAGAAAAAAAAGTTTCAAATGTTCCGCTAAAATTAACCTATGTAAAGTAAGAACGATGTAAGTAGGCTTGTCTGCAACCTATGAGGGGTTAACGACACCAGTCTCAAATGGGGTCTAGATTCCGATCATGACAAAGATAGTCCACCATATGAGAATTACATCTCTTAGGTATAGTTCATTAATTTAAAATTCATAAGAAAAGGAAGAGATAACTAAAACAAAGTTCTTTTACATATATAAGAGTGTAGGAACACTAATACAGTCTTTTCCTATTTTTGTTATGTGCAACACCAACACATGAGGATAAATCCCTATAAACGATTTTCAAGAACATATTATCATTAGAAGATATGAAATGTTCTTTAATGTTAAAATGAAAAAGATTTGATTATAAGTGTTTATATATGGATTTTGTTAATAATTCTTCATTTTATTGTTAATCACGAAAGTCTTTCGGAAATATATGTAACTTTATTGTTGTCTATATTTGTATTTTCAAAAATGTGCACAAACATTTTATACATCAATTGCGAGAGTTTTTCTCCTATTCAAGGCTTCTACATACAAAATTTAATATTATACATCATATATAATTAGTTGTGTACTTGATAAGTTTAATAAAATATAAAAACAAATCTCTTGGATTTCAACGAAATAATGTATGTCGCTCGAATAATTTGGATTAAATGATGTCTTGGAAAGTCCCTTATTCAAAATTATACGCAGTAGATGACACTACTTTCATAAACAATGACATATTTTGTTGTTTATGTTTCAATCAATATGTTTAAAAGAAATTTTTTTAGGACTTTTCATCAAATGTTTATATGAATATAATTATTTATTCATATTTGATTAATATTTGTTCATCCTACTTTGAGGAGTAATTCATTGACTCCAATCCAACATTTGAACCCAAAATATTTTATTAAGGTTGAGTACAATACTTACCATCTCACTATATTCATTTATTATTTGGATGTCACTAATCGATTGAATGTCTCGATAAGATCAAAAGTTGAATAAATAAAACTCTAAGGTACTATGGAACCACTTAGCTTTTCAACACTCAAAGACCCTTCTTGGATATCCCATTGATCTTTTAGCCACTGAAAACACAATTAATATCAAAGTCGTTTATTTTAAAGCATAATAATTCTAATTTCCAAAATCTAGTAGGATTCATAATATTGCAAACAAACATGCATCTAAGAAATTAGCTTCTAAACTAGTACAACTTTTGTAAATATACCCAATAAAAATGTGTTAAATTTAACTGTTGACCCACGTGGCTAACAAAATCCACTATTATCTTCTTTATTTTTTTCGAAGAAAGAACTTCATGAAACTATACAATCATTGTCTCTACTTTCTCTAACAAAATTTATTATTCTCTTACATAAAACGAAAATGGTCATTACTGATAAGGCCAGTGGAATAACATTTTAGAAAAGCGAACATAGTAAATTTTGTTGGAGAAAGCCGAGAAAATAGTGTTAGATTATAATATTCTTTTCTTTTGAACTAACAAAGAACACAACAATGATCAACTTTGTTAGCCATGTAAGGTCCAAAATTAAATTAACATTATTTTATTGAATAAATCTATTAGGTTTGTATACATCAGATTTTTGTACATAATAATCACATTAATTGCACAAATTAATTATGTGAATAAAGAAAATAATTCTTGAAACTGTCCATCATTCATTCAATAACAGTAGATTAGACCTTTATTTTAGTTTCGTATTGATTATCCTAGATTTCGTTTTGTATATATTATGTTCTAGTTCTAATTTTTTTTTCTTTTTGTGGATAACTAGATGAAGTATGTTTTTTCATTTGTCAACTTCAATCGTTGAAAAAACCTTCTTTTGTCCAACTGTGGCACAATTTTTTGTATAAATTAGACCACCAACATAAACTATTTGACTAGTTTTGAGTTTTGTCTCTTTCATTAGAAAGCCAAATATGAAAATGTACATTTTTTTTTTTTTTGCAAATGAATATATATATAGTGAAAAATATATTATTTATTCCCTCTCTATTTTAATTTGTTTGTTCTATTTTGACTTAATACAAAGTTTAAGAAAATAAAAATTAATTTTTAATCTTGTAAGCATGACATGTGGAAAAATCTAATTTTGAGAAAAAGTTCATATATGTCATCCATAAAAAGTTTGGCTCATTTATGTTATTTTAGTTTGAAAAAGGCTCAGCCGTACAATTATTTGTTAACTAAAATGACAATAGATGAGTCAAACTCTTAACGATAACATAATGAGTCTTTTCTCAAAGTTTGATGGCATACTTAATTATTTTTCCTTTTAAAAATGATTTGATTTTTGACGTGACTTAATGAAAATTGACCATGTGTAGAAATGATTTTACAAAAGCGGAACCATTTTTCATTGACGAATAATGACATGTATGATACTTTTCTCAATAAAAAATGACGTAGGTGAACCAAAATATTAATATATGGTTTATATAACTCTTTTATAAAAGTTTAATGACATATTTGATTCTTTTCCGTATTTGATACTCCCGCTAAGTTATTTACTTTTCCATTTTTTACTTTATACACCTATTAAGAAAATAATAATAGATATAATGACTTTACCATTTAACCTCTATTAATTGATAGAATTTCAAATTAATTTACTTAGTAAAAGAGGTTCTACTTTTTTCAAAAAAACATTAACTCTCTAAATAGATTGATGATATGATAGGTAAATTTTTTTTAATTGTCATAAATGACATTCAAAAAGTAAAAATTGGACAAATAAAAAAGGATGGGGAATATTAAAAATTAATTATCACATTAATTGCATATTAATTATATGAATGAAGGAATTAACTAATATTTGAAACTAGGTAAATTGTCCACACTTTGCGCGGTGCTGCACTACGTCAGTAATCTACGTCTGAACATTTGATAGTATAAGTGTTTTCGAGAGGGTAAAACCCTATGATAGATTTTCAACAACATATTAACCAAAGAAGATATGAAATGTTTTTTAATGTTAAAATGAAAAAGATTTGATTCTAAGTGTTTATAAATGGATTTTGTTAATAATTGTCCATTTAATTGTTAATAACCAATGCCTTTCGGAAATATATGTAATTTTTTCATTCTCTATATTTATATTTTCAGAATTTGCACAAACATTTTATTCATCAATTGTGAGAGTTTTTCTCTTATTAAAATCTTCTACATACAAAATCAAAATATTATACATCTTATATAATTAGTTGTGTACATGATACGTTTATTTAATTATAAAAACACATCTGTTGGATTTCAATGAAATAACGTATGTTGCTCGAATAATTTGGATTAAATGATGCATTGGTAAGTCCCTGATTCAAAATTATCCGCAGTCGATGACACTACTTTGATAGACAAAAGGCATATTTTGTTGTTTATGTTTGAATTAGTATGTTAAAAAATTTTTTGGGACTTTTAATCTGATGATTATACGGAGGTAATTATTTCTTTATATTTTATTAATATTTATTCATCCTACTTTGAGGGATAACTTAATGACTCCAATCCAACATTTGAACCCAAAACATTTTATTGAGGTTGAGTACAATACATACAATTCCACTACATTTCTTTTTTATTTGGATGTCACTAATCGATTGAATGCCTCGATAAGATAGAAAATTGAATAAATAAAACTTCAAGGTACTCTGGAACCACCTAGCTTTTGAACACTCAAAGTCCCTTCTTTGACATCCCATGAATTTTTTAGCTACTGAAAACACTATAAATATCAAAGTAATTTATTTTAAAAGTTTAAGAATTCTAATCTCCATAACACTAATAGTCTAATGACTTCATTAAACTCTTGATTAACATGTTTTTAGTTCAACATAATGATCAAAGGGATAAACAAAAGCAACAATGTTTAAAACATATATACAAAAACAAAAATTAATAAAATATTCATTAATTATGACTGTTAAAAAAATACGACGATCTTCAATAATAAAATGAAACATAAAGCAATAAATAGAGCCCACTGAATGCACATTATCCCCTTAAGGAGATTATTTCATTTTACAATACGAGGTTTAAAGGAATAGATCATCTCAGGACAGAAATATTCTATTTGGAAGAGTCTTGATACAATAATGATGGTAGCAGTGAGACATTAAACAGGAGCAAAGTTAACAAATATTGAATCGTGTAAAAAAAGAATTTCAGAATTTTTATTATATTAAACTGAGAGAAATCTCTCTATTTATAGACAACAAATGTTAGTGTGAATAAATGTCTATTATGTCTTATCCGAAAGGTCGCAACACTTTGGACCAGATAAAAATCTTTCATAAATGTCATAATTTTTTTTAATAAAAGTTGCAACACTTCATTAAAGTTTCAACTCTTCATAAAAGTTGCAACTGTTCGTAAAAGTCATAACTTTTCATAAAAAGTCACACATTTTTGTAAAAGTCACCACTTTTCATAAAATTCATATCTTTTCACGAAAGAAAAGGTTAATTTTGAAAATAAATAAGTTAAAAGTGAAGCCTGATTTGTGATTACGCCACATAGGATGAGCTATGTTCTCTTTTATATAAATATATGATATTATTGCCAGTCACTCACTAATAGAAAGCTAGACCTCACTTGAAAATATTTATCATCCTGGATTTGTTTTGTATGCTAGATTCTGTTTTTATATTTGCTTTTTCATCTTTTAGTTTATACCCAAATAATGTATGTACTGTCAACTTCAATAGTTAAAAATTTAAATTTTTTCCAATTGTAGCACAATTTATAGCATTAATAATTGGACAATTAACATGAACATGAACATCAACATAAATACTTTGATTGATTTTGCCTCTCTTTTAGCAAGCCCAAGAATGTAATTGTGCAACTTCATTTTGCAAATTAAGGTATATGTTGTATGATGTATGGATGTGATATAGATTTTGTTCGATTTTGCAGTTTATTTGTTATTGATTTTGTTCATATATTAAATATTTATAAAATCAATAAGATGTTGACTTATCGATTATTGATTGTTAATGGTTCTCTTATCAATTTAAGCATTAAGATTTGACGTAAAAATAATTAAAATATACTTAAAACAAGTTAAAAAAGATTAATAATGTATTTGACTTGACTATTGTATCCTTGCTCAAAAGCAAACACTGACATATTGTAGAATAACTCAGAGTTTGAGACAACCAAAAATAAAAAGTATAAAATTAAGTCTCACGTCAAGTGCATATACCGAATCACATAAATATAATTTATCGTCAAGCTATTGATAACCCATTAAAAAACTAAAATCACTTAGAACCAATAATTCGATAATAAAAAAATCAAAATCATTACACAACAGCTAAATCAGTAATATATAATCTATTTATATGAAAGAGAATCATAGGTCGCCCATGTGGCGAAACCACTAATTAGGATTCCCTTTTAACTTATTTATTTCTAAAATTAGCCCTCCCTTTCATGAAAATGTTGTTGACTATTATGAAAAGTTGCGACTTTTATAAAAAAAAGTGTGACTTTTACAAAAAATTGCGACTTTTACAAAAAGTTGTGACTTTTATGAAAAGTTGTAACTTTTATGAAGAGTTGCAACTTTTATTAAGAGTTGGACTTCTCCACCCATCTCTGTAAAAGGTGTGAAATGTTTTCTTGGGCATGTAGACTTCTACTAGAGGTTTATTAAGGATTTCTCAAAAATTGCACATCATTTGTGCAAGTTAATATTAATGAAGAGTTGCGACATTTATGAAGAATTGCAACTTTTTTTGAAAAAAAAGTGTGACTTTTATGAAAGATTGTGACTTGTCCAAAGAGTTTTGACCTTTCTGATAAGGCTCAATTGAAACTTATTCATACTACCCTATTTTCTATAAATAGAGGGATCTTCTCTCATTTTGACACAACGAAAATTCTGAACTTCTTCTTCTTATTCTGCACCATTAAATATCTGTGCACTTTGCTCTTGTTGAGTGGCTTATTGACAACATTATTTTTGTATTAGTAGAATCTTTTGTCCTGAAAGGATCTATTCATTTAAACCTCGAGTATTAAAATGATATAATTTACTTAAGATAACAATGTGCATTCAATGGGCTTAACTTTTTTCATTATGTTTTATTTCTAAAGATTCTATCATGTTTTTTACAATCATTAATTTATGCTTACTTTATTAACTTTTATTTTTGAGTACATGTTTTAAACTTTTTTTAATTTAAATTTATGATTTTGATCATTATGTTGAATTAAATACATGTTAATCAAGAGCTTAACGTAATCATTGTACTATTGGCGTCATATAGATTAGAATTCTTAAACTTGTAAAATAAATGACTTTGATCTTTATAGAGTTTTCATTGGCTAAAAGATTCATAGGATGTTTCTATTTATCGAGACATTCAATCGATTAGTAACATCAAAAAAATAAAGGAATGTAATGGGATGGTATGTATTTTACTCAACCTTAATCAAAGATTTTGGGTTAAAATGTTCGGTTGGAGTCAATGAATTACCCTCAAAGTAAGATGAATCTATATGAATTAAATATTAAAGAAATACGTAATTATCTCCTTATAAATTTTAGATTAAAAGTTCCAATTTTTTTTTTTACTATATTTATCGAAACATAAATAAAAATGTCTTTTGCCTATCAAAATATTGTCATCGACTGTGTATGACTATGCATAAGGACTTGCCAAGAGATCATTTAATCCAATTATTAGAGTGACATGCATTATTTCATTGAAATCCAAGACATGTGTTTTATATTTTAATAAACTTATCAAGTACACAACTAATCATAAGATGTATAATATTTAGATTCTATATGTAGAGCCTTGAATAGGACAAACACTCTCCCAGTTGATTAATAAGATATTTGTACAACTTTTTGAAAATACAAATATAGACAATGTAAAAATTACATATATTTTCGAAAGACTTTGGTGATAAACAATCATAGTAAAATGAAGAATTAATAACAAAATCTATAAACACTATGTTTAGAAGTAAATTATCGAAGTAATTTATAAACTGCGCGAAGAGCGGGAATTTACCTATTTATCAATAAACCAATAATTTTTTTCAATTGGAATAATTGATAACCGTTAAACTTTAAACTGCCTTAAAATTATGTAAAATTATTAAACAATAAACCAAAATATAAAATTATCTTTCTCATAATCAATTCACAAGCACATGTCCTCGGCACAAGCACAAGCCATATGTATTTATAAAGAAGTAAAGCAAAAACAGGTTTAGTAAATAGAAATATCTGTGGTTGTCTATTTTAAAAATAAATTTTCTTTTATTTTTCATTTAATATATATAAAGAAAAGACAATTTCTTTTGTTAGAAAAATACATAAATGGACCATAAAACTCAAAAAAGTTACATATTCATACACCCCTCCCACCCTCTCCAATCCAAAGTAATTTACCCATTCTTTTAAAAAATATTATAGCCCATAGCCCAGGAAACAAATAAAGTCCTGAACAGTAAAGACGACTAACTACGTATATCATCATATGGCTAAAATAAGGGTAACATATATTGTATAAGAACATCCATAAAGAGAGATATGTTTCTGTATCAAGACAACATACAACTTTAATCTATGTTCATCACTTGTCCATCTGTCTTTGAAAAACAATCTAAATTCTATTGGGTGGCTGAAGTCGTAATACCTCCTTTGCTATTTGGACATTCAACATTTTTGACCCACAGTATCATCAACAACAACTAAATACCTATGGTCAAGCATTCAAAATCTTGGCCAACTACCAATACTTCTGCGTTGTCATCTCAGATTTTGTTGTCTAAAGGGAACAAGAACATGAAGACACCTATGAAGGGTGGCACCATTGTTGGTCCAAAGTTGATCAATTCTAGCAGTTAAGGTGATCACCTGAAAGAAAAATTATGTGAGCCAACTTACAATCAGAGACACTTTTGATGGTCATAGATTTGTTGAAGTGTTGTGATCAACAAATAAAAACGTAACAATGATATAGTTTTCATATCTATTGCACCATTATCAAGTTTTTGACATGACATTTTCTCTTTATCAGAGAAAATTACCAGTCCAAAATTATGCAAGTAAGGATAAGATTTTCCATTACTCCATCAAAGTAAAAATCCGTAAAATAAATAGCAAGGTGTGTACCTTCTTGAAGGAAGTAACACCCCAAATATTGTCAAGCTGGTTTGGTTGACCGGTAATGAATGACCAGCCGACCAGCTAGATCATATGGAACCCATACCTATGTTTACCAAGAAATAATGGGATTAGAGCTTTGAGATGGCGTAAAAAGACGAAAATAAATATAATGATGCAGTTGATGGAAACAAGTAGCATGTTTGGTATTATACTTTATCTCGTAAAAGCCAAGGCACCAATGCATACATATAGACCTCAAACGACTCATTCTGTTTTGATAAGATCATTACAAATCACATGAAAGAAATGGAAATTCATAATATATAGGTTCTTAATTATTTTATTTATGAGAGGAACTTACTGTTTCACTCATATTGATTTTCACACAATTAGTGGGGGGGTGGGGGTGGGTCCAACATCAACAACTTGGACATCAAACCTGGCAAATGGAAAGCAATTTATCATAACATCACAAATAGAAGAACCAAAAACAGAGAGAGATAGAGAAATACTATTGAAGTTCCTAGTACTCTTTTACTTTTGGGTAATAACAACTGCATTTCTAACAATAGTAAGCTTTTCTAGTTTCTATCATGTAGTAATCTTATTCACTATGAAGCTGGTGTTGAGAAGAATACTAATACTAGAAAGATAAAAAGTTAGAGAATGTATGTGAGCGATCTCCTCTGCCCGACAGTTCCTAACCCCAATGATTGTCGGATTTCATTTTAAAGAAGTTGATATTCATACGTTGTATCATGCAACCCAAAATAATATATACACCGCTGGCTCCATTAAAACAAACTATAATTGGCATTGTATAAAAAAGTAGATAACCTACACAATTTTTTTTCTACAACACCCACAAGAGTGACGGAGTTAGTTGAGCAGGGGATCTCCAAAACGGGGGTTTCAGTTTTGAAACTCCCTGCATACTTTATCGGTCGAGCTCTTCATGGAATTTGCTAGTGCGGTTTACATCTTATGAATGGTTTGCTGGCTATTACACTGGAGTGAGATGACCGCATCCCTTTGAAACGTCCACAATCTAATATTTTAAAGTTTTTAGTTTCTCTAAAACTAGAAGTTCTCTACATTTTCTATTATCATGTAAGTTTAACTAGTCTAACATACTACTACAGAGAATCAGAGCTAAGTAAACAAACTAACATGAGTAAACCTTAATCCCTACTAAATTTTTTGGTGTTTTATTTTAAAAGATCAACATACTAGAGTGATGTAGTTCAATTAGAAACTATACATCTATTCTAATCGCAGTGTCGAGAAACACATTTATTACTTCAAGATAAGTATTTATAACTTGCAGTAAACTTGAGAATTCTATCCATACTCCATATTGAATATGAACAACTAATTTATTGTGTAGTTATCTATGTCTTTGAGCAGAAGAAGAAGTATAGAATTTTCGTTGTTTGTAAATGAGAAGAAATTCATCAATTTATAAACAACAAGAGTAGTGACGAACAAATATTTATAGTGCCTTATCGGTAAGGTCACAACTCTTCACAAAAGTTAACCATAGGGAAAGTCGCAATATTTCATAAAAGTCACAACTTGTCTTAAACTTACAACTTTTAATAAAAGACGTTACTCATTTAGTATCAATTAAGTGAAATCATCTTAATGACACACAATACATTCCACTGATTTAGTATCAGCTTTGTGAAATTAGTGTGTGTGTGTGTGGGGGGGGGGGTATATCATGTAATTATTTAGTGGCAGATTATATATCTTTAGTTGCATTTGATGTTAAATATAAAAAAATCAAAATTATTGCATTGTGGAATGTAATAGAGTTTGTGTACACCATTTCGGAATCTTTGCGTTTGTGAGTGCTTGTATGTCAAATATCTTGTTGAACCTTTTCGGGAACTTTTCTTTTTTATATTTTTTGATGAGATTTTGTCCACGCAAGTTCATCCATGACAGATAATAGTTTGAATTCCATAAACATGAGCTTCTTTAGCACTTTCACAGTTATGAAATTGAAGTTAAACATACAACTGAACCAGTACCAAAAGCTTTACCATCACCAATTGATAAAGATTGAGCAAAAGACATGACATAAAACCATTCAGCAACAGTAACTTTGTCATCATGAACAACAACTTTTCTTAATAATTCTAGTCAAGTTGAATTCAATTTTGATAGTTTATGACTAAATGTCATTTTCTAAAAGTTCAACTCTAAAAAAAGTAAAAATTACATCATCAGAAGAAATATTTTACTGTGTTTACTACAGAGAGAGATAGAGAAATACTACTGAGGTTTCTGTGATATGTTGAAACAAGTTGTGTCACATTTCTAACTCTGTATATGTATAATTTGAAGAAGTCATTTTTTGCAAAATATTGTGTAGCTTGATGGATATATTTTCACACTTTACCTGTATATACCAGTTGATCTCCTTTCTAGGCCTGTTTAGTATCTTGGATTGAGTTAGATCAACAAGTTAAGTGATCACATTTTAGTGAAGTGACCTCAATTGTAGAAAGTAATAAATACAATATCGCAGAAGGACAACTCAGTACATGAAAATCCCAAATTCAGATAGAGTCGTATAGGCTATCCTACAAAGTTTATCTTGTACTTATTAGTTCTTTTCTTTCTTTTTTTGGTTTGCCACCCAGTGCTGCCATTGGAGCTTTGACTAAATTCGAATGGTATACTGTAGGCCCCCTATTTTGGGGTTACGCTCCCAACAAGACTTTCTCCAAAGTAGTTTTTCTCTTTCTTTCCTATTAATTTTAAACATTCTATTCCCTCTTTATAGAACCAATTTTTTCTCTAGACGACTCCAAAAAGTAACACTCTTCCCTCAAATTCTTCTTTTCCTGCTACCAAATAAGATTAGTAGGCTAGACTTGATTAAGAAATAAAAAAGATTTTAAGGGCGGATGGGGAGATGGGATGGGAGTTGAGACACCCAGAAAAATCTCACAGTCAAACCTCATTCAAGGAGCTTATAAGGAGAAAAACCCACGCTAGATACTTAGCGATGCTATACGTCCTAAACAATGAAGACAGTGTTACTAATAGTTTGATATATATTTTGAGCACTCAAAATGGTCTATCTGAGAGAGTACTTCAAGAAAGTATGTGTCTTCCAATAATATAGAGATTATAATAGAATTCTCAAATATGAAAAAGAGAGATACATTTCAGTATCAAAACAACATACTACTGCAAGCTATGTTCATCACACATCCATCGGTCTTTGGAAAGCAATCTAAGTTTCTATTGGGGCGGCTGTAGCCAAAATACCTCATTTGCTATCTGGGCCATTCAAAGTTTTTGACTCACAATATCATCAATAACAACTAAACAACTATGTTGCCAAGCATTCACAATGTGCGGCAACTAGCAATACTCCTGCTATGTTAACTCAGAGATTTTGCTGCGCAAAGGGCACATGAACATGAAGACATCCATGAAGGGTGAGATGAGCGTGCGTCTGAAGTTGATCAATTCTAGCAGGTAAGGTGACCACCTGAAAGAAAAATTATGTTACCCAACATACAAATGGAGAACCTTCTGATTGTCATTCAATTCTTAAAGGGTTGTGATCAACAAATAGAAACGTAACAATGATATAGTTTTTAGATCCATTGAATGAATATCAAGTTTTCTGCATAACAGTTTCTCTTTGCCAGAGAAAATTACTAGTCCAAAAATATGCAAGTAAGGCAAAGATTGAATTACTCTACAAATGTCAAAGTCAGTAAAATAAATAGCAAGGTGTTTACCTTCTTGAAGGAAGTCACACCCCAAAAATTGTCAAGTTGGTTTGGCTGTCCGGTAATGACCAGACGACCAGCTGGATCAGATTGAACCCGTACCTATGTTTACCAAAATATAAGGGCATTAGAGATTTGAGATGGTGTAAGAAAACGAAAACAAATTGAATGCACTTGATGGAAACAAAAGGAAAAAGAAACACAAGTTGAAAAAATTATTCATCTAATATCTTGTGCTATGATAATGCTAAATCATTACATTTTGAGAAACTTGTTACACTAAAACTTAAATGACTCACTAAAATAGTAAAATACATGTTTGTAAAAGCTAGCATATTTTTAAAGTCACCAACAGGAGTTACAATAGTGCAAACATAAAAAATAAAATATAAACATATGATTTTGAGATACATATCTTTTTATAAAGTTTGCATAAATAAATAAAATATTAACACCATCTATTAGAAGGTCGTTCTCTCCAGTTAATGAGATGAAGCTAAAAAAGACAAGTTAACCTTAACCCAGATACAAATTGCAAAAATCAGAACTCAATCATTCCAAGCAATAATACAGACATATCAACAAATCATGAGAGTACACACAAGACAACATATTCAACACACTTCATGGAAACAAGTAGCACGATTGGTATTGTACCTCATCTAGTGAAAGCCCAGGCACCAGTGCGTAAACCTCAAAGGAATCATTCTGTTTGCATAAAATCATTACAAATCACATAAGAGAAGTAGAAATTTATAATCTAGAGGTTCTTAATTGTTTTACTTTTGATAGGAACTTACTGTTGCACGAACATTGATTTTCACCCAATCAGCTGGGGGTCCAACATCATCAACTTGGACATCCAACCTGGAAGATGGAAATTAATTTATCTTTACATCAGAAACGAAAGAACAAAAAACAGAGAGAGAGAGAGAAATACTATTGAAATTCCTAGTACTCTTTTTCTTTTGGGTAGTAAGAATTGTCGTTGTACAAGATATCCATTCAAATTTCAAGCACTAGTAAGCTTTTTCTACTTTCTATCTTGTAGTAAGCCTATTCACAATGAAGTTGGTCTTGAGAATAATAATAATCCCACAGAGATCAAAAGTTAGAGAATGCACGTGAGTGATATCCTCAGCCCGACTGTTCGTTATCCCAATGATTGTCAAATTTCATTTTTCGGAAGTTGATTTTCATTGCTTGTCGCATGCAACCCAAGAGAATAGATACACAACTTACTCGAATAAAATAAACTTTAAGTGACATTGTTTACAAAAGTTGATAACCTACACGATAATTTATCTACAACACCCACAAGGGTGACCGAGTTTATTGAGCAGGGGATCTCCCAAATGAGGGTCTCAGGTTTGAAACTTTCCGCATACATTCTCGGTTGGGCTCGTCATGGGGCTTGCTCGTGCGGTTTACATCTTATGAGTGGTTTGCTGGCTATTACACTGGAGCGAGGTTTACCCATCCCTTTGCAACATCTTGAATCCAATATTATTAAGTTTTTAGTTTCTCTAGCACTTAAACTTCTCTACATTTTCTATTGACATGTAGGTTTAACAAGACTAACAAACTACTAAAGAGCATCAGAGCTAATGTAAATATACTAACATGAGTAAAACTTAATCCTAACTAATTAGTATAGCCTTCCGTTGTACCCAATGAGGAGTTGAAATTGAATGCCATTCAAATACTAATCCGACGAAAGAATTTATTAAGATAAAAAAAAAAACAAATGCGATTTCAAATGCTGGAGTGCAGAATAAAAGGAGTACCACTAGCATTTGTAATGAAACATTGTAGATTTCATCAAAATAACTTAGAATGACTTCAGAGATAAAAACATTAGAATAAAGGATCAAGATAAAATACTACTTAAATGATACTTTTGTTTGATTTTTCTGTAGTTCGAGATTCTTTTTGGCATATGTACATGAGAACACAAGTGAAGGATTTCGTACAATTTAGGATCCCTATTTTTTACTAGCGGAACCTTAGCTTGCCTAGCGTCGCCAGCTGGAATTATGGACACTGCCAACAGTGGTTGGACATAAATCACTGGTGGTGAATTCCCACCAATTCCATTGAAAGCAATATTATTTGAAGTCGCTAAATTCTCAAGTTCTCATAGAATCAAAGCCTTTACCTATTAAAAAAACAACATACATTGATGGCAATCCAATAGATTTATGGGAAGAAGAAGATGTGAATAATATGATTATACAAGAGGACTTAGAGCTTGCTATCATCGGCAAATTCTCTAATGGATGGCCTGAAATGGAGGAAATGCTTTGAATTATTCCCGTTGAATGTGTAATATAGGTAGAGTGGAAGATTGATTTTTTACGGGATAGGCACGTTTTGATTCGACTCACAACTTTTAAAGATTATGTCCAAGTATTTAAAAACCTCCATATTTAATTTGGGCAAAGGAAGGTTTTTATTAAATGAGACCCCTCAAGTGGGAAACATGGTTTAATCCAGAGGCAAAAACAACCACGACTTGAGCTTGGATTTCGTTTTCTGCTTTATCACAAAATTTTTTCGTCAAGGAATCTCTATTTGCCATGGCAAAAGCAGTTGAGATACCTTTACATGTAGACATGGCTACTAAGAACAAGTCTAGGCCTAGTTGGGACAAAGTGAAGCTAGAAGTTGATATTTTGAGGGATTTCCCTAAAAGAATCAATGTTGGAATAAGAAAAGGCTAATTTGGGGGAAATCATATCAAGGTGGATAAGTATTAGGTGTGATTATATGCCTAAGTATTGCAGAAATTAAAACTTATCAGGAGATAAGCAATCAGAATGTTATATTCTACATCCTGAACTGTGAATGGAGGAGGAAAAAGTATCAGAAGAACTGCAGGGCGAAACTAGAACTCTCACTAGTGGTAGTAAGATCTTTGGCCCAACCAAACAAGACCATGAATATCTGATAATTTGTGAAGGAAAGAAGGCACAAGAAGAAGGAGTATTTAATGGAAAAACAACTTCCTAAGGAACAACAACAATCAAATATGGAGTGCAACAAAAATTGTGAGAGTTTTCACTCCTAACAAAGGGAAAAGAACTCAAAAATCATTGTCCAAAGATGAAATCGAGGACCTAAGACTTTCTTATACCTTCGCAGAGTTGGAATATCATGAAGAAGAGATGGAAGATAAGGGCCAAAATACTGATCATTGTTGTAAAGCGTGGGTAGAGTCATCTTTTCGAAATACCAAAGTTATTGATTCCAGTCAACAAAGGAAAGAACACAAATGTGAGAACAAAATGATAGTCAACCGGGATGTGGTGAACAAGGGTAAAGCACAAGAAGTTATAGAATCATCCGGATAAGACAACAAATAATAAAGAAAATCTTAAAGTAGAGGAAGTGACGAATGATTATTCTAAGGGCAAGACAATGGAAATGGGCACAACAGTATGGGGAATAAACTAATTAAAACAAAGATACGAACCTCAAATACTATTCCAGTATTCAATAATGAGGCCAGCAGTCCAACCGATAAAGGAAATACTATCGGCAATGACGAGATGAACACTCCACTTAAAATTTTCAAATTTAGTGAAAGGGATAATGATGTTTCGCCCGTTAACAACCATAAGTGCAGTGATGGAAAATTAAATTCTCATCAAAATAATGATGATTTTAACATTACAAGATTGCACAAGACTGTAATTATGAGCTGGTGAACAAAGAGAATATAGTTGAAGTTGCTATTGTAGATATAAGTAATATTGCCGATGTACATGTGACACCTCAACTCAAAATAGACTCTAACAAGTTTGAAAGACACCAGAAACATGAGAAGAGTTAGGATGAAGTCAATGACCAACAACATTAATGAGATAGCAAAGGCTGCCAATATGTTTCCAAGGCAAACCGAGTCAATAAGAGGCAGTACCACTAAGCAAAAAGGTGTCAAAGGTAATAAGGAGGCTCCTACCATCAGACCTTAATCTCAGAGGCTTGCCACCTCTAACAAATTCAATAAGAACTCCAATTAATAAAATAATTTTATAGAATATTATTTCAGTCAATACTCAAAGAGCATTCTAGACATTGACTTATCTAAATCGAAGGAATTAGTATTGGATTATTGGTTTGATGGAACCTTTTCAAGATTCATTACATATAGATCATATCGTATTATATTAAATGTGGGATGGTTCAAAATACAAAGTTGAATTATCATTTTATCCCTACAATGAACCAAAATAATAAAAAATAAAATAATATAATCATTTTAAATGAACATACAAAAATTAACTTATAACCATCATTTTCCTTTTATTCCCATTCAATTCTCTTCGAGTTGTTAGTCAAATTTTTTAATAAGTTATTATCAGTTTCACCAGCTGACATACATGAGCATCATACCCCTCGAATAAGTATATGGATTCTCTTAATGTCCTGTCATATTCTAATATGACCCCTCACCATCTTCCTTAACTATATATGTAATTCCTTAATCTGCATAATACAGAACAGGGATAAAGTTCAAGCAGTTGGGTAATGTCTATTTGTCCAGATTTCTTTTAATGTGGACAACATATATGAATTGTTTTCATTTTTTTTTGCATGTATATAGTACTTAGTTAATATTTTAGATTATTGTCTTTTCCTATTAGGGCCTTTCTAATATTTCACTTTTTTTAATAAGGAAAGCATGACAAAAAGATATATTATTAGAATACCAATATTTAATATATGTAGATTGTGACAAAGGATTGTTGGAGTTGATACTTCAACTATATTGTCAGTTTTTTAATATATTTTTTGTTAAAGCAAATTAACCACTAGACAATGTGTAGCGCTCTTTTATTAAACATAAAAAATATCAATAGGGACAAGTACACGCAAGGGGACTAGGATTTACCTTACTTATCCTAATGAAGTACCTCACTTCTGAGACCTAACAAGCATGAAGAATATAAAAGCTAGAGAGAACTAAGTATTTTTTTATCATCACAAAATTTGTAATATAGTTCATGATAATATTAGAAATAAGGATACTTAAATAAGGAGAAAACCATCTACATGGGGGAGCTTTTATGGTTAACAAATATTGTAAAAAGCTACATCCGGTAGTAGCTCAATCTAGAGGAGTCTCAAGTATATGGAAGAAATTAGTTACTGTCAGGAGATGCTAGTTATTGGTATCACAATTGGACCACGTAGCATGTTTAAGACCACAAATATTGGTACATTTGACATAACTTTAATTTAGACCACAAGATTAAAAAGTCTTATTTCTTTACTTAAATTCCGTCCCAAGCCAAACTAGATCATTATTTTTGAAACGGATGGAGTATATTAGAATAACAATATTTACAAAGGATTGTTGGAGTTGATACTTCAACTATATTGTTATATGTTAATATCTTTTTTAAAGGAAATTCACCACTAGGAAGTGTCTTGCACTGTTTTATTAGACATAAAAAAAATATCAATAGGGACAAGTACAAGCAAGGGGGACTAGGATTTAACTCACTTATACTAATGAAATATCTCACTTCTGCTACCTAAAAAGCATCGAGAAAATAAGAGCTAGAGAAAATTAAGTGTTTGTGATTATCACTGAGTTTGTAATGCACTCAATGATGACATTAAAAATGAGAATACTTAAATACAGAGCAAACCATGTCCTTGGGGAGCCTTTATGGTTAACAAATATTGTAAAAGCTACATGCGGTAGTAGGTCAATGATGAGAAGCCTCAAGTATATGGAAGAAATTATTTATTGTATGGGAGCTCACAGATTATCACATTCTTCTGGAGGCAAGAGAGGATGAAATTGAAGTAGAGAATTTTACAAATGCACAGGGATGGGATGAATAGAAGTTAGGAGAACATCTTCCTGAAGAATATGTTATGTTTGTTATGACTAATTTTCTACCACCACAAAAGCAAACAAATAGGCTAGATAATTCATTTTGGATGAATAAAACAAAGATCAAGAGGAAGATATTTTTAAGAATATGTGGAGCAAAAAGCTTCCATTTTGGAAGTTCAGGGTTCCTGTTTATGAAGTGGTTCAAAGCATGGGGATTAATATTGCATCAAGATACTTGTGTTGCACACATATTAAATTTGAGACAATGTCTCACCTTTTTGTAACCTTCGATACAGCTTCAAAGTTGGGGAGAATGTTTGCTAATGTTGTAGGCATTCACATTGAAGGATTGCAGTTATCACAACTGGTGATTAAATTGTTGACAAGTGATTGTTGTCCAATTCTAAAACAACTTATGATAGTTGTACCAACTGCCATCATATGGAAACTATGGAAGACGAGAAATAATGTCAAACATGGCAGCCATCATTCTACGACAACTGTGTTTTCAATCTCTATTCTGAGTGGATTCTAGGGAGATGTGTCTACCCTAAGCTACAAGATTTACCAGCATGCTGGCCAAATATGGTCTCATATTTGGAGAAGTATAAGCCAAAACTATATTTTCTACAACAGTATCTTGAATACCAATAGAAGAAATTCCTAAATGCAATAATGATGGTACATCTAGAGGTAATCCAAGAAGAGTTACTTATAGTTTATGCATTAGAAACTCTACCGCGATCTAATCTATGCACAAGAGGAAGAGATACAAGAGGGGACTAACCTAGCAGCAGAAGCAAAAGCAATTAGAGAGGCTTTGGTACATTGTGTTATAAAAGGGATTAGGCAAGTGTGTCTAGACACAAACTCACAAGTGCTTATCAAATTTCTCACAAGGGTATGGAATGTGCTGTGGAATTTAGCGCTGATAATTGAATACATATGGAGATTTTCTCAAGATTGTACAATTCGGATGCAACATTTGTATAGAGAAGGTAATACTTTGTCAGATTATTAGCTAATTTGGCGGTAGACTTGTTTATAATTATTTTATAGAATTACCAAGACAGGCTAGGAAAATCATAAACCTAGAAAAGCAACAATTTCCTACGTTAAGAATCAAAACAAAGAAAATAGATCAAGAAAGGGATTGGGACAAGAAAATACAGTGACATTAATCACATGAGGACTACCTTAATTTTCAGCAACACACAAAACATCGAGAATAGTACAATCCAAGATAATCAAATGAGTCGCAAGTGTTGATTTTCAAAGAAGTTGATCTCAATTTACAATTTCATCAACAAATATTATTGAACTTTACAGATCTAGGGGCAGAGATTTACAATGCAGTAAAGAAATACAATTTTTATTAGTACAAGAAGAGATGAGAAGAAGTCAATTTAGAACTTACAAAGGAAGGTTCCGCAGAAAGACGTTACGGAAAAAATTTCTTGAATGGTTGAGCTCATGGAAACAATCGCGCAAACCTTGGCACTTCAAGGAAGAAATAAAGTTAGAGGAAGGACATAAGAAGAGCAAACAAGGTTTGGAGGGAATAAATCTCACCATTTCTTCGGTATGGTCTCAGATTTGATGGAGACTTCCCAAATTTGCAGCAAAGAGGTTGTTTGGAGATTTCCTAGTAGACTTGCCCTTTTCAATTCCTATAATCTTTGTTTTTTGGTGGGCTGGCCACTTTGGGCCCGTAAATAAAGTCATGGATTAGTATTTAGTCCGTGGTGCTTAAGAGAACCTCAATACAACAAGAAGTTTTGTTGCGGTCACTATTCCTATTTGATAGAGTACAAGTTAGAGCAAAAACTAAAGATCTCGGATGATGATCCTGATATAGTTACAATGTTAACTAATATCCACTAAAGGCCAAATGTTTGGAGTGTGCCAGATAACTTCATATTGAGAAATGGCGAGGAGAAAACAACTTAATGATAGAGATACATGAAAAAGTCAAGTTGGCAAAGAATTGACTAAAAATCTTACCACTAGTTTTTACTCTCTTCGCATTACTTGTACATGGAAATAGAAAAGATCAAACTTAAGAAAATCAATTCCCGATTACCTCTTCAAGGATTCAGCAGCAGACCTTTACAACCTCACCATAACAAAGAAGGTATTGCTCCAGCCATCCTAGCCTACAACAAGCAACTGAATTTCTTACTGCCCTACCTGATGCAGAATTTAGTAACCACTTCCCTACGAAATTTCTTGAAATAGTTAATTTTTGTGTATATATACATTTACTTCAAGGGTACATAAGTTTATTCGACAATTAGATGAAGTAAAAACAAAGTTCATGACCTAATTCTTTTCCTAGTTCCCCTTATCCGAATGTAAGGGCATGCTGATTTCCGTCGAAGTCAACTAAAGAAGGATCTCCATGATCAACTTTGAGGACTTGATAAAAGTTAAATTCGTGCATGATTCAACTACTTAGAGTAATAGGATTCTCCATGTATCAATTAAAAGGAGTACAACATAATGTAGATGTGAAGACACTTAACATAACAACAATGTAAACAAACTGTTACCTCATTGTCAACACCCAAAGAACAAGTAGGAGAAGCAGTAGGAAGTTGAAGCTCTCCATTTTTTTTCATATGCTTTTCGTATTGGAGAAGTTACTAACATACAGTGAAATCATTAGACAATAGAATATACATAAACAAAAAGTAAGAGACAAAAAACTTTTTAGAAAAAATTCTATTCAAAATCACCATATAAGAATTGATTCATGGAGATGAAGTTCTTTATTGAAATGACTTTATAGGCCTCAAAAGAGTGCCTATTCGTAAAAGGCTTTTAAGTACATACTTCACAAAGCACCCACAAATTTTTTGATAAGGTTGAATAATTTGTTAATGACTGACGAAAATCCCGTATACAAATCAATTTCCCTTCAAACACTCTCCCCCTCTCCTTACGTACAGCCAACATGAGAGATAACATCGCAAACAACCTACACATAAACGAGGCAACATAATTTAGAACTCAGAAACTCACCTTATACCAAATATTAGCATCATGGTGGACATTAGTCAAAATATGCTAATAACTATCAAGGAAGAAAACATCAGGTTATTTAATTCTCATAGAACCTGTAAAATGTCCAGGAAATAGTGGTGCAAGTCTAGAGAAATAGGATTATGAGAGCCCCAAAAGTGCATTTAGAGAAAATCCTATTAAAGTAGATAGAAAGCATTCATATTGTCATAAATATTCAGTTGATTATTATTCCAGTAAATTCTTATTATTTAGTTGATTATCATTCAAGTAAATTATTATCTTATTTGAGCATCAAAAGATATCTATCTGTTAGAAAATTAAGATTTGCCTAGAAACTCCTAGCTTAGAGATACTTTGTAGTAGATATGTTAGTCTTGATTTTAAATGAATGGTGGTTAATGAGCCACATAGGTACATAGTTTTGTGTGACATATATCTTATTATGTGGTTGTGATTCTCACACTTTATCTCTAAATACACCATATGTAATGAAACATCATGTAAGGAAAAATAATTTAACTGAAGAAAACTTAAGCCTTCTTCTTCACTTTCATATTTCTTGTAGCAATTTACAGCTCCGAGTTCCTACTTTTACACCTTCTAGACTAGAAGTTCTTCCTTTTATTGTAAAACTTGCACATTACAGCCCCATTCTATATTCTAACTTACTCATCTAATTGGAGACATCAGAAATCGACACTCAGTTCACATTGAGCAAATCTACCATAACGAAGCATCCCGTAAATATCTGATAAAGTCTAGACTCACTATTTTGGAAACATCTGTTAATATTTTAGGCTTCAAGTCCCGGCGTGATTAACTCCAAAACCAATTGCCACCAGTCACATACATGTATAAGATTCCTCATCCTCTCTATTTGACCAAGACCTTATAAAAAGAAAGATGCAACATTCTTTGGGTGTGTTGTTGTTTGTAGTTAATAAGATGTATGTTTCTTATCACTTATAGACTAAGTTGCTCAGGCTCGGTGAGGGTGTACGATACCGGTGCGGGTCTAGACGTTCGATCCTTCATGATAAGATTCAGGATATGGATCCATGTAAGGATACGGGTGTGGGGATTCACCTAAAAATAACTAAAAGTATCAATTTCACCTTAGTTTTTGTATTGATTATATACATTCATAAGAACTATCCACACTTACCCCATCTATTTGGTCAGAACACCCAATATTGGTTGATCAAATTTGACACGGATCCCACACCTATGTCGTGTCGATACGGTTGTGGCACAAACAGTGAAGAGTCCGAGCAACTTAGCCTGTAGCTTTGTGTAAAAATTGATTTTGTTATTTTTGCAAAAACTATTCATGTTTTATTCGTATTTTCACTTTTAGTAGTTTTAATACTCTCTCCACTATAAAAAGAATGCCTCTTTTCAAATCTCCCAACTTCAAATAAAAGTATGCCTCTTCCTTTTTTTGGCAATTCTTTATCTCAGCGTGTCATAAGTAGAGTCTGAGCAACTAAGTTGATAGCTTGATGTTTGAATCTATGTTGTTACTTTTTCAAAAGCACTTCATGTTTTCTTCATATTTTAAATTTTAGTATTTTTGATACTCTATCCACTATAAAAACAATGCCTCCTTCTAAAGTTGTCAAGTTTAAAGAGAAGAATTCCTCTTCCCCTTTTTTGGAAATTCTTATATTCAACGTGTCACAACTCACATGAAATGTTCAAGATCACAAGATTACAGATATTTTTTGTACATTCCACACATCTTTAGTTTATCTAAACTCAGATGTAAAATGAACTTTCAATCTAAAATTCATATTTGAACTTTTTATTGTCATTCATCTATTTTAGTAATTACTGAACTAAAGCTTAATCAATCTCCACAATTGCTATTCATATGCTTTTATGAGTTCAAACAGGCATCTATGGTGAAATTAGTAGACACGCTACTCTTAGAAAGCAATGGTAGTGCATCTCGGCTCGAGTCTAAGAGGAAGCATACTATCTCTTCTAAAAAGGATAAATAGATAATTGAATTCCCAATTTCCATTTAAAATCACTTAATAAAGGGACTATTCTTTTTAAAGTCTTTTTATGATATTTTTAACCTTGAGCATACATTGACTCACATTTTCTTTTCGATCAATTCAGTTGTAATTGTTAAAAAAAACCATATCGGAAGAGGAATGGAAGATTGGAGTCTTTAAATGAACTTGGACGAACCTCCCCTCTTGATATAGTTTTGGAGTTTTGGGTAGATTAGGGTGTCATATATTTATATGGTATTAGAGTTAGACTCTTCCAGTTTGTTGTTCACCAATGTTGGGTCCCCATTTATAAAGGTTCATGCTCTCGTTGAGGTCTTGCATATGGGTGAATGTTAAGAAATCTCACATAGGACGATGGATAAGAAATTCAACTCTTTATATGGAAATGAACAAACTAGAACTCATGAGATGGGATTGAATTTCATTTATGTGACATATCTTTCAAGAAATTACCGTTTATTTGATAATCTTTTTAGTCGATGAATTCGATTCATCAGAAAAAAGGCAATAGTTGCTCTTTTCTATATAACAAGATTATGTTACTCGGTTGATTTTTTCGGGACATTTCCTACTAAACGATTTATATGAATCATTAATTTTCCATTCATGGAGTTTCTCCCTAATTCATATAATTATGTATTTCAAAAAAAAAATGTTATAGTTATGTAAAATAATAACACCAAGTGCTATTTTGAATCAAGGCTTCAAGATGTTGAAAAAAATTATTTAGTTTCTTAAAATTTATGTCAATTTCAAACCAAACAAACATTTGGAACAATGTGAGTAGTTATTAAGGTTGTATATAGTTCATGAATAATTGTTCTTCTACCATCTTTTGATATAGTAATTTATTAACCAAGGAGCTTATTCCTCTCACATGTACCCAAAATATATTGTAACATTTCACATCCAAAACAACCGAAATAAACTTCAAAATCAAAGCACATCATCAGTTAAACAATGACAGACAACATCTCCCTTACATAATATATATTGGGGAAGTTGATGTTTGACGAATAAAGGAGAAATATTCATATCAAGTTGCCAGAAAAACATAATAACCTATCCCAACTAAATGGTCACTAGGGGGGATTAGAGGAGTCTTCCACTTTCTTGCACAACCTTAATCCAGTTACCTACAGAGCTAAAGTAGTGTAGTAGACCATCAAAGGTAGATGGGCATAATATAAAATTCATTTCTCAGACTCATAGCATATTGTATCATTAATCAGTCTAATTAAAAAACAAAATACACAACCGTAATTTTTTTTTAAAAAATTATACTATAAATTAAAAATAAAATTCGAATACCCCCTCTAAACACTCGAGGTTCACAGTGTGATATTTGGAGAGAGAAACATAGCCCTCAAGGAATGCTTTTCAGACGTTTGTGTGAACAAGCACCAAAAAGCCTTTCCTAATAATGACCTCATAAAATCATGGTTAATCCAAATATAGTTCCTTGAGTTATTTCACTTGATTGTTGACCCAGTGCTTCTAATTAGCTGAGGACATTTTGGGGATGTGAGTAATATCCTATGATGTTCTTGATTCAATTAAAAAGGTAAAATACAACTTCATAATAAAAGGCTTACCAGATCACAACAACCTAATCTGATCACTGATCTCCATAACCTAGCACGAAGATTATGACAAGATATAATTTGTACTAGGAACGAGATGAAAATAGAAAGGATCAATGATAAAATTGCTATACACTTAATTTAGGCAATTAGGTTGTTAACCATAAAATCTAGGTGGTTTCAATTCCATGCCCTTATCCAGGTAAAACGTGAATAGTTTTCCCATAAATGCAGCTTGATCCTCAAGTGACCCTTCATCATCCTCACCTAAAAATGCAGAAGAATTCATATCTTCGATTGTGACTTTTGGAAACTCGTCCGACCTAGCAACACAAGCAATGGTAATAGTTGTAGCATTTGTCTTCATTTGAGGGTCCTCTTGTCTATCAATCATCATATTATTACAATTTTTATTGACCTCATAGATAATTTTCTCACTCTGATAAACTTCATTCACTTCTCCTTCATCAATATTCTTCATTCACTTCTCCTTCATTAATATTCTGTACTTCATTATTAGTCAACGTCACATTACCAGTTACCATCTCATCTGTTCTAGCATCAATAGTAGGTGTTTTTTTTCTCAAGAACCACATTGTTGTGTGCCTTTGGCTAACTCTTAGCATTGATCTGGTCCGCTAACTCACTTCAAGCATTCTTCAAGTCCTCTCCCTTCGAATAACTTTGATCATATGTCTTGTCCTCAATATTGCTTTTGCCAATCTTAACACTGTTTTCGTACTTGATCGGTAACACATTGGACAGAAGGACATCACTGGCACGGACATTCTTTTCCGCATCAACCATCTCTACATCACTCTTATCTTTTTGGAAAACTAGTCACAAGAAACGTATCATATGTATCAAATTTCTGCATTCTAATGCTTATCTCCTCAAGAAAAAGCACCCTAAAGAAAACGAAAAGGAAGAAATAACTTCCAAAAAAAAACTGATATGCATCACTCATTCCACTAGTTATATTATCCTCTGCAAATTTCATACCTTTATTTTAAAATTATTTTTTTAACAAGAAAAGAAACTTTATATTTGATTCATTCGATAAGGTCATTTCAAAGGTTGTGAATTTAATTGTCTTTGAGTATTTGCGATTTGGAGTGCAAAAACTAACTTTTTTTTTAAATCCTCTCAATTTTCATGGCCAAACTCCCTTATACATTAACTTTATTAGCAGAAGCATGCATTCCTCCACACAAACAGTTACAAAATCCCTAACCCTAGTTTCATGAAGCAAAGTTCAGGATACAAAAACAAACAGAAAAAGATCTTGTTCTTCATCCCCCTATATTAACTCTAAAAAATTAAAAATAATAAAAAATGTCCTCCCTCCAATCAACTCACACAAAAAAACATCAAAACTTCATCCACAAATCAAATGAGCTTTGTTTTTTTCTATTTTTGAAAAAAAGAGCAATGTTCAACAAATAAACAAGTAACGCTGGGGATTAAAAAACTTATAGCAATCTATCCAATTTAGATATGCAATCGAGATCGGAGGTTGATGAAACAAAGTAGATTAACAAAGAAGCAAACTATCGTGACCTTAACCCTCAAAAGGAGTCCTTTGCTTATACAAATATTTTTGGCACAAAATAACTGAAGAGTGTGTGTAGGATATGAGTTAGTTCTTTTGTATTTATGTGAGACTTTTTGAGAAAATAACTAAAATGGTACTTAATTTACTCGTAATGTTTATTTTGGTCTTTTTAATATATTTTGGAATGATGTCAATTACATATTATAAACTAGTAAAATTCCCCCCCCCCCCTAGTGCGAGAATTTAAAATTAGAGATGTCACGACCCAAGCTGTTGCGATTGGCTCCACACTATTCCTGCGGGAGAGAACCATTACTACAACCCAACTAATAAACATAACAAAAAACTAGACAGTTAATGATACAAAAGCAGTTTGAAATAACTAAATTTTTTATTAAAGAACTAAGAAAATGAACTAACAAGAATGCCGAAATATAACCCCTACAACATGAAAGTCATTGTACAAAATCTCTACTAACGAATAGTCTAAGAACAAGAGGTAGATCCCCAAAACTAAACAACACCATAACAAAGAGTCTTAGTCCAAAAAAAGTGGACTTGAACAATAGATAACTCAAGGTAACCATGAAGAATTACTTGACCATTGAATTTGAAACCGTCACTGATCTTCTAAATGATGTTTGCAAATAGCTTCTACAAGATTCCCTATATTGAACAAAAATATGAGCAAGTGCATTATTAGTACACATCTACAATAGGATCACTCAGCTATCCTAATAAGTGAAACACATGTCAGTAACCACAACTTTATAAAACATGCATATACAAAACATATATAATATCATAATTATTCACATCAACAAACAATTTAACAATTCTGAACAATATACAATTTAATTATTTTAGAGAAACCACTAGTCTTTCTATAACAATCATCATTAGATATGAATGTAATCATCACAAGAATATACATAACACAATTCAATGGTCCTCTCACGGAAACCAATTCAATGGTCCTCTCACGGAAACATCATTAGATACTCAAACAGTTAGCTTACCAAAACAGTGAAATCAATCCCATATTTATACTCAAACGTGGCAAGCTATCCAATAATTATGCCAGAACGTGAAAATCTGATCCAATATTTATGTCGAAACGTGACAATCAGATCTAATATTTATTTCGGAATGTGGCAATTGATCATAAAATCACACACTCCAATCACAAACAGTAGTACATCATCAAGATCATACAACAAGAGGTGATTCATGACATACAATTATTCGATTATTCTCATTTACGATAAGGGTGATCTTTAATGCAACATATGCATAAAAACATTCATTAAACGAAGCAATTACAAACATATATCACACCAACAAGAAATCACAATTGTCATCTACCTCAAATTCAAACTTGTATCCCCTAAGGCACTTTAATCTTCCCTTTTGGATTCTTTTAACTTGTTCTAGGTCTACAACAGTAAATGTACGCAAGGATCAACAATCAAAGGTCTAATTATTTGGAGTATACAAACCCAATAACCTTAGACCAAACATAAGATCATAATACCCAATTTAGGAGTTTTTCAAATAATTCTCAGATCAAAACCCTTCATTGTTGATAATAACCCAAGAAAATAGGTTCTATAGATTAAAAATGGATTCTAAGTGTTAAAATCTTACCTTAAGCCTCAAGAATGGTGAAAACAGATCAAGAAGTCGCCTAGGGTCATCTACCTAGCTCTAAAACATTAAATGTGCCAAATAAGGTCATTGTTTATTAATGACTTTAAGGTGCATCTGACCCGCTACGGTGGACCCATCCCGCTACGGTGGCCCTACTATAGCGTCAAAAATTCTGCCCCAGCAGCCTCAATGGCGATACAATGTTCATGTTCACGCTAAGATCTACTCACCCAAATTTGATTTCATAATGTTGTACGGGTTCCTTATTGTCTTAGTTGTCCACTCATGTAATAAAATTCACAATTATATCTCTCATTCATTACTAGAATTTCCTACTACTTAATGACTCCAATTTCATCTAAATTTGGACTAGGGTAGAAATTCCAAGATACTATCAAAAAGTTTTTCGGTCCTAATTCTTTGTTCATTGTGTGTTCCCTAACGACGGTATTAGGTCGTCATAATAGATACCAATTTACCGTCATAATACATACCAATTTACCCATCACTCGTCCCTAAGTGATCAATTAGAAAAATGGTAGCTAAAGTAAGGATAGAGTAGTATTTGAATCATCAAATTACTATGGAAACTTATCTCATATGCCCTTCTTACAAAATCTCATTACCAATAAGGATTTCACATATCCAACCTCAACCCGACCAATCGAATGCCTAGACATCCTCACTTACAATGTCTTAATGATATCAGCTCAACATTCGAGTGATAAATATTATCGTATGTAGACTTAACTAATTTACAAAATTAATCCCAACCACCACCAAAATTAATCATACACACCTCTGCCACATGTTATAAAAGATCTTCACACAATAATCAGGACTAATCCTGTCTCACATAACCATGATAAAATCCAAAATCAAAACTCGTCACAAATAAAATTTAACCTAAACCAACCAACACACATGTTCATAATATCCAAACAGTCATAGTTCTTATCATTATCTCCATCTCACAACATAAATTTCCATTATCTTAAGTTACAAAAGTTTCAATCTTTAGACATCATACTGCTTGAGAGATATGTCCAAACATACAAACCAACAAATCATCCAACAACACTACTGAAATGCTAGATTTAGTAATTGCAGATTATCTATTAAGAACAATAGAATTGGATTAAATGATCCCCACATTCAACCATATATAATCGATACATGACCTCAATTACTAGATGACCATTAAGATTGTCGGACAACCATTAATATGCATGGTAGCTCTTATATAAACTCTTATAAGAAAGGTGGTACACGTAAAACCACTGACATACTATACAATTCCAAGACAACACCACATAAGTTATCTAAAATAACCGTGTCTTCCCAACTCATCTTGCTCAACCAAGAGAACATCACATGATATGTACATCTGATTCACCACTAAAGATCCATCACAAAATGAAAACACACGTAAGCATAGATAGTGCATCACACCCACAACCATGTACAAAAATGAATAGATGGTCACATAAGAAATTATCAAATTACATGAGAGTTTTTCCTCTAACGAGTCAATACCAGTCATTACCATTCACTTGACTCCACATACTCTTCACATCATTCCGTTGAAGTCCACACTCTCAATAATAACAACCATCATGAACAATCTGATTATTTACCTTACTCTAAACAAACACTTTTAGAAAGAAAGCCTTCCTTAGATACTTTAACAATTAAAAGTAACAAACTTTACAACTCAAACCAAATCCTCAATACTTGATACAAGTGACCATTCCACACCTGTACAAACTCATACCTTGATAAAATATATCAACAAAATATAGATTTACAATGAAAAATCTTAATTGTAAGTTCAATTGCATAAATCAATCCTTGTATCTATCAATATTAGCTTATGTATCAAACATTTTTATGAATTCACGGATCTTCCATTATCATGGATGACATCTCCATTGATCTTACAATATCTTTTCGCAAAACTTCAATCGTACACCTTACTAAACTCAATAGAAAGAAGGCACTTATCATCACACTTGAGCAAACATATGTACACTTCTTTATCAATTTTTTTCCAATAGTTTATAATCAATCTGATGGACTTGTGACAATATTACCATAGTAAAAAAGGAAAGACATCACGCATCTCTACACCCAATTATATAGCCCTCTAAAGATACCTATTTATCCCTTACAATCTAATACAATATTCTTGCTCTTGCAGCTCTCTAAAGGTTGTACTTCATCCCACTATTTTTATTTATTATGACTCCGGATCTTTATTTCTATTTGAATTGTGTCCCCCAATCTCTTAAAATTTTCATACAATCACGTTACTCAAAAAATATTAGAAAAACAAAACCTTAGACACTCGCAAGTTGTAATTACTCCACCAAATTCGCTTAGCAATAATCTTATTATATAGTTGCATGCTATAACAATCTAGAGTAAACCCTTATTACCATTAAGCTAATTCATTATTGACTAATATAAAAGTCAACATGTTCATCAATATAAAACCTTAACTCAGGTATAATCATCAATTTTAAAAGGGCTAACACAATTTTTGTATTGACTTTCTAAAAATTTTGATTGCCTTTAACAAAGTATACTTAATGGGACTTTCTTTATCCACAAGCTAGTCATTACAATATCAGTCCATTCTTTTATTACTTAAGCTAAAATCAACATTCTTCATACTACCCTCCTCCTTCTTAACAAATAGGACTGGAGCACCCATGGGAAAGCACTAAGTTGGATGAAACCTTTATCAAGAAGACCTTTGGAATTCAGTTTTCATCCCTCTCAATTCTAAAACAACAAGAATAGACTCAATAGAGGGCGGATTCGATCTCAACATCCCAAATATGAGCCAATTATGCCTAAGAATCTTACCCTACCAGTTTCCTAGCCAAATAAAGGATATGATCTTAGCTAACATAGACTTGTACACCCTTTCCCACTATAATCTTTTCCTACCGGGGATCTCTCGAGTTATTGTCTTTGCATTACAATAAAGCCCGGTATAATATGGGGACAACTAAGTCTTTCCTAAGGTTATATCAAGTCATCTATATCCATCATAACCAAATCAACCCGAGTCTAAAATTCCTTAAACACAATAGACAATTCGATACACATGGAAAACTATTAGTGACACTTCAACTTGGGTAGAAAAATGGATGGGGGCATCAAGTATATCACAACCCACATCAAATCCCTGGTAAATTTAAATGCCACATACGAATAAGTAGAAGTTGGATCAAATAACAAATTAGTCATTCGGTCACAATAATTACAATAGTTAGGATCACTACATCCGACCTCATATTCCAGATTCTCCATTATTTTAACACACTTATCAACTCATATTTGATTCGTAACCACAAAATAAGGTCATGGGAGTTTGTTCAGATCCCAATAAGGGTCTTATGGGATAGCTTAGAAAACAGGGGAAGCAAGCTCTGGTTTTGATATGCCTCATCCGCTCTGGAGGGAAAGATTCCCCTCGGGCGGTCCTATCCTAGCGGAAATATTTTGCCCCAGTGGTCAAAACGAAAATAGAAACTGGCCAAGATTTTTCAGGGTTTCTTCTTTTTTCTATTTTCCCAAATCTTCCTTGCTTTATCATAAAAATTTATTCGAATAATCAAGTTATCACACAATACATGAACCAGTTCATTCTATTTAATTCAGCAAGACAACCCACACATCCCTAGGATACACCCTGACACTCACAGATCCTTACTTAATATCTTTCTTTCATTATGAGTTTCACGATACTCAACTATTTACAACTTGCATAACTTCAACAAATAGTCCAACATATTGTACATATAAAAGTTCAGGCACACTTTTATTTAGCACCTAATGACCTCATCACATTCAAGTAATTATAACTTCACATTCGCAGTGAATTCAGACAACCAGAAGCATGGATTCGAAGTTCCTAAGATGCTATTCACAAATAAGTCCAAATTCTTAATTAATTGTTTCGCTCCATGCATTCACACCACCCCTAGGGCCAAATACCGATCGGAAATTTCTTAACTTATAATTTTGCTTAGCTTTTGTTCCATTTAGTTCACTTCATCGAGATACTAATTGGATTTGGGAGATACAAATTGGACTCAACGCATACCACATGTCACAATAGTAGCTATAGTGAGCCCCACAAAACTACAAATTTCAATCATAGAACTTGGTCAAACCCAATTTTCAACCGCAACAATCTTAACTGATGGTTACCCACCTTAAAGCAGTCATAGAGAAAACCGATGCACCTTGCGACTGGTCAAAAAGGTCATCTATCTAAGGCAATGGATACTTATTTTGACTCAATCTTCAGTAGACTATACATATCCTCTCTTGCTAGAGATTTGTTACCACGTTGTTGCTCTTCATAGAGTGAAGGAGAAGAGATACCAATTTGTGTAACCCAGATACCAATTGGATTCAACTTATAGCACGGAGGTGTAGAAAGAAGTGAGTTTATTATAAAGTCTTGTAGCCTCTCGACAAAGAGTACAGACGTCGTCGTACGATTCCACAAGACTCTATTAGACTCGTTTTTATAAAATAAGATCAATGAACTTAGGTCTCTTTTACCAAATTTTCATGACTCAAACTGTCGTGATTGTAACCCACATTATCTCTCTGCTGGGAGAAACAGTCCTACATCTCAACCAAGAAACTTAAAAGAAAACTAGGCATTTATAAATACAAAGAATTTTTAAATAACTAAATTATTTATTAAAAAACTAAACAAATGAACTAACATGAATGCAAAATTAAAACCCCTAGAACCTGAAAGTCATTGTACAAAAAATTCACTAACGACAAGTCTAAGAAAAAAGGGTAAAAGCCCAAAACTAAACAACACCTTAACAAAGAGTATAATTTCGAAAAAGAGTGAACTTAAACAAAGGAGAACTCAAGGAATACCAAAAGAAACAGCTCACCCTTGAATTCAAAACGGTCACTGATCTTCTAAACGAGGTTTGACAATAACTGCTAGAAGATGCCTCTTACTGGAAAAAAAAAGTGCAATATCAGTACACAACTATACTGTACTAGTAGGATCACATGACTATCCGAATAGGTGAAACACATGTAAGTAACCACAACATTATAAAATATGCATATAGAAAACATATACAATATCATCATCATTCATATCAACGAAAAATTTCACCATTCTCAATAATATAAAATTAATTCATTTTAGAAAAAAAAAATTAGCCTTTCAATAACAATCATCATTAGATATGAACATAATCATCGCAAGTGGATAAACAAAAAAAAATTAATAGTCCTCTCACGGGTCCTAATCCAATGGTCCTCTCACGAGAACCTAACCCAAATAGTTATTAACTAGCTGGAACATGGCAATCTAATCCTATATTTATGCCATAATGTGTTTACCGGCATAATAATTATGCTGGAATGTGACAATCTTATCAAATATTTATGCCGGAATGTGGCAACTGATCCCATAATTATGCCCAAAATTTTGCAGTCTAATCCAAGTTAACTTGGAGAAACGTGGAAATCTAATCCCATTCACACACTACAATCACAAACACAAGTACATCATCAAGATTATACAACAAGAGGTGATATATGACATATATTAATTCAATTATCCTTATTTACTATTAGGGTGATCAATAATGAAATATTCACATACATACTTGCATTATAACAAAGAAATTACAAACTTATATCACACTAACATAAAGTCACAACCATCACTTACCTCAGCTTGAATACCCTAAGGTACTTGAATCTTTTCTTTCTGAATTCTTTCTGCGTGTTCTAGCTCTACGATAATTAATATACACAAGGATCAATAATCAAAGGTCTAATCATTTGGAGAATACAAACCCAATAACATTTGAATCAACCTAAGATCCTAATACCCAATTTAGGACTTTTTCACCATATTTCTCATATCAAAATACTTCCCCATCGATAATAACCCTAGAAAATAGATTCTACATATCAAAAAATGGATTAGGGTTGTTAATATCTTACCTTAAGTATCGAGAATGGTGAAAAACGATCATGAAGTCCGTAGGGGTCTTCCCCTAGCTCTAGTATCAATAATGCCAAGTAAGATTGTATAGGTGTTTATTCAAGACTTTAAGTCGTATCTGGCCCGTCATAGCGAACCCATCCCTCTACAATGGAACACTCCGACACCTAAGATCCTGCCCCAGCAGCCTCAACAAAGACAGAATGTACTCACTCACGTTAAAATCATTTTCGGGAGTTTTACTCACCCAAATTCAATTCCGTAAAGTCATATTTGTTTGTTATCGTCTTATCTATCCACTTATATAATCAAATTCACAAGTAAATCTATAATTAATTTTTAGATTTTCTACACCTTAATGACTCCGATTTAGTCTAGATCTGCACTAGGGTCGTTACAATAAAAGTTATAGTATAATATTTATCCTATAAGTTATTAAAATTAAAATACTATATTATCTTACATACAAGATTACGTATTAACGAACATTAATAATTTAATGGAAAATGATAAATATATCATCTTATCATTCATTCTTCAAACAGTCATCTCTTATTTGATATCATTATTTATCCTTTTGATACAAGGAAGTGATACTATTTTTTATTTTTGGGAAATCAAATGGACATAAACTTGGGGTATTAAATTTTCTAACAATCAAATAATCATTTGTGAAGGGATAAATAAATTTTAAAAGGTCGAAAAAACTGAACAAATTTCTAATTATAATATGTACAATGTTCAGCCCTACCTTTTTCTTTCACATATCATTTAAATGTATCATAAATAATTATTTAAATGGGTAATTAAAGGGAGAATTTATCATATTGTACAACAATTGAACTTATTATATATATTCTTGAAAGGGAAAAAATATTACACAAGCTATTCAATTCGTTTGGTGCTTTTTTAAAAAATAATCAACATACTAGAGTAATGGAGTTAAATTTGAAACTACACTTCTATTACAATCGCAGTTTCAAGAAACACATTTATTACTTCAAAAGAAGTATCTACAAACTGCAGTTAACTTGAGAATCTATACATACTTCATATAGAATACGAACCATTTATTTGTTGTGTAGTTATCTATGTTTTTGTTCAGAAGAAGAAGAAGAAGTTATGAATTTTTGTTGTTTGAAAATGAGAGAAAATACATCAATTTAAAGACAAAAAGGGTAGTGCGAACAAGTTTTTGTATTGACTTATTGGAAAGGTCACAACTCTTTGTAAAAGTTACAACTCTACAGAAAGTCAAAACCTTTCATAAATGTCGCAACTCCTCTTAAAAATCACAACTTTTTATAAAAGTCACAACTCTTCATAAAAGTCATAACTTTTAATCAAAGTCGCAACTCTTAGTAAGAATCACTACTTTTAACAAAAGTAACAACTTTTTATGAGAGCGAAAGCCTAGTTTTGTAAATAAATAATTTAAAAGGGAATCTTGGTGATGCACCGTGATATCACAGTATTTTCGATGAATTTTATTTAAGAGTTGTGTGTGTCTAGAGACTTACTATAGTAGTTTTAACGAGTTTTATGTTTTTTTTTTTGCAAGAAAGACGTCCAGGTTGAAAATGCATAAAGTAGTTGAAAATAACGCAGAATGTGACCTATGAAGGCCATCAAAGGCCGGTCATCTGATTGACGGTCCGTAGGTCTTGACCGTCGATGTGCAATTCACGCTAAGGGAGCACATTAGGGAAATCTTACCATGTGTGCAACTACGAGCATAAATGACAGTCTGTCGATTGGTCGATGGACCGTACTAGTGAACCGCCGATTGATCACTGGTGAACCATCCATTTGTTCAGAGAAGGTTCCAATACATGACTTTTCAAGATTTTAAGTGTGGAATGATGGAGGAGTTCGGACGAGCCGTAGATGGATCGACGGACCGTACTTTTGGTTCGTCAATTGATTCAGAGAAGGTGATATCTGGTGAAGAAAAATAATTCCAAGTATGGACTGATCAGGAAATCGATGGACCGTCGATTGACCGACGGTCCATTAGTTAAGGTCGTTGATTGAAGCCGCGTTTCTAGACAAAACTTTCATTATTTAAATTCCTTTTTCTTTAGGACTATGTTTTCTATAATAGTTGATTAGAACCTCATTTTTGGGGTTGACTACTCTTATTATTATTCTATTTTTATTTTTGAGATTGGGTTTTTGCAAACTTGAGCAATTACTCAATTTTCTAATTTGGTTTGAAGTTATTTTCTTCAATTTCAAGTTAAATTTTTGGATTTCTTCTTATTGTTAGGTAAGTTCATGATTTCTTTATTCAATATTATAGTTGTGATCTTTCTAGTATGGGTAACTAAATGCACAACTAGGGTTGTGGAAACCATGGATAATTAATAAAGTAATCCTAGCAACTAAGAAATTCTCAAATAGCGTTTTTGCATGTATTGATAATTCTTTCATTTAGAATTCTTTTTAACGAGTGCACGCATTAGAACTCGCCTTGTTCCTACTTGCCGGACTAAGAAAGTAGGAATAGGAAAATATTTATCAACATAGATTTAGTGTGATACTATATAATAGGCTAGGGTCGAATGATGAAAAGTAATAATTACGTCATAGATCGATTATGATGTCTAATATGAGGTAAGGGTAAGGGTTAGTAGCTTATACACACGTAGCCGGACGAAGGTACGGGGTGAAATTCTCTAGATTCCGGACCAAGGATTTAGAGGTACATAACTTACAACTTTACATGTTAAACACTAGGAAAGAATTGCTAATGCTAGGAGTAGGACGTTATGAACATGTGGGGAACACATATACCCTAAATACTCAACATTTACTTTTGTTTAGTTGTTAACTTATATTGTTTAATATACTTGTCTCATAACCCCCCCCCCCCCTTTATTTACTTGTTTTCTGAAAGACATTGGCTAAATAGAAGTAATTTTGGATTAAAGTTGAGTTTAGAAAAAATTTTCTCGTGGTATCGACCCCAACCTACAAGTTGGGTTCTCTACTTGATTAACAAAGCTTATATTTCCTTGGGGAGGTGTAATTTCAGCGTATCACCGGGTTTGTGGATGTGCCACATAGGTGGGCCTAGGGTTGTCTTTTATATATATACTAGGTTATTTTCCCTCACTTCTCATCTCGGGAAGATGTTCCTCACTTGTATCTTTCTTAAATTTTTTTGCTCTTATCTATCGGGGTGGACTGTTTCCTCCATATATTTTTGTTCTAGCCATATCTACAAAGATTTGAGAAAGAGATAGAAAATATCCCTTCAAAAGAATGGAGGTTAAGTTTCAAAAAAATACCGTCAAACCAGTTGACAAAATGCGTAACCCATTAGGTGATTCGCAAAGTGCAGTGCATATAGGATACAACGGTTGAGACAAAAGGGTTAAAAAGAGGACTTTCGGCGAGATGCCAAGCGCGTTTGGCAACATGAGGTTTCTCGCAAAAATATAAAAAATCAACAACACATTTAGCATTAAATTAAAGGTAAAAAAGGAATGTTAAGCGAACCTCCGAATGTGTAAGAGAGCTTTCATTAGCTCTCCAAATGGCTCAACGTTCCTAATTTCAACCCATCTTTTTGAATTCAACCCCACAACCCCTGAAAACAAAATCAAAGCATGTAGTAGCTAAGCTATGCTCAAACCCAATGATCTTTACGCATAACCCATAATTTTTCATCTCCTATAAGGCACAATATTCAGGAATCAACTATATAACTCAGTATGATCAATAATATGTAATCAACAGAGGAAAAAAAATTCTAATCCTACCATCAAGGACAAGCACACATCATCAAAGTGATTTCATTGCATCTGAGCAAAACTATTGATAAAAGGAACTTAGGTCTCAAAAACTAACCTTAGATGCCGATTAAAATGCTACTAAGATGTTAGGTTACAACTCAATCAAAGTTCGAGCATACTTCAACAACTAAAATACTCTAAGAGCAAGAAATATATAAACTAGAGTGCACGTGTGTGGTTGGGAAGATAAAACGTTAGGGAAATGAATAAAGTTGAATGTTTTAAATCTTCGTTGAAAAACCTTCTAGTTTAAGCCCATTCAGTGACATAATTCAATCTCACCTATTCACTTGGCAAAATAAAAATTGATTAGCTTCTTCGTTGAATTTTACAGGACCTCTAATTATTGTGGGGGTCTCAATGGCAGTGTTCATCAAGATTGTCGACAAAATCAAGGATCTGCCAATAATTTCCAAAGCTCGTCGAGTTTTAAAGAATCCAATTTGAAGATATCTTGAGTCAAATGGCGGAAAACATCGGATTTGTAGACCCTTTCGGTGGCATGCCGACTAGACCTGTTGCTCTCCACCATACACTTGTTCGACCACTTTTCACACTTTGACATGTAAAAACAACACACCATTATTTCTAAAATCAACGTAGAGCAATAAAAAAGGTTTTGGGTTGTCTCCAAATAAACTCTTTAGTTAGCGTTATGGCATGACACAAGTGCTCCTTCAAACCTCATTCTTCGGGTCAGGCATAGTATCACTAGGCAAACCCTCTTGCCGTCTTGGATTGATGTGAGACTATATATGAAGCATTTGGGTCTTTAACTACTTGATTGAAATTGAATGAGAGGTGACTGTCTGGCTATGGTTAAACACATCTTCTTTCATGCCTGTCAACATTTTGTCTGACCCTTTAACTTTGTTAAGGATACATGAGAGAATATCCTTAGACCTACCACCTTCTGAATCCTTTAGCTTCTGGCTCTCATGGGGAGCAATATATCTATCCTTCTCCAAAACCCTTCAAAATCGTGTTACGGTCCCTCCTTTCCCAATCTTTATCCTTCCAGCCTTCATCTTTATCTTAACCTTGGTTACCACCCTTCCTTGGGTAGTTTGAATAGGTTCGTTAGAAAATTTACCTCCTTGTTATATAGTGCTTAAAACTTCATCACTTCAAGATTTTCACACCTAACCCCCACGACTTTGACACCACAAGCACCAACCACTGTGACATTTTTGGATTAAATGTGAAGTTGTGTCATGATCCTAGCCATGTTTTGGTCTCTCCCCTGATCTTTTTCAATTTGCCCCTTAGCAAGCTTGAAGGTGAGTGGAGAGACTTGGTCCTCACGAATGTACCATGCTATGTTGATGTTTTCATCCCATATAATTTGGTTTCTATTGCATACGGTTGTTGCATCTAGCCTCCAGGAGAAAGTTGGCAGTAATTTTTTTTTGCTGACTCCAAACTCCAGTAGAAGTATTGAAGCAACACGTTATCCTGTTTGGCATAGAAGCACAAACTTTTTGAACCATAAACAAGTTTCATGCAGAGGCTATTCTTTCAGACGCTTAAAGTTCATGATGCTATCCAGAAGGGTCATCATCTTTGAGGTAGGGAAAAATCTCACTTGGAATGAGGTTACCAATTCTTCCATGGAAGCGATGGATTCACGCAAGAACTTGGCCAGCTATTCGCACTCCTCTCTCATCAAGGAGAAATTGAATAATCTTAACTGGAATGAATCCAGAGAGATGTTTTTCAACGAGAATGGTCCGCACACTACAACAATGTTTTGAAGATGATCATGAGGATTCTCATGAGCCAACTTGCTGAAAAGTCCCTTTCGTTGCAAGAGTTGCAATATAGTGCTCATTCTGTGGAACACTATATTTCCCTATTTCGGAGATAAAAGGATGGCTCCAATACCTCCCATGAGATGGGGCCATTTATATTTGGCTCTCGGTCGTCATTGAGATTTTCGATGTCATCTTAGTTGCCTACATGGCTATGTTGCTACCATTAGTACCAATGCTTCCTGAAATATTCAAAGAGCAAACAAAACAAAACAAAAAATTAAGTTAGTATTAAGAAGAACAAAATCATATTATTCTAAGGATTCAAAAATATCACCACTCCCCATCAGCGGCGCCATTTTGATGTTTGTGTTATTAAGACACAACTTTCAAAGCAAGTGTCTCCGATCGTACAATAGTAAAGTAACCCAACAAAGGGTTGGGGTCGAGTCTCAAGTGATTGGTTTTGAGAATTAACACAAAAATAAAATTTAGATCATATTTGTCATAGCTAAAGACATTATTGATCAAAAACATAATAAATCAAAGGGGGTGAGGTAAGCATTAATTAACAATGGGGTTGGTCAAAAATACGCAAAAATAGAAAAATACAAAAAGTACTAATCAAGAGAGAGGATTCTTGGAATGTGATAGGAGTATGGGTTAAATTAGACTATTGGGTACATGCTAATGATAGTAAATTCATTGAATATTTGAGACTAGGCTAGACAAGAGTGGGGGTAAATTCTCTCGATCAGCCTACCTTGAATCAAATGACTTCCTCTCAAACACCCACTTTCCGCATAAAGAACAACCTCTTCCATACCCAACTAGCTCGAGAGTGTGTCGGAGAAGAACTAGAGTTCACTTTCCCAAGTTGAACCTAATCTCTACACAATCCCACCGGCCATCAATTTAGTAGTCTTAGTTTTATGACCTCTCTCTTAAGCAAGCCAAAAACACAAAGGGGAAATCGTATATGCAACTACAATTTCATTAAGTTCCAACACAACTACTAACAAAATAACATTTAAACAACGATTAAACTATCAACAAGCAAGACCCAACAATTAACTTAACCCAGATTCACAAAATCATAGCCGAAGAATTAGGGTTTTAGTTAGACATATAAGAGAGAAGTTTATACCAAAACTAGGTAATTTGTCTGCACTTCGCGCGGTCATAAATAATAGTTGCATTGAACTTGAAAATAAGTTTTTAATACTATCCATATATTAAACGTAATGGGAAAATATTCCAACTTGAATTTGATTAATTTTTATTATCAGATAACTCGAGAACCTCTAATGAATAAATTATTCACGAAATAATAAAGCATTGGTTCTTTCATAAACATCAAAAGAAAAATAAAGAAGAAAAAGAGAATACATATACACATATATTTTGTAATAAAAAGAAATATTTAAGTTGTATAGATTATACAATAGTAATATATGTCTTAGGATAAATAAAAAGTTGTTAACATTCAAAGAAGAAATTACGCTAGAACATGAAAGGAGTAATAACTTTTGAACTTACATGACGAACTTCTTCAATTGATAAATAAGACATTTCATATCTATGTAAAAATAGATAATATGTAAGGTTATATATCTAACATTTTTAAGTTATAGAATTTAATGTAGAATATCAAAATATAATTTCGTGGATTGAGTAAGATAATTATTTTCTACACAATGAATATACGTACTATATGTGTATATGTCCAACATAATTGAAGACAATAGCTTTGAAGAAACATAAACAACAGAGTTTAAAATATTTACTCTGAAACAATAATTAATATCATTAGCAGAAATTACCGAGTTTAAAAAAACATACCATGATATATAAAATAAAATGAAATAGAAGGAAAAAAATCGAGTCAACTAAATTCACAATGTCCCCTTAAGAAAACTATTCCCCCACCAATACAAGATGTTTAAAGAATTACATCCTCTGAGGATGGAGCGATTTTATTCACCAACATATTGATACAAAAATAGTGGTGTCAGAAAGTCACTCAACAGGAGTAAAGTACAAAATATTTGATTTTGCGGAAGTAGAAGAAGAAGATCATAAATTTTTTTATTTTAAAATGAGAGGAAATCCCTCTTTTTATAGACAACAAATAGTAGTGTGACCAAATGTTTATTGTGTGTTATAAGAAATAATACAACTATTTGGAAAAGTTGCAACCCATTGGGAATTTCTCAAGCACCATATAGTTGCAACTCTTCATTAAAGTGACGACTTTTTATAAAAGTCACAATTTTTCATGAATTGAAAGTCCCAAATCTTCATTGAAATCAGGACTTTTCATAAAGTCATGACTCTACATAAAAGTCACAACTTTCCATAAAAGTCACAACTTTTAATATAAGTCGCAACTTTTCATAAAAGTCAAATGTTTTCATTAAAGAGGAATGCTAGTTAAGTGTCGCCAACATTAGTTAAATGTCATTAGAATCAGTGTCGCCAAAGCTTTAGGGGCATATATAAGGAGTGTAACTTGCCGCTTAAAATACATATTTAGCGGCAATTAAAAATTAATTGTACAACTAATTATGTATTTTTAGCATTAATTAGCACTCTTTTTATGTCCCTTAATTCTTTAGAGGAATTTGTTCTAATGAAAAATAACTAATTTGTAAAGACTATAGAACTCTTTGTTGGTGTGAATATTTAATGCTACTAATACTTATTTTTGTTAGGATTCTGATACATGAGCGAGATAGAGAATGATGAGTGATGTTTGATGGAGGTGAGGTCTATATATACTATATAAATGTGAATTCACTTGAATAAATTATATGTAGAATAATTCACACCTACATTTGAGTTCATATATCATGATATACATGTTTCTAGGCGTATCTAGTCGCACCAAAATTCAGTAGGATTCATAATATTACAAACTAACATGCATCTTAGAAATTAGCTTCTAAAGTAGTAGAAATTTTGTAAGTTACCCAATTAAAATGTGTTGTATTTAACTGTGGACCCAGGTGGCTAACAAAATCCAATATTATCTTCTTTATTATTTTCAAAGAAAGAACTTCAAGAAATATAACATCGGTGTCTCTACTCTCTCTAACAAAATTTATTATTTTAACATAACACGAAAATGGTCATTACTTATAAGGAAGTGGAATAATATTCTAGAAAAGTTAACATACTAAATTTTGTTGGAGAAAACAGTGTAAGATTTTATGGTGTTCTTTCTTTTGAGCTAACCAAGAACACAACAATAATCAACTTTGTCATCCAAGTAAGGTCCAATTAAATTTAACAGTATATTATTAGAAAAATCTATTAGGTTCGTATACATCAAATTTTTGGAAAGAATAATCACATTAATTGCATAAATTAATTATGTGAAGAGAAAAAAATTCTTGAAATTGTCCATCATACATTCTATAATAGAAGATTAGACCTTTATTGTACTTTAGTATTTAATCATTCTAGATTTAGTCTCGTATATATTATGTTTTAGTTCTAATGTTTTTTTTTTAATTTTTGTAGAGAACAAACTAAATGAAGTATATGTTGTCATTTATCAACTTCAATTGTTGAAAATTCCTTTTTTTTATCCAATTGTGGCACAATTTTTGTATTAATTGGACCACCAACCTGAAATATTTGACTAGTTTTGAGTTTTATTTCATTTATTGTAAATCCAAATATGAAATTTTACAATTTTTAATATTCAAATGAATGTATATAGTGTGAAAAATATTATTTACGCCTACTCTATTCTAATTTGTTTGTTCTATTTTGACTTACTACAATGTTTAAAAAAATAAAAATTGTTCTTTAATCTTGTAAACAAGACATGTGGAAAAATTTAATTTTGAGAAAAGCTTATCTATGTCATCCCCTAACTATAAATAGCAAAAATTAGTAAACGAGTCAAAAATATAATTTATTAAAAATGTAACACTTTGAAAATCCAAGACATGTCTTAAAGCCGAACATAAGTGTTATGAGGTCCAACCACTGTTCCAAGACCTAATTTAAGGAATATAGGTCATTTATGACAACTAGAAACCAAAACATCCAAGAACATCCATGACGTCCGAAAACTAGTTGTAGTGAGGTTCTAGTGTGCCTAAGCCTATTTGACAAGCTTTTAAGAGTCAAAAATCCATGGAAATTAGTGTAAGGGTAGATAATAAGTGTTTAAGTTAATTCTTGGTCGAAAGATCTGGGTACGACTCCCCAAGGACCAACAAAGGGCCCTTGAGTAGGACCCTTGCACGTCGGTGTTAACACTGACCAGGCATTGTGCACCCACGAAAGCTCAATCGATGGGGCGTGTGTTGATCGACGAGGCATCGATACCAAAACTTAGACATTTTTTGGAGGCCCTCATATGCACTGTCTCTGATCAAGACCATGAATGTGCAGCACGGAAAGGCACAGTGACCGTCGACTCACAAAGGGACCGTCGATCTGGGTCTAGTTTGTGACGGTTTATTTTCCTGCATGATTAAGTTAATTCCTAGATAAATAATTAAGTGGTTTGGTGGTTATTTAGGGGATTACGGATGACTAATTGACTAATTTAACCCCTCATATAAAGATCCCAACCCCAATTAATCTAATTACAACTCTCAAAATAAACTCTCTTCGTTCTCTCTTCTTTCCCTTTATACTGGAAGACACCATTGAAGACTATCTAGGGAAGGGATTCGGGAGGCTGTAAAAGGACAAATTCACCATAAAATCTTAATCAAACGTTGAGTTATGGGATCTAATTCACCTTTGAGACATCTTTCCTCAGAGGGATCCTTCAGAGTATTTTCAAAAGTTGGGTTTTAATGTGGGTTCTTTTCAATCTATAAAATTAGGTTATGAATTGGTTCACATATGGTTTATATTGTATTATATGAATATATTAACATGTACTATAACTTAATTGTGATATATCTTGATGGTTTGGTATAGTTTGTAGATGATGATCTTTAACCCTTAACCATATGTTTGATATTTATATGAATTAGGTTGAAATTGGTTCAAATAACTTGCTTATCGATTGAATTTCTATTAAATGATGTTGTTACATTGATCATGAACAAATTTGAGTTAATTTTATTCTTTCGTTCTAGTTCTTCGGAAGATGATCTAGGTTCGGATGTGGATTGACTTAAGTATCTTGTCTTAAGCTATGATATAGTACTGAATTGTGATGTAGTGATTCTTCTATCCTTGTTATCATGTTGATTATTTAAAATTTATATTGTATACTCATAATTGGGTTAAATTAAGGTTTTATGAGGCCTTGATGATGAACTATGGAGGAGACTTGATAAGTCTTATGATCTCTATCCTTTACTTCAAATTTTGGTTAATTGTTATTGAGTCATGATGTTATATTGGAGTAAGCCTTGTATTAGGATTGATAGGGTGGTATGATATTGAATCGAAATGTCTTGAATATATTGCGAGATTGATTAAGGTGTATTTGTTATAAGGATGATGATGACTACTAATGTTCCTTGTTGTGATATGAAATGCTAATGTGTTAAACTCATTTATATGAATTGTAATGAAAGGGTTTGTACTCATGAAATTCCTATTGAACTATTGATAATTATGATTATACAAGGGTTAGTCCTTATGACCTAAACTAATCTATGATTTATAATTTAAGGCTTAAAGATATTTAAAAAAGGGACTCTATCTTAGCACCGAGTGAACTAGAGTGAGGAGTGACCCTTCCCACATAGGGAAGGTAGGATCACTAAATTACTCTTTAGATTGTAGACTAAAATGTATGTAGAATACAGAGGGTCCCAACTATATCTCCTAGTTCTTGAACTATGTTGCCCCCATAGCAATACTAGCTAGTGGATCCACGTATTTGCTATGTTTTATGTCTTGGTACTACCTTGGCAAGTAGTCCACCGTCCTTCGGTGTAGAGTATTATGACACAAGATTCCACATTTGCTAATGTGGTCTATGTCGATTAGGGAAATATGTTCCAAAAAGTAAAATAAATTAAAGCATTGAACTCTAACAAGGACAACCTAATGGGTATAGCTTAGTCTAGGTAGGGGTATGGGAATCTACGTAAGCATTGCACTAGTAATCCTTGAGGGAAGTCTTAGGAGGATGTTCTTATGTATGTTTATGCTTATAATAATATATCATACGTATATGATGAACTTGCACATTGTTGATAGTTCATGTTATATATGATACGTATATGATGAACTTGCAAATTGTTGATACTACAGGTTGATTACTTCACCTATGAGTATGTGTTGGTTTATGTTATTAAAGTAAGATTAAATGTATATCTAAATGTCATTTATGTGAAGTAGGATGTTGGTCATGATTCTTGTCTGGTTTCTTTAATGATTAAAGCTATGGGGCATAGATTGGTCATTGCACTTTTTGACTTGATAAGGGTCCATGGGTAATTGACTTGCTTTGATACAATGAAATGTATTCTTATTCTTGCTTATTGATAATACGACTTGATGATAAAGTTATAGGGAATATGTATTCACTTATATGATATGTATGGTTGACTTCACTAGACTTTATGTTGTAATATTGCAATGAACATGCCTATGACTTAGTATATACAATATTGAGTGGGATTGTCTAGTTGAATTTGCATAAGGGGTTTTAAAAGAAAAATGCTTACTTTATGAAATTTCCCTTTCTCTTATCATATTATTCAAGAATGTGTGCATTTGTTCTCGTACTTAATTAGTACATGTGGTGTACTTACCCCATTTCTTCCTTTTTTTCCTAACATTATAGGTTCCGGTTGTTGAACTGTTCCAGAAGGCGATTTGAAGAAGACTTGGATCCTTTGATAATCCAAGTAGGGTAAGTCCTCATTTTATGAGGGAGATGCCAATATCGAGCTAATTTTTTTTTGTTTTAGTACTAAGACTCTTTTATTATATCTCCTTTAATTTGAGTAGGGATTGTATAATGTCTATATGTTGCTCTGTTTACATTGATGTATGATCGATGCCCAAATTGCTAATCGTGTTATATGTTTATGAGGTAAGACAATCTCTGAAGACTATGTAATATCTTAAATATACTTATGTGTAATAAAAGTAGAAGGCTAAGTAAGTTTCCAATACGAAGGGTCTATTATACTCTATACATATACTATGTGTATGCAGAGGTCTATGTAAACCTCCAAGTAGAAGCAATTAAAACTTTTTAAAATTTTCCCTAAATTCGACTTATGAATATGATGATGTAATCTAAGAGACTAGTCTTTTCCTCAAACAGGAGGACAATGCTGATTACATCTAGGGGGTAAATCCGGGTGTGAATAACTTGATATTAGAGCATGAGTTTGAATTATCTTAGAGTCAGTGTCTTTCTAAAACACATATATGTAAGTTCATATTCATAATTTTGAAGTGTGCCACACTTATGTATAGGAACCTACATGATGCCTAGGAAACTATCATTTTCTTGGGAATCCTATATCGTGCCAAATCATATTGTTATGATTATAGAAAGAATGAAAACTCGAAGGAATGCATCTAGAAAACTTGAAGATTAGATTGCCAACGCGGGAGTTCCTCCCCTTGGTGATCAAGTTCCTCTTCTTGAAGAAGATGTTAATATGGAACAAGCTCCGGTCAGACCTCCGCCCTTGCGAGATGCTGATATAAGGGATGCCCTTATCCAATTGGCCGTAGCCGTCACTACGCATGTCCAAGCTATGATCGCTTTAGCTAACCGGAAGGTAGTACCCCGTCAAAATTAAAAAATTTCTACCATGCCCTTCCGCATAAGGTAATTCACTCAGATGAACCCTCTTACCTTATACGTGTCTAAGGTAGAGGAAGACCCCCAAGAATTAATTGATGGAGTCTATAAGATACTTTTGGCTATGGGGTTGTCCACAAGTGAGAAGGCCGAGTTTGCCACTTATCAACTCAATGACGTGGCTTAAGCATGGTTCATCTTATGGAGAGGTAATAAGCCATAGAGAGGTGGTCCAGTGACTTGGGAGATCTTCTAGAAGGATTGTCTTGATTGGTTCTTTCCTACAAAGAAGAGGGAAGATAAAGTGGTGGATTTCATCAAACTTCGCCAAGAAGGTACAAGTGTTTATCAATACTCCTTGAAATTCACTAAATTGTCGAAATATGCTCCTTCTTTGGTTTCTGATTCTAAAGATGAAATGAGTCGCTTTGTGACGGGGGTGTCGGATGATTTGCAAATGGATTGTCATTAGGATATGTTACATGAAAACATGAATATTTCTCGTTTTATGGTGCATGCCCAACTTGTAGAAGAAGCAAGGGCTAAGAGGAAAAGTAGAGATGCTAAAAGGGAAAGATCGTTTGAGGGAGGTTCTTACAGAATAGGCTTGAGATACAAGATAAGCCTAGATTTTAGAAGCGGGTTTCTAATCAAGTTCCTTACAATTTCCCTAGGGCTAGTGGTGATAGGGTGTCTAACCCTAAGCCTAAGAAGGGAAAAGGTACTAGTTCACTAATCGAAAAGCCAACTTGTGGAAATTGTGGCAAGAAGCAATATGGTGATTACCTTAAGGGGACATACAATTGTTTTGGTTGTGGTAAATGTTGGCACAATGTTAGTGATTGTCCTAATGTGAGGGGTAAAGACAAGGGTAGTGGTCAATCTCAATAAAGTGGTTCAAATGAGGTTCCAAAGAAGAACCACTTCTACGCTCTCTTCTCTAGGGGTGAGCAATAGACTGCTCCCGACGTAGTGACCGGTATGTTGAAAGTAATCTCTATTTATGTATATACCTTACCTGATCTCGGCGCTACTTTATTATTTCTTACTTATCTAGTATCCAAAAAGTTTGACATTTTGCCAAATATTTTGCATGAACCTTTTATAGTGTCTATTCATGTGGGTGAGTCGGTTCTTGCAAAGAGTGTGTATAAAAATTGTCCAATATCGGATGGATCTAGCCAAATTGAAAGAGTTGAAGGCACAACTAAAAGATTTACTACACAAAGGCTTTATAAGACCTAGTATTTCTCCATTGGTGCTCCGGTATTGTTTGTGAAGAAGAAGGATGGGTCTTTAAGAATTTTTATTGATTACCACCAACTCAGTAAAGTCACTATCACGAAGAAGTATCCTCTCCCTCGGATTGATGAATTGACTGATCAACTCCAAGGGGAAAGATACTATTCTAAGATTGGCTTGAAGTCAGGGTATCACCAACTTAGGTTAGAGGTGAGGATATACCAACGATGGCATTCCGGATAGATATGGTCATTGTGAGTTCTTAGTAATGTCTTTGGTCTCACTAATGCTCTAGAGGACTTTATGAACCTAATGAATAGGGTGTTTCAAAATCACCTAGATTTATTTGTCATTGTCTTCATTGACGAAATATTGGTATATTAGAAAAATAAGGGTGAGCACATGAACCATTTGAGAGAGGTGTCACAAGTACTTCAAGAACATCAATTGTTTGCCAAGTATAACAAATATGAGTTTTGGTTGACGTTGGTGCCATTTCCTGGTGATATCATCTCTAGTGAGGGACTTGAGGTTTACTGATCCAAGAAAAACGGAGGTGGTGAAAAATTGGCCTAGACCATTGACTCCAACTAATATTTGGAGTTTCTTAGGTTTTGCGGGTTATTATCGAAGGTTTTTCGAGGTGTTTGCGTCCATTTCATCTCCCTTGAATACTTTGACCTAAAAGTGTATGAAATTTGAGTGCTCAGAGGCATTGAGAGAAACTTCCAAATGTTAAAATATAGGCTTACTTCTGCTCCGGTATTGACCTTACCGGAGGTTACAAAGGATTTTGTTGTGTATTATGACGCATACTTAGTGGGTTTGGGGTGTGTGCTTATGCAACATGGGAAGGTGATAGCCTATGCTTCTAGGAAACTTAAGCTAAATGAAAACGAAACTATCCAATTCATCACCTTGATTTAGCGACCGTAGTGTTCGCCTTGAAAATATGGAGGCATTACTTGTATGGTGTCCATGTTGATGTCTATACCAACCATAAGTCTCCAATATGTGATTAACCAAAAGGAATTGAATCTTCGACGAAGAAGGTGGCTAGAGTTCTTGAAAGATTAATGCATGAGTGTCCTCTATCACCTCGGCAAGTCCAACGTAGTTGCGGATTGTAACAACCCTAAAAATGGATATGCTAAGTAATGCTTAAAGTGTCTAGAATGTCTATGATTAGAATGGGTTCAGAAGAATTGATGTGCGTCGAACATGACCTCTTAACCCTTGCGAAAGCCAAGCCAACTAACTCGGGGAGTTAGTTTACCAAGAAACTGTTGGGTCCAGCCATGTAGGCCTCCCAAATATGAAGATTTACTCGGATGAGTCTTTACTAGATTTAAAAAGGGGAAATCTTAAGTTTGGAGGGTCAAGAGGTAAAATGGTATTTTTCTAGGCTAAGGGTAGTATTGTAATAACCCTAAATATGTAATTCATTATTTAATTAATAAAGTCGAGAGGAATTTTTGATAGGAAGGGAAAAAATTTTCCCATTGAGCAAAATCTTTCTCTACCTGGGTTCGAACCTAGGTGGGAGCAATGATCTAAATTGATTATTTATATTGGTAAATTAATTAAATTAATTAATATTTAAATTCTCATTTAAGAAAAAGTAAAATCAGATTATTATTAATTAATTAATTAAATAATGGGGCAGTTTGGATTGGGTCGACCCGGAGGGATGCATTTTCGCGATGGGGACGTCACGGGTTCGAACCACGACAGAAGCAACATTTATGTGGATTAAATTGAGGTTTATAATCTGATTTTTTGAAGGGAATTTTTGTCATTTAACATATTATTAAAAAATATCAGATTTTAACATTTGAACAAACCTTATTTTGACTTAGTCTAAACTAAAATACTAATCCTAAGGAACCTCTCTCTTTTTTACATTTCAAACACTCTCACGTTCTGACTCTCTCTCTCTCTTTCTTTCATAATCTCTCTTCCTAACAAAAACACAAGAATATAAAAGCTACAAAAGTTCTTCACACTTGAAGAACTTACACGAAAAATATAAACAAACAAGCTAACCAAAAATTGAAAGCAAAGTTCCGTCGGGTTTGTGTTAGAGTTTCGGGATTTGGACGTGAGTTTAGACAAGGTTTTTGGGCAGCAAGTCGTAGGTTGAACAACATTGAAATCAGATATGTGTTTCTCTCCGGGACTACTTTCTCTAAGAGAATTTTCTTTCCCATGAATTCAACAAATCTTGAAACTAGGGTTGTTCCCGTTCTTGTCGAACTCCTTGTCTGTAGTATCCCTTTGATATCAAATTGAAATAGGTTGGATATCATGTTGTTTGTATGTTTGCTGGTAGTTTAAGTATTAAGTGTGATTTTCGTAATAATGTGTTTAGAATTGTAAGCATGTTAAGTTATGTCAACCGAAAGTATGTGAAAAATGATATGTTTTTATGGTTGAATTTCATGTGTGAATGTTTGTGTAAATCATGAGGTGTAAAAGTGGTGTTATGTTGCTGTATGTAATGGTAAGTCATGGCTGAATATAATCATAAAAATATTACATTTAAATATGCACCAAATGATCCACGAAATGCCTTAAGAATTAATGTATGAATTATGTTTAAAAAAAGCTGAAAAATAGTCAACAAATATCCAGCATTTGGTAGTTTGGGTTCGGCAAAACAAATTAGTACAAGATGCAATGAAAAATGAATATAAAATAAGTGATATCACTAAAACTTGAATCCAAGACATCATAACATGAAAACCAAAAAAAAATTAAAACAAAACATTTAGAGGAAAATGGATTGGAAGAGACCAAATTTCCAGCTTGCTAGCTGGAAATTATGAGTCTCGACCAAGGATGAGGAAAATTAGCTATGTTATATATATTTTTTTAAATGTGAGGTCATTGGGGATTGAACCCATTACCTCACCAAATTAAAATTTCATAAAAATTTCGTGAGAAAAATGCAAGGAAAAATAGATGTGGTGAGTGGAGATTGAACCCACAAGCTCTTGAATGGATGAGAGAGTTAGGAGAACAATAAAGGAGAAAATAAATGTGGAGAGTGGGGATTGAAAAAACAACCTCCTTGACTTAAACGAAAAAGGAGAGAAGAAACAGAAAGGAAATATTATGGGGTTGATGGGGATCGAACTAGGGCCCCCCAAATATGAGAAATGCAATTATCAAGTTTAAAATAAGATAATGTATTGTCCAAGGGATTCGAAATTGGGTTCCCTTGGGCAATTCCGTATTGACACATAATTCATACATAAGTAAATATTTAATGAATGCTGCCTTTAAAGATCAAAATCAATATTTTGGCATATCTACAAGATGTGTAAGTCTTGTACCACATAATCTTGTGTAAGCATGAATAACCTAGACAAACTATGAATAAAGCCTCATGGCTTGTATGTGTGGACTCATAAGTCTATCATACATTTGAAAGTATTGAGCCTATGATGTATGTGATAAAATGATGTAACCCTAGAAGGACTAAGTAAGAGTGTGAAACACACTAAATGGCCAAGTGTATTGGCATATGATGAAATGAACATTCACGTGAAGGGTTGAGTAATTATGAAAAACAAATGTGTTAAAGTTAATGAATGAGGTGAGAATATAATAAGATACTAATGTGAAAGATGAGAGCAATCTTTAATGAGCCTAAGTAAATGTTAACAAAATGTACTCACCTATGAGAGTGTAAAGTTAATGAAGAGACCTGTCTCTATGAACACTCTAATGAAAGTATTGAAGTTAATGCATACTTAATACTAATGATGATATGATAAATTATCTAATGATATATGATTTCCTCATGCTATAAGACAACTTCCATGATCTATGAGTTGAATGTAATGGAACTTTATACTCAACACCGATAGGCTAGATATGCGCGGTGATGCCTTCCTTCGGGAAGGGCGGCAGTTCACGTAACTCTAATGAGATGAGACTGTCCGGCAAGCCGGGTATGGATATCAATATATCTCCTAGTCAATTAACCTATACTGCCAATACTGGGATCTAGCAGGGTTTGACTCCTTGTATACGCTAGCATGTTTGGGTAACTTTGGCCGGTGATTCCACCCTTTTTTAGTGTGAGGTAGACACTTGGTTTTATGATGCTTACATGATCTATGTTGGTTAAGGTTAAGGTTTCCAAAGAAAGAATGAGTCCAGCCTTAAATGATGCACATAATGAAATGAACGATACCAAAGGTGTTAGGATAGGATAATCAAGAGATGAGCTAGACTTAAGTAATGACACTAGGTTATTCTTGGTCATTGCACAACAAACCCGATGAGAGTCTTAAACTTCATTCTAGGTATGAATGGTGATTGCACTAATATATGAATGAATGAAAATGAAGTACGTATAAAAGAACGAAGCAGGCTCTGTGTTTGCTGAAGAAAGCTCCCTAGTTGAGGTCCCAAATGTTGAGCCCTCATTTTGGGAAGTCCTAATGGCAAGTCCATGATTCCAAGGTCTCATGGCATATAAAAGAATGATATGAACTACATGATATGATATGTGCAATATGTTATGTGCTGCTTGCAAAATGATAACTATGATGATGTATGTTACTCTCATGGCATGACTTTCATAATACAAATTTGGCAAGTCCACTGACTTTCCTAATCCAAATTTGGCAAGTCCAATGACTTTACTTTCCATAAATCATGTTGTTAGGAAAGAGTTATTCACACTCATTAATGAACTTTGTGTGTGCTTACATATAACCATACTTAGTACAAGTGTGAACTAATCCCATACAACTCTATATTTTTAGGTGCAGGCACAGTCGGACACTAGAGCTTACGATACGATGCTGCAGTTATCCCGACGTGGAGCATTTATCAAGACTTGGTAGGCCCTTATGATTTCGAGGATGATTTCCCATTATATTCTCACTTATATATAGGTTTGAGTACGTGGAGTATGTTCCACTAGCGTTGCTTTCTGATTTTATTTCAGAGATTGTATTGTTGCCATTTTGGCAAGTATACACTTAATGCATTATTGAACTATTTCTTTATTTGATGATTTTAATATTAGATGGTTGATTGTGAATGTTTATGAGTTTAAGTAGAATGTATTATATGAATGCTAAGTAACAAAAATTTCAACTTTTCCGCTAAAATTAACCTAGATGGAGTAACAATGATGTATTTAGGCTTGTCTGCAACCTCTTAAATGTCAACGACACCGGTCTCGTCTTGGGTCTAGACTCCGGTCGTCACACGGATGCTCTAAGTTGTATGACTATGGGTAGTGTATCTCACATAAATGAAGTTAATGAGGACCTAGTGAAGGATATTCGTAGGTTAGCTAGGTTAAGAGTGAGATATACAACATGCCCCGAATGGTGTTTTCATCGTTTATAATAAGTCCTAGTCATAATTAGTTGTTGAGGTGATGTCCAAACAACACCTTGAAAAATCATTGATGGAGTTCAAGGAATCGGTCATGTCAACCTTAAAGAGGCATTCTCTCTATGGAGGATGGTATTTTAAGGTCCCAAGGAATATTGTGTGTTCCCAAAGTAGATTAGTTGAGGAACCAAATCCTTGAGGAAGCCCATGGGTCCCTTTATTCTATTCATCGGGGTCGACAAAAATGTACCATGACCTTAGGGAAGTATATTTGTAGGAAGGTATGAAGAAGGACTTAGCGGAGTTTCTCGCTAAGTGTCCAAATTATGAAAAAGTAAAAGTCGAACATCAAATGTAAGGTGTCTTACTACAAAAAAATCCAAGTTCCTACTTGGAAGTGGAAAGACATCAATATGGATTTTGTAATGGGTTTACCTAGAACTCAAATGCAATGATTTTGTATGGGTGGTTGTGGATAGGTTGACTTCATCCACTTACTTTATTCCCGTCAAATCTATTAATTCAGTGGAAGATTATGCTAGAATCTTCATAGGATGAGATTGTGTGTCGCCATGGTATTCCGTTATCTATCATATTGGATTAGGGTGAACAATTCACATCTAGGTTTTGGAGGTTATTCTAAAAGGGTTGGGTACTAAGGTGAAGTTGAGTACCGTTTTTCATCCCCAAACGGATGGTCAAGCAAAGCGTACTATTCAAACCCTTGAGGATATGCTTAGAGATTGTATTATTAATTTCAAAGGAAATTGGTATTAGCATTAGTCTTTGATATAGTTTGCTTATAATAATAGTTTCTCGTCCATTTCCATGCTCCCTATGAAGCCTTGTATGGTAGGAGATGTAGGTTTCCTATTGGATTGTTAGAAGTGGGAGAGCCTTCGCTTATTGGTCCCGATTTGATTTACAATACTTTGGAGAAAACTTATATAATAAGGAACCGATTGCAAACAGTTCATAGTTGGCAAAAGCTAATGCCGATTATAGGAGAAGAAATTTGGAGTTTGAAGAAGGTGATAAGGTGTATTTGAAAATCTCACCAATGAAAGTGATGGTTAGATTTGGCAAGAAAGGGAAGTTGAGTCCTCGTAATGTGGATCCCTATGAAATCTTGCAAAGGGTTGTTAAGGTTGCCTATGAATTAAAAATTCCTAGTGAATTGGCTTCGGTCCATCCTGTTTTCCATGTTTCCATGCTTAAAAAGTGTATTGGTGATCCCGAGTCTGTTCTTCCCATTAAGGGGCATGGTGTGAAGGATAACCTCTCTTATGAGGAAGTTCCGTTCAAATTCTTTATAGGCAAGTTAAGAAGTTAAGGAATAAATAGTTGGCTTCCGTAAAGGTGCTATTGAAGAATCACCTAGTTGAGAGTGCAACATGCGAGGCCGAGGCCGAAATTAATTTTTGTTAACCTCATCTGTTTGATAACTAAGTTTATTAGTTCATACTAATGATGAAATAATGACTAAAATTGAATTTTCTTTGATTTTTGGTGAAGTCTCGCAAAATGTGCATTTTTTAGTAGTCGTACAGTTAATTACAGGAACTTATGCATTTGAACTTGAAAATTTTCTCTTTGGATTGTTTGAGTTATCTTGTGCATTTTGATATGATGAGTATTTATGAAATGATATGTGGCAGGTTGATAAGTTGAACTTTCGCATAATTGACTCATGTAAAGCATGTTGAGATCATGTTGTTGTTGTGAGAAGGATATTCCTCATAATGAAAATGTTGAGCCTTATGTCTGGTAATTGAAGTATTACCTTGTCTTGTGTAAGTGATATGATTAATGTTGTTATGTATTGTTGTTGGTTGGGCTGATTGTCTTGAGTCTATTCCTTCCTTCTAAAGACTTTTAGTGTCATTTGGAGATAATTGTTCTTCGAAAATCCAAGACGTGTCTTACAGCCTAAAATAAGTTTTATGAGGTCTAATCACTATTTTAAGACCTATTTTAATGTATATAGGTCATTTGTGAAGTTTAGAAACCAAAACTTCCAAGAACATCCATGACTTCCTGAAACTAGTTCTAGTGAGGTATCATCATTTCTAATCCTATTTGACGAGCTTTTAGGAGTCGGAAATCCATGGAAATTTGTGGAAGAGTAGATAATAGGTGTTTATGAAAATTCATGTTTGAAACGTCTGGGTACGACTCTCCAAGGACCTACCAAGGTCCCTTCACGAGGACCGTTACACGTTGGTATCAACAGTGCCTGGGCAGTGTGCACCCACGAAGGGTCAATCGACGGGGCGTGTGTTGATCGACGGGGCATCGATGCCAAATGTCAACCAAAAATTAGCCATTTTTTTGAGTCCCTCATATGCACAATATTTTATTAAGACGACTGATGTGCAACACCGAAGGGCAAAATTACCATCGACTCACAGACGGACCGTTGATCGGGGTTTTGTCATGAGGGTCCATTTTCCTGCACGTTATAAGTTAAGTCCTAGATAATTAATTAATTGATTTTGTGGTTATTTATGTTATTAGTGAAGTCTAATAATGTAATTTAACCCTCTATATAAAGACCCAACCCCAATTAATCTAATTACAATTCTCAAAATAAACTCTCTTCCTTCTTTTTTCTTTCTCTCTCTATTGGAAGACACCATTGAATACTAGCTAGGGGAGGGATTTGGGGGGTACTAAAGGTACGAAATAACTATCAGAACTTCATCAAATTTTAACGTGTGGGATGTAATTAACCTTTGAGACCGCTTTCCGCAAAGGTTTCCTTCAAAGTATTTTCAAAAGTTGGGTTTTCTTGTGGGTTCTTCTCAATCTCAGAATTTAGGTTATAAATTGGTTCGTTTATGTTTTCTATTGGATAGTATGAATATATTAACATGTATTTTAAAATAATTTTGATATATCTTAATGGTTAGGTATAGTTTATAGATGATGATCCTTAACCCTTAACCTTATGTTTGATATTGATATGAATTAGGTTGAAATTGGGCCAAGTGACTTGGTTATTAATTGAATTGTTATTAAATGATGTTGTTGCATTGACCATGAACAAATTTCTGTTAATTATAGTATTTCATGGTAGTTCTTTGGAAGATGATCGAGGTTTGGAAGTGAATTGACCTAAATATCTAGTCTTAAGGTATGATCTAGTATTGAATTGTGATATAGTGACTCTTCTATCCTTGTTATCATGTTGATTATTGAATTATGATGTTGTATACTCAACATTGGGTTGAATTGAAATTTTATGGTAAGTCCTTGATTATTAACTATGGAGGAGACTTGGTAAGTCTTATGATCTCTATCTTTTACTTCAAATTGTGGTTAATTGTGATTAAGTCATTATGTTATATTGGGTAAGCCTTGTATTAGGATTGATAGGATGGTCTGATGTTGAATTGAAAAAACATGACGATGTTGCGAGGTTGATTAAGATGTATGTATTATAAGGATGGTGTTGACTATCAATGTGCCTTATTATGATATAAAATTCTAATATGTTACCCTCACTTATATGAACTGTAATAAAAGGGCTTATGCTCATGCAATTCTTATTGAGCTATTGATAATGATTATTATACAAGGGTTAATCCCTATGATCTAAACTAAGGTATGATTTAATTAAAGGCCTAAAGACAGTTCAAAAAGGGACTCTAGCTTAGCACCGAGTGAACTAGAGTGAGGAGTGACCCTTCCCACGTAGGGAAGGTAGGAGCACTAAATTGGTCTTGAGATTGGAGACTACAATGCTTGTAGAATAAAGTGGGTCCCAACTGTATGTCGTAGTTCTTAAACTGTGTTGCCCCGATAGGAATACTAGCTAGTGGATCCATATAGTTTCTATGTTTTATGTCTTGGTACTACTTTGGAAACTAGTCTGCCTTCATTCGGTGTTGGGTATTATGACATTGGATTCAACACTTGATCATGTGTGTATGTCGGTTAGGGCAAGATGTTCCCAAAAAGAAAAATGAATTAAAGGATTTAACTATAACAAGGATAGCCTAAGGGGTCTAGCTTAGTGTAGGTAGGGGTATGGGACTCTACCTAAGCATTGCACTAGTTATCCTTGAGGGTAGTCTTAGGATGATGTTCTTATGAATGTTTATGCTTATAATAATATATGATAAGTATATGATGAACTTTCACATTGTTGATACTGCATGTTGATTAGTTCACTTATGAATTGTGTTGGTTTATATTATTAAAGTAAGATGAAATGTATATCTAAATGTCATGTTATATGACGTAGGATCTTAGTCATGATTCTTGTTGGCTTACATGATTGAGTAAGGTTATGGGGCTTTGCTTGGTCGTTGCACTTGTTGACTTGATAGGGGTCCATGGGTAATTGTCTTGTTCTATTATAAAGAAATGTATTCTTATTCTTTCTTATTGATAATATGACTTGATGATAAAGTTATATGGAGTATGTATTCACTTATAAGATATGTATGGGTGAATTTATAGAGTTGATGTTGTAGTATTGTGATGAACATGCCTATGACTTAGTGTATATACAATATTGATTGGGATGGTCTTGTTGAATGTGCATAAGGGGTTTTAAATGAAAAATTGAGACTTTATGAAATGTCCCTTCCTCTTAGCATATTATTCAAGAATGTATGCATATGGTCTCATACTTAGTACAAGTGGCGTACTAATATCATTTCTTCCTTTTTCCCAAACATTTTAGGTTCCGGCCGTTGAAGTGTTTCAGAAGACGACTTGAAGAAGAATTGGATCCTTTGATCATACAAGAAGGGTAGGTCCTAATTTTCCGAATGTGATGCCAATGCTGAGCTTATATTTTTGTTTTATAACTAAGAATATTTTATTCTATGTCCTTTCATTTGAATACAGATTGTGTAAAACCTATATGTGTCTCTCTTTACATTTATTTATGGGCTATGCCCAAATTGCTTAACGTGTTAGATGGTTATGAAATAAGACATTCTTTGAAGACTATGTTTTATCTTATATATACTTATTTGCAATAAAAGAGAAGGCTATATAATATTCTTATACGAAGGGTCTATGTATACTCGATATATATACTATGTATATATAGAGGTCAATGTAAACATCTAAGTAGAAGTAATAAAAAGTTTTTAGAATTTTCGCTAAATTCTACTAATGAATATGATGATGTAAGCTAAGAGGCTAGTATTAGTCCTCAAAGAGGACGACGATGCCGGTTACGTTTAGGGGGTAAACCCTGATGTGACAAACAATATCCCTATTTTAAAAATATAGTAATATTGTAAAAAATGTCATTATTTTATAAACTTTAAGTATCCCAATTATCTTCCTATTTTATCACCCTTTTTCAATTAATCCTATATATCTTCTTTTTTTTAAAATAAATCTCTCTCATATTTATATAGTGAAATTCTTACTTCTCTCTCCCATTAAAAAATTTCTCTCTCATATTTATCATTCTTATTTTATTCAAACATTCAAGTTGCCATATTTCTCTGCCATATATTTTGTTTTGTTTTTATCCAAAATTGGATCAAAAGAATTCCGATTAACAAAATCCCTAATCTTTATCCTATTTTAAGATTTCTTTTCTGATTTGTTTTTTTTTTTTAGATATTAAAAAATTGTTGTTTTGTATTCTTTAATCTCTTGGTTAGGATTTACCCTCCAATGACTAAATCCGAGAGGCATACTAGAGGAAACCATCTTTATCAACCAATTTCTAGTGATTTTTCATTCTTTAATTTATTTATTTCTCAAGAAATAGCGGATAATGTAGGATCCTTTGTTTAAATGACGGAAGAAAGAGGGTCAGAACATTTACAAGACCAATTTTCTGGGCATATTCTTCCTCAAATTCAGAACAGAAATGTAGAATCTTCGTCTACTTTTGGGAATCTCGGAAAAGACGACGAAGACATAATAGTTGTCGATCAATTTTTTATTAGTTTGTTTTATATTTATACTTCTTTTTTTAAGTTTGGTTTTCTTTCTCAATTTATATTGAAATCATTATATGTGCTATCAATATTTTTATTAAACAATTTCACGTTGCATAGTTTATGAATCTTGTATTTGTCCCTAATTTGGATTCATCCAAAGGTATGTAAACTATTTATATATTTTATTTATAGGAAGAACAATTTTCTGTTAGTTTGTTTGTATTTGTATAAGAATAAAAATACAAATAATAGACATATTGGAATAAATACAACTTAGAAATGGAAACAAGATTCTGAAGAGAAAAATAAATACACAGTGAAAAAGATATACGAACACAAATGTAGTTCGTAAATAGCTACATATTTTATTTGACATACATATTGGAATGAATACAAACTATTAAAGATATACAAGTTTCATTTTTACCAAATATAACATGAAATTTACAATGAATACAAACACAAATGGTATGCATGTTTGAATGAATATGATTTAAGTAAGGATACAAAATTTTGGAAAATAAAACAAATACATTGTTGGAAAAGTATGTCAAATAACAATTAAAACTATAGGTGTTCAAATTTCTTAATTAAAAATTTTTTAATTTAATAGAAAAAAATATATTATCATAAAGTTGTATAACAATAATTAGTGAGAATTGGATATTAAAATTGTTGATTATAAGATTTTCATAACAATAATTAGTGAAAATTGATATTGAAATTATATAGATGTGGCACTTCTTTAATTCCGTGATTTTCATAACAATAATTAGTGAAAAATGAATATTTATTTTTGTAAATAAAAGTGTTTAAAATAAATAAAAAATAAAAAATTGGATATTGAATTTTTTTTCAAAACAATGGAGAAAGACTTGTTTTTTAGAACATGATGAAAAAAGAAAAAAGAGATGAAAGTTAGTGTATTTTGATAAATTGTAACTCATGAGACCTTTAAGCATTTTATTCTTTTTAAAAATAATTATCTCCCTCAATTCCTTCCAATCTGTTATATAAAAATTGTATTATTTAACTAAATGCAACTAATAAGAACATAAATAAGATAAGTAACATACATAAATTTTGACATTTTTACTAAATATTGAAAGTTTTGTTAATGAATCCTCTTAAATGTTAAAATATTCACATTTTGAAAATTTTTCCTAAAAAGTTTGGCTCATTTATGTCATTTGTGTTTGAGAATAGCTCATATGTGCAATTAATTGTTAAATGAAGTGACAATAGATGAGTCAAACTCTTAACGATAACATATAATGTCTTTTCTCAATGTTTCGTTGTATACTAATTAATTCCTTTTCCTTTTAAAAATTATTTGATTTAATGACGTGGCCGAATGTAAATTGACCACGTGTAGAAAAGATTTTCAAAACCAGAACCATTTTTCGTTAACCAATATTGACATGTATAATCCTTTTCTGAATCAGAAATCACATAGATGAACCAATCTTTTAAGATATGGTATATATAACTCTTTTATACAAATTTGATGACATATTTGAGTCTTTTCCTTATATGATACTCATGTTAAGTTATTTACTTGTCCATTTTTTACTTGTTACACCTATTTAGACAGTAATAAATGATTTAAAAAGTATATCATTTTACCCCTATTAATTAATAGAATTCAAAATTAATTTACTCATTAAAAGAGGTTTTACTTTTTGAAAAATATTAACTCTCTAAATAAAATAAATTGATGATACGATAGGTAAAAAAATATTTTTTTTTTGTTATAAATGGCATTGAGAAAGTCAAAATTAAACAAATAAAAAGAGATGGGGGAGTAATCAAAACTAATTATCACATTAATTGCAAAAATCAATTATTTGGATGGAGGAATTATTTGAAATTGCCAACCACTCACTAATAGAAGGCTAGATCTCCCTGTGAAAATAATTATCACCTTGGATTTAGTTTTGCATGCTAGATTCTAATTTCATATTTACTTTCTTATATTTTTAGTTTATACCCAAATAATGTATGTACTGTCAACTTCAATAGTTAGAAGTCTAATTTTTTTCCAATTGTAGCATAAGTTATAGTATTAATAATAGGACCATTAACATGAACCTCAACATCAACATCAACATAACTGATTTGATTGATTTTTTCTCTCTTGTTAGAAAGCTCAAGAATGTAATTCTACAACTTCATTTTGCAAATAGAGGTACATAGTGTGAAGTATCTGATGTATGGATGTGGATGGATAGATTTGTCTCGATTTTAATGTTTGTTTGATATTGATTTTATAGATATACTAAATAGTTAGGGAAAATGCACAAGTACCCCCTAGACTATGATCAAAATTTCCAAAACACACCTTAACTAAACTAAGGTCATATTATTCTCCCACCCCCCACCCTCACCCCGGACTTATTTCTTAGGTAATTTATACAACTTTTGTCTTAAGAACCTAAAATCACTAAGAATCCATAATTCGATAATAGGAAAATCAAAATCATTACCAAAACTGCTAAGTCAGTAACATGTTATCCATAAACCAATAACTTTTTTCAATTGGAATATTCGATTATCGTTTAACGTTAAACCGCCTTAATATTATGTAATTACTGATCAATAGAAAGAGATATAAAATTATCTTTCTCATAATCAATTCACAAGCACAAGCCATATATATAAGTCTATAAAGAAGTAAAGAAAAAAGGGTTTAAGTAAATAGAAATATCCGTGAGTGTCTATTTTAAAAGTACATTTGCTTTTATTTCTCATTTAAAATGTATTGACAAAGGTAATTTGTTTTATATATATATATATATATATATATATATATATATATATATATATATATATATATATATATATATATATTAAAATACATAAATGGACCATAAACTTGAAAATAATTACATGTTCATACCCCCCCCTCCCCCCACCAATATTCAATGTATTTTACCAATTCTTTAAAAAAATGTCATAGCCCATAGCCCCCATTCGTTAAAGTTGATATTTTTTGGTTAATTGATATTATGTTGTATTGGCTTCATTAGAGAGGAAACAAATAAAGTCCTAAACAGTAAAGTTGACTAACTACGTATATCATCATATGGCTAAAATAAGGGTTACATCTATTGTATAAGAATATCAAGAAAGAGAGATATGTTTCAGTATCAAGACAACATACTACTCAAATCTATATTCATCACATGCCCATCTGTCTTTGAAATGCAATCTAGGTTTCATCTGGGCGGTTGAAGCCGTAATACCTCCTTTGCTATTTGTCCATTCAAAGTTTTTGACCCACAATATCATCAACAACAGCTAAATAGCTATGGTCAAGCATTCACACTGTTGTCCAACTACAAATACTTCTACATTGTCAACTCAGAGATTTTGTTGTGCTAAGAAAACACAAACATGAAGACACCCGTGAAGGGTGACAACATGGTTGGTCAGAAGTTGATCAATTCTAGCAGGTAAGGTGATCACCTAAAAGAAAAATTATGTCAGCTAACATACACATGGAGAAACTTTATATTTTCGTTTAATTTTTTAAGTGTTGTGATCAACAAATTGAAACGTAGCAATAATATAGTTTTCAGATCTATTGAAAAAATTCCAAGTTTTCTGCATGATAGTTTCTCTTTACTAGAGAAAATTACCAGTACAAAAATATGCAAGTAAGGCAAATATTTTGAATTACTCTATCAAAGTCAAAATTAGTAAAAAATAATTAGTAAGGTGTGTACCTTCTTGAAGGAAATCACACCCTAAAGATTGTCACATTGGTTTGGCTGACCGGTAATGAGAAGGCGACCAGATGGATCTGATTGAACTCATACCAATGTTAACCAAGAAATAAGAGAATTAGAGCTTTGAGATGGTGTAAAAGGACGAAAGCAAATTGAATGCACTTGACGAAAGAAAATTATTTGAATATAATAATTACAAATCACGTGACAGAAATGGAAATACATAACCAACTGTTTCACAAACATTGATTTTCACCCAATTAGCAGGGAGTCCAACATCAACATCGAATCAAAACTGGAAGATTGAAAGAAATTTATCTTTACATCAGAAATGGAGGAACCAAAAACAGAGACAGAGAGAGAGAGAAATAATATTGAATTTCCTAATACTCATTTGTTCTTTTGGGGGAAAAACAATTTCGGCGTACAGGATATATTTTCATATTTCTTTCACTAGTAAGCTTTTTCTAGTTTCTATCATGTAGTAAGCTTATTCACTATGAAGTTGTTCTTGAGAGGAATAATAATCCTAGAGATATAAAAAGTTAGAGAATGCATGTGAGCGATTTCCACTGCCCGCGGTTGCGAATCCCAATAATTGTAGGATTCCATTGTAAGGAAGTTGATTTTCATTGCTTGTAGAATGCAACCCAAAAGAATAGACACACTGCTTGATCCAACAGAACAAACTATAAGTGGAATTGTATATAAAAGTGGATAACCTACACTTTAATTTATCTACAACACCAACAAGGGTGACCGAGTTAGTTGAGAAGGTGTTCTCCCAAATCGGGGTCTCGGGTTCGAAACTCCCTGCATACTTTCTCCGTCGAGCTTGTCATGGGGCATGATAGTTCGGTTTACACCTTATCAATGATTTGTTACCTATTAAATTGGAGAAAACATGTAAGTTAAACAAGACTAACATACTACTATAGAGAATTAGAGCTAAACTAAACATACTAACATGAGTAAAATATAATCCCAACTAACTACTATAGCTTTCCATTGTACACAATGGTGATTTGAAATTGAATGCAATTCAAAGACCAATCCAACAAGCAACAAAAAACATATTAAGGTCAAACAAACATATGCAATTTCAAATGATGGAGTACAGAATATATGAAGTCCCACTAGAATTTGTAATGATACATAATAGAATTCTTCAAAATAACATAAGATTTACTTGAGAGATAAGACATTAGAAAAACGAATCAAGATAAAGTATGGATTACGGCGTAGATATTTCAAATTCTGTTGCGGTCACTATTCCTTTTTAATAAGAGTATCAGTTAAAGCAAAAACTAAATTTCTTGGATGATGATCCTAATGTAGTTACAGTGTTAACTAAAAGCCACTAATTGCCAAAGTTTTTGAGCGTGCCAGACTTCATATTGGAGATGGTGAGGAGAAGAAAACTCAATAATAGATATATATGAAGAAGTCAAGTTGGAAATGAATTGACGAACTATCTAACCATTAGTTTTTAGGATCTTCGCATGCTTTGGCATATTATTGGCACTCCAGTCCTAAAAAGATGAAAAACCCAAAATTACTTGTACATTGCAATAGACAAAGTTAAGCTTAAGAATACCAATGCCCAAAGACCTCTACAAGGATTCAGTAGCAGACCATTACAATAGGCTCTGAAATCTTACCAAAACGAAGAAGGTGTTGTTCCTGCAAACCTTAATCTCTTACCGCCCTTCCTACAACGAATAGCTTAATCTGTTACCGCCCTTCCTGCTGCAGAAATTTGGTAACCACTTCCCTGCAGGAATTACTTAAAATAGTTAATTTATATATATATATATATATACACACTACAAGGATACCTTAATTGATTTGACAATTAGATGAACTAAAGACCAACTCCATAAACCTAATGCTATTCCTAGTAGCCCTTATCCTAAATAAAGGCCATACTGATTTTCCGTCGAAGTCAACTAAAGAAGGATCTTCGTGATCAACTTGTAAATCTTGATCAAAGTCAAATACGTTGATGATTCAATTACTTTTCATAATAGGCTTCCTCATATATCAATTACAAGGAGTACAACATTCAGTAGATGAGAAGATACATCACATAACACAATGTAAACACAGTGTTACCTCATTGTCAACGTGGGAATTAAATGTTGGAATAAATTAATTTGACAGTCATACTTGCTGAAATTTCTAGCCACAAATGTAAGAATTTGTAGCCACCTATGCGAAAATTTGTAGCCATAATTGTGGAAGTAGGTAGTAAAAGTTCTGTATAAGTTTGGTAAGTTTGACAGCCAATATTTGTAGAAATTGGCTACCACATTATGTCATTAATGATCTAATCAAGTGTTCAAAGACTCTATAAATAGAATAGTAATTGAACACCTGAAGATATACCTAAACAGAGAAGCAATAGAGAGTAGAGAGAGGAATTCACAAACTACTTCTTAGTTTAGTTTGTGAGAAAATAGTGTAGCAAGTAATATTATTGGGAGTTGTAAGAAATAAAAGAGTGTTCAGTAGTAGTATATTGCCAATATAATGTTTTTCATCAATATCATTATATTACAAAATCTGGTATCATATTTACGCCATTTTAGTATTTGGTGCCATTGCTACTCTCTTCCTATTGCTATTTAGTTTGGCCGTTATCATGTGTGTCATTATCATTTTGTCCAACAATGAGGTATCTGAGTTATGACAAATAATATTCCATTGTCCTTTTAATATCCCCAGCTCACAAGAGAAAAATATGAAAAAATTGTGTCTACGATGAAAGTCATTCTTGTATCTCAAGATGTTTAGGATATTGTAGACAAAAGGTATACAAAACCCGCAAATGAGGAAACCTTGCACTTAAATGAAAACGAAGTCTTGTTAAAAACAAGAAAGAAAGATCAAATACATTAATGTTTGGATGATGGTATGTTTGAGAAGGTGGCAGATGCAACCCCCTCAAAAGAAGTGTGAGAGATTTTACAAAATTCTATCCAAGGAGTTAATAAAGTAAAGAATATAAAACTTCAAAGTCTAAGGGATGACTTTGAAGAATTAAAAATTAACGAATTTCAATTTATTTCGAATTTCTGTTCAAGATTTATGGTTGTAGTAAATCAACGGAGGAAGTAGGTTATGTGTGTGCACTAGAAAACACCCTTTGCTCATTAACACCTAAATTTTATTATCTTTTATGTCCTATTGAGGGTTTAAAGACTGGAAGCTTCTTTACTAGACCACAAGGAGAAAATAAAAAGGTGAAAAGAAGAGACACTAGATACTCTTATTCAAACTCATGCATCCTTCAAAGGATTTGAAAGTGAGAAAACTTACGAAGGAAATGGACAATGGCGAGGTCGTGGAAGAGGAAGAAGTTATACTGATCATTTCAACAATGAAGATAAAGGTCACCAATCATTCAGAGGTTGTGGCAGTGATCAACAAGGAGGCAGAGGACATTGAGCCTCTCAAGGTACATATGAAATGAGGTATGACAAATCTAAAATTGAGTGAGAGTAATTAAATGCTTGAAGATACACCAAAATAGAGAAGAAATAGAGAATAGAGAGAGTAATCAACAAACTACTTATTAGTTTATAAGAAAACAGTGTGCAAGTAATGTTATGGTGAGTTGTAAGAAATAAAAGAGTGTTGAGTACTAGTCTTTTGACACTACCAAGTTTTTTTTCTATATTACTGTATTACTTAGTCTGGTATCATATTTACCCCATTTTAGTATTTGGTGCCATTGTTACTTTCTTCCTATTACTATTTATTTTGGACATTATCCTCGGTGTGATTATCACTTTGTCCAATAGTCAACACCCGAAGAACAAGGAGGAGAGGGAGGAGGAAGTTAAAGCTTTTCAGTTTGTGTCTTATGTCGTTCGTGTTGGAGAAGTAACTAACATATAGAGAAATCATGACATAATAGAATGTACAGAAAAAAATAAAGAGAAAGAAAACTTTTTAGAAAAAATTCTATTTAAAATCACCATATAAGCATAGATGCATGGAGATGAAGTTCTTTATTCAAGTGACTATACAGGCTTCAAAGAGTGGTTGTTAGTAAAAGTTTTCTAAGTTGACACTTCACAAAGCACCCCCAATTTTTGTGACAAGCTTCAATAATTTGTTAATGATTGAGGAAAATCGCATATACAAGGCGTATACCAATTAATTTATATCCCTTCAAATAATGTCCCCCTCTCCTTCCATACCACCCACATGAGAGATAACATCGCAAACCACCTATTCATCAACAAGGGACATAATTTAGGTCCTCTAAACTCACTTCATACCAAATATTAGCATCATGGTGGACAATAGAAAAAATATACTAATAATTATCAAGTGAATAAAACTCCAAGTTAATAGTGTACAACACGGAACCGAAAATAGAACTAAACTGTAAACCGAGTAAAACTGGAAAAAAATTGTCTAGTGTTTTTCTATTTGAAAAAGAATACTACTATATTTGGTTTGGTTATATTTCAACTAAAAAAACCAACATGAGACTAATCCAACCCAACATTATATATACAACCATCTATCTATCTATGAACCTTTGTGTGTGTGTGTGTGTGTGTACACACACACACACACACACACACACACATATATATATATATATATATATATATATATATATATATATATATATATATATATTACGTCGAGGTACTGTAGAAGAAAAAATAGCAAAATCCGATCCAATTTATGGTAATCGATTAGTTAACATGTTGGTTAACCGTATTTTGAAACACAGAAAAAAATCATTCGCTTATAAAATAATCTATCAAACCGTGAAAAAGATTCAACAAAACACAGAAACAATTCCATTATCCATTTTACGTCAATCAATACGTGGAATAACTCTCCATATAATAGTAAAAGCAAAAAGGGTAGGTGGATCGACTCATCAAGTTCCCATTGAAATAGGAACCACACAAGGAAAAGCACTTGTCATTCGTTGGTTATTAGCGGCATCCCGAATATATATATATATATATATATATATATATATATATATATATATATATATATATATATATATATATATATATATATATATATATATATATATATATATATATATATACATAGATGTGTGTGTGTGTGTGTGACAATTAAGTATTCAAACAATGATTAACCGAAAAATCAATCTAAACTGTAAACCAAGTAAAACCAAAAAAAAATTATTAGTGGTTTGGTTTGACTTGGTTATGTATTGTAAAAAAAAATGACTATACTTGGTTTTGTTTGGTTTCAACTAAAAAAAATTTGAAACCAAACTAATCTGACATTACATATGCAACCATCTCTCTCTCTCTCTCTCTTTATATATATATATATATATATATATATATGTGTGTGTGTGTGTGTGTGTGTGTGTGTGTGTGTGTGTGTGTGTGTGTGTGTGTGTGTGTGTGTGTGTACGTGTGTGCATGTTGGCATGTGTGTGTGTGTGTGTGTCTATGTGTGTGTGTGCGTGTGTCTATGTGTGTGTGTGTGTGTGAGAGAGAGAGTGGTTGTGTGTGTGTGTGTGTGCATGTGTATGTGTGTGTGTGTGTATGCGTGTGTGTATGTGTGCGTGTGTGTGTGTGTGGGTATCTTTGTGTGTGTGTGTGTGTGTTGATCGAATTGCTCTGCAATTATTAAAGAACATCACTCTTTTTCAACGACAAGTTCTTAATATGTATGCATCTGTAAAATAGTGAAGGGTATTATTCCTTAAAAAGAAGGCGGAAACTTTAAGGATTTAAGGCATTAAATATTTCATAACTATATCATTAAAACTGTGTTATAACATGTTAAAAAAGAACTTAACGGGTTGAATACTTGATATATTATAAGAATTGTATAATTCAAGTCTTTATAATATCATCTTTCAAAACAATTCACTTGATAACAATATTTTTGTATGATGTCTTGAAATGATCATAATATAAGTTGAATTATTTGTACAGGTCATTGATTCAAACTTTACACATCGTACACTTATATTTTAGAAGTATTTATACTAATATGTGTGGTATACACGTGAACACACATGTTTCAAAACTAGTTTATAAAAATATTATCCACACTCTTTAGCTTTTGAAAATGGAAAAAAGTCTTCAGAGATATTTATGGGGAAGTTATACCAGTAATCAATCCAATGCATGTGATGAAACTCTTGGTATTATTAATGGAAAAGAGTCTTAACTGCCCTGAAAATATTTGAAATGGTACAAAATTACCCTTTATCTACCTATTGGCTCCAAAATACCCTTCCCACCCATCTATTGGTTCCAAAATACCCTTGTCATTCACCGTTGGGTTCAAAATTTACCACTTATTTAACAATTTTAAATTTAAACCATTTAAATATTTTCTTAAATACGTGGCGCTGAACTATTTGTTATAGTTTAACTTATTAGTATAATTTATAAATCAATCCACTACCCCACCCGTTACTAATTAAACCTCTCCAAATTAATAAATATGTCATATTACTAATGCAACAACATGAAAACTACTGCCAATGAGTGTACTAACAAATTTGAAAAGAAAATACATATAGAAGTAAATTATCATATATTCAAAACTTCAAGCGTCTAAATAAAAATTACGGATAAACTTAAAAATCTTACTATGTTCATCATACTCAATCTTTCTTCTTAATTATGTTATGTTACTTCATAAAAAAAATTCAAAATAATATATTAAACAGTTTAAAACAAATCATAAATTAATTCGTGAAGTACTACTTCTTTAGCTTTGATCATAAATTTCTAATTAAAGCTTGAAAGAGTATCTTATTTAAAGTTTCATCCTAAATAAGCGGCTCAACCCAAATCTAATTGGGGCATTGATTCTGATGTCATTTTCAGGAATCTATAATTTCGTCGTGTTATAGTGGTGTTTATGGCGATTTTGATGTATAATTGGTTTATTAATTGGGTGGTGTTTAGCTAGTTATAATTGAATAGTGATTTGTTTATAAATTATATTAATAAATTAATTTATAACCAATAGTTGAGCGCCAAGTATTTTAAAAAAATTTAAACAGTTTAATTTTAAAACAATTAAATAAGTGCTCAATTTTTAACACAAAGGTGGATGACAAGGGTATTTTGAAGTCAACAGGTGGATGAGAAAGGCATTTTGGATCCAATAGGTGAATGGAGGGTAATTTTGTACCATATTCAGTACTTCAAGGGTATATTAGGATCTTTTCCATATTATTAAATCATGTACACATACGATATTACTAATACACAACTAAATATACAATAGCCTGTGTAATAAAGATACCTTAACTAAGAAGACGTCCTATTACCCCACAAAAGTATTGAATATCTTTGTAAAAGAACCATTTTGACTCATTTTCTCTACTACAAACAAACAGAAGCATGGTGCTAACTCTTTGTATAAATTTTAATTTAAATTAATTTCTTCAAACTTGAACCGACACAAATCGTTTTAAAAAATAACTCTTGTTTTCCATTATCCATTTCTTAGTTTGTCTCATCATTTTCTTCAATCATAGGCATTCTTAAATATCATCTCCAACAATTTTGATGTTTGTTGATCAAATTTCTTGGAGAACAAGTGGAGTAAACAATGAATTGATGATTAACAAGTTAAAATATTAACAATAGCAAATCGTTTTAGCTGCAAACTAAAACCCTCATTGGCATGTATATCAGAAAAGTTACTTATCCTTTCAATGACAAAGAATAATTCGTTCAAATCGATAGTATTGGAGTTCGAAGCCATGTCTTTTGAGTGGCTAGCGATTGTGCTCGTTTTCAAACCATAGATTGATAAAATGTGAGCTTCCATGGACAAGTCTCAGAAACATCTAGTGACCCCAACGATGACACTACCGATCAAAGTTCATAAGTTGGTAAGTCCCAGATCGATGTTGATCCTCCCGAAAAAACAACTAATGAGTAATTAGTTGGACTTTGGTTTCTCAAAACTAAATGAAATGAAGAAGAAATGAACCCTCAGAGAACTTTAAACTACCCTTTTCTATTGCAAATTAAAACCAATTCCTACCTTATTGAGTTTATTTCATTAGTTGTATGATACAGTACCTCTGAATCTTTTGTGAGAGAAGAAGATGAATTGGAATAGAATAAATAATCAATCAAGAAAATGATTTAGATGTAACTGCTTTAAATTATTTTTTTAAATTAAAAAAAATCTTCACGCGCATCATGTGCGTGTTCTCAAACATAATGAGAAAATGAGTTAAAATGGTCCTTTTACAAAAATATTCAATACTTTTGTAGAGTAATAGAACGTTTTTAAAGTTAAAGCGTCTTTTTGAAAATCCAAAACAACTTCAATGGTGATATCATGTATTTTATAATGCCAAGCATTCAAATTGTGCATTCAACAGGACGGTGAAAAATTCCTGTCTTGCACGTTTCTTCTTCTTCTGTTGATGCATATTTTGCACTATCTATAACTCATTTTCTTCATTTGTTGTTTTGCTGAGTACTTTCTTTCAAGTGGGTGCGCAAAAGTGCTACCACCTTTTCTTTTTATGTGTAACAACATGTAGATAAAATATCAAAATTATTTTTTAAATAATAACAGTAATTAAAAATAGAATTAAGATTTCATCTAATTGAATATGTCAATTAGTGCATCATTATTTATCTAAAACTTCGGCAGAAGAGAAATCTAGTTTAACTAATAAGTAAGGAGTACATTAGCTTTATGAATAGAGTCCATTCATAAGCACATGGCAATATAGTAGGTTCAAAATGAACGATGTAAACTTGAACAACATAGTCAAAGAAATAAGAAAGGCCTCTACAATCAAACCATGTAAAAATTGAACATGCTTTAGTTAGCTCCATAAACAAATTAGAGATTATGTTTTGGACAGTAATAGTGTAAGAAAATTTATTTACGTAATTAGGTAATTCATTCGAAAAATCTTCACAAGTTGATGCATTGAATTATCAACCTTTAACATTGTATATCTATGGTTCCTTTTCATTTTCAACTCCGAAAAGTTCAGCTTGCGCTCATCACTCACTGCTATCCCAGTCACTGAATTTGCCTATGCAAATTAGGCAAGAAAATATAATTTCCCATGTTCTGGTTTATATAGCACTATAATATATTTCCATATTTGCCTCCCTATTTAAGGTTCAATATGCACCAGAAATGTACCTCACGTTCAACAATGTGGCCTAGTGATCATTAAAGAGAAACAAGAATCATGAGGTCACAAGTTTAAATTCTAATAGAGACAAAAAATAACACTAGATGAATTCTTCATGTCTATATTGAAATATCTTTAGTACGGAGGAACTAACAGACCTCTTTTGTTGCCGTTTGATCTTAAATAACAAACAAACTTATGATGCCAATAAAGCTGCTTTGAAAGGTACTAGAGACTTTGAAAAATATGAAGGTGATGCGATGGAAATATAAAATGAAAAAAAGGGTTGTAGGTGTCGATCAAAGTAATGCTACTGCTTTATATGAAAATTATTTGTTGCCACTTCTGAACAAAATCATGGAGCTAAATTTATGTTTGTGTTGAAGAGTTACAGAGCACTGACGCGGCAGAAATATAGAATGATTGACATACCTACAGCCATTGATAGATATAGTCGGAGTCTACAATTCTTCTTTTCTTCAAAGATCTTTTAAGTACTCAAAACCTCACTCTTAGATGGTATGGACTTTTTAAAAGTAATGTGCTTAGGGATGTTTGAACCAAATGACATATTTATAACCGTACTTCCATCAAGAACGGTTAAGAGTTCATGGGAAGTTATCAACCAGTTAGTAATTGACCACTTTCCCATTAGTCGGATAATAGGTAGTTAACAATTATCCCATTGGGTAGTTAATTACCTTCCCATTAGTGGAATAATGGGTCCATGAAGTGGGATAATAGACCCATCTAATACGGAACATATAAGCATTAACAAAAATGCTAACAATTTATACAGGTTACATTGGTCATTAAAAAGCTGCTGCAAACAGAGATGTTTTAGAGGTTTCAGATGATCAAGAGTTAGCTCTATGTCCTAAACCTATAGAGATAGCAACAAAAAAATTTGAATGCTTCGGGTGTTTGAAATAATTAGTAAGTTTCTAGTAATGACATGCAATCAATAGAATTTGACTAAAATTGCAAGTTGAAAACAAAAAGGCAACTGAATATAACTGAAAATTGCAAGTTGAAAACAAAAATGCCACTTATAATTTCAAGATGACATAGGTCATGAGATACGTCGTTCCACATTGAAGAAAAATGAATGATATATGTCTGCCTTAAAATTCCCAAGTCTAACTTGGACGGCTGGGAGTGACATTAATAAAGCATAACAAAAATCATCCTCTGCAAATAAAATTGTATTAGTATATACTTTTCTTTAGATACTATTTTGACATGTAATGATATCTAGTATCATGATGTAACAAAAATAGGCATTATACATATTTGGACCCTAAATTTGGCTGCAAATTTTAACTTTGACCTCCAAGTTTCATAGTGCACAAACATGTACTTTAACTATCCTACCTTTAAATAAATAAAAACGTTGTTGGTGGAGCCAAATAGAGTAAAATACAAACGCTCATACATTCATGAGGGAATCATTTAATGGCTACAACTAATTAAATATTTTACACGTCTATTTTAGAATTAAACAAAAATAAAATGAGATACTAATTTGGAAATATAAAAAATATATATATAAGGGATTCATTAAGGGTAGAGTTGTCATTTCAGAATATTTTTTTGCTGTTGTGGGCCTCCAAAATTACTCCTAAGTAGCTCAAAATATGTGCACATCACGCGTTTCTCCAAGTAGGACTCACAAGCTTATTTATTTAAAGGTTGGATAGTTAAAATGTTAGTTTGTGCACTATGAAAGTTTGAGGTCAAAATTAAAATTTGAAGTCAAGTTTAGGGTCCAATATATGTATTATGTCATAAAAATAACATAAGTATTGCAAAAAATTCTAAAACAGAAGAGACTTAATTTCTACATAACTAGTCTTTCTCTATATAAATGCCTCTGATGTGGTGGTTCGTATGAAGCCCCTTTATTTCTAATGTTTTCCAACTCTATCTTGTGATATCATAACACGAGCATAAGCACCTGACTCTAAGTTGAGGATGAATAAAATCTTCCCATCACAAAACATGCATGATAATATGACATGGAGTATGATTTTTGGTGGTATGTGCTTCCACATTGTACGTTAGTGAATGATATGACTCTCCCATTCTTCTTATTTATGAATTTGTCCTAAAACCCTTAAGTGAATATATTAACATGACCATTTTGGACAATTAATTATTGCTAGATTACCCCTCACCTCAATCAACTCGTAATACCACAACTTAGATGAATTCTTCAATACAATAAGTTTGAAACTTACAGTATTACTGATCAAATGCATCTATAGGAAGTGTTCCTCCATGGAAAACAAACCTATAGTTAACTCCATTGATGCAAACCCCGGGCTTGTACGAAATAGATTTGGAAATCCTTTGTGTCTCTCTCCATTATTTGTCAATGCCTAATGTAAAAACATTTTTATGTACAATCCGCTACCATCTCATGTCAAAAAAACTTTGTACTTATTTTTTTCTAGCTCAAAACCTAACCAATAGTAAATGAGAGACTTATTATCATTTACTTGGGAGGATATCTTACTTCTCCTGTGCTGGGGTTTAAAATTGCAGCAAGTTTTCAATGAAAAATAAACCGTTAAGGCAACTAATATCAAAACCAATAGGGGTATAGAAGGGGAATTCAACAAATCTCTGAATTTGAACAAGCCTGGAAGCAGAGCTTTTTCCATATTCCTTTTGATGATCAGCGATGCAATAAAATTCCCTTTCGTTCAAGAAGTATTTTGTTCCACCTTGACGGAACATAGAATAAGATGTATGGATATCGGTAAATGAATCAAAAATAAGAGAATTTAAGAACATAGTAACGCACTTGGAACACATTAGTGATTTGACATGAAGCCATGTCACTATTTGAATGGCATAATACATAAATTTTCCGTTTAACTTTGCTTCGAATCACATTTATGACCTTCAACTTTGGGTGTGCACAAGTAGACACTTAAACTTGTATAAATTTGAACAAATAGACACACATGTACGATATGTCATCCTACATGTGATTTTTTGTCCTACGTGGTGTCCTTCGTGTATTGTTCAATGTAGGACTCATGTGTTTATTTATTTACAAGTTGGATAGTTAAAGTGTCTATATGTTCACTATGAAAGTTGGAGGTCAAAGTTAAAATTTGAATCCAAGTTTAGGGTCTAATATATGTATTATTCCATATTTGAATGACTATTTCTTCGCGAATTGATGGATTCATCTTCTTGTACACAAGTTTGATGTTTTCTTTTAAGGTAATGAAGAAACAAACAAGAGTTGCACCTCGCAGTCCAAAAAAATCTAATGAAATCGTGCCCTGCTCAATTTTTCTTTTTCCTACAATTTCTGCTTAGAGTTTTTTTAAAAAAAAAAAAAAAACAATTCAACTTTTTTGCAATAATATTATTTTTAGGATTTTAAAACAAAAAAAAAAAGTAGTTCACTTTTTTGTAGTTCTCGATGTAATATTTTTCAGATTTTAAAACTAGGAAAAGCTAGTGTTATACAAGGAAATAGAGAGCCAAACAGGACATCAATAAGAGGCCAAGAGAAAGAAAACATTATGAATTCTTCTAGCAAAATACCAAACGATATAATATTTGAAATATTCTCATGGCTTCCTATCAATTCCTTAATGTGTTTAAAATGTGTTTCCAAATTGAGTAATTTTATTGAATCAGAATTAGTTTTTTTGATATCCATAGATGATGTTCTACTGGGACGAAATTCCTTCCTAAAGGAGAAGCAGTTTATTACACCGCGGAGCAAAAGAAAGATGGAAAAGCCTTTGTCTCACTTCTTCAAGGGGACAAATTTCATAAATTCTACAATGTATCCCTACATATTCTCATTTAAGTTCATGTGTTAATGGTTTATTTTGTTATTGGAGAAAATCATCTCTACTAAGTTCCTATCCTAGCACAAAAGAAGTAACATTTCTGCCCAATACATATAACATATTCCTTGGTGTAACTATTCATTAGATTTTGAGCCAAAGGAAAGAAAGTACAAAGTTATCTCAGCAGAATTTTCACTTTAGGTTAGACAAATCATGGAGAAAGAGTAAAAGCATTTTCTCTTGTGTTCTGTGTAGTAGTTCCAATGTTTGCATTAGTAGAGTTATCTATCAGTTCATTTATGAGTCTGTTATGAACAGTTACAGATCTGCTAATGTTTCATTTGATGTTAATTCTGAAAATTGTGAAATTATTGCGTTGTGGGAAGCATTTGGGTTGCACTGTCATGAGCTTACAGAGGTGAAGGGTAAATTAGCAGCCATATATTATGATACTTAAAGTAGACAAAGTGGATACTTGTACATGTGGATTTTATAGCAGACTCCAAGAAAATAATGAGAGAAACATCATTCATTTTCCCTTGATACGGATTGATAAAAAAAACCTAAAGTTTATCATTCTGCACTCCCAGTAGTGGTGAGATTGTACTTTTCATGTACTTAAGTCCAACTGCTGTCAGTTGTTTCTCTTATAATGTCATAAGAAAAAGTTGGAGGCAATTAAAAATCAAGGATTTTCCTAAGGAAAACAACACCAATGACATTTATAGTTATGTTGAACGTCTTGTTTACCTTGGATAATTTTGTATAAACTGGAAGGCATCATAAGTTCTTGTATGTCCTCTAATTTTTCTTCAATTTGGCTAAATTACGTCTATAGGATCGTAGAATTTTTTTTAAAATTATCCAAATAGAAATATATTACATTTAGTGTTATGTTGAAAGTCTAATTTTCTTTGGATTATTTAGAGTTTTGGTGTATGACTTATTTCACTACTTCTTCTTGTTGTTCTCTACACTGTAGATGTTTTGTATATAAAAAAAATCTATCTAGTATTCTAAGTGTATTTTTCTGACATTGTGTTTTTCAATGATATATTCATATAATTCCCAATACTTTCGTGAGTAAGATCATTTAATCATGGGGAGGATATACTGCAATTGAGTTTTTCAATGACATCATTGATATAAGTGCCAATATTCTGGTGAGTAAGATCATTCTATCATGGGGAGGATAAATTCTATTAACCTTGGGTACTTCGAAAGAGTAATTTCGTGAAGAATACTTTGTGCATTCAGTGGACTCGATTTTCTCCTTTGAGAAAAATATTCTGTATATTATTTTTAATTTTTTTCTAGTTTTGAAAATACTCTTTAAACTTTGTTGTTCGTACCAAGTCCTCCGAAGCTTTTGTTCTATGTATCATAGGAACATTGCTATATTTGCAACATTTCAGATAGGCGGATATATGATGAACAATAAAAATTCAATTACAATTAAAAACTATTGTTATAACTTTGTAAGTGTGAGACTAATGGAATATCAATTCAGTAACTTTGTGTATGAGTACGAATTTCAAAATTAGGATTTTTAAAATTAAGATCAAACACAAGATTTGTAAAAATACATATAAAAAGGAAAACATAAAAGGGGAAAAAAATGTATGATAATAAGGAGAATTTTAGTAGTTAACTTGGTTGAGTACCTGAAAACTTGTTGATGAGAGTTCAATTCCCGACATTGTAATCTCCTTCCTCATTTTCCATTTCAATAACAATTAAAAAGTACTGTTAAAATAAATCATACAAAGAAAAATCAAATCACTTAACACTCAATGAGGAAATAAATAGAGTTAACGCATTTAATTTATATTTAAATAATTTCAATCATATTTTGTATATCTTCATCTCTATTCCTTTTCTGGATGATTGTTGCAGAAACATCCTCTGAGATTCATGTATAATTATTCAAAATTTCATAGTAAATGTATAAATGAAAAAAAAAAGAAAATTAAAAAATAAATTAAGAAATGACAACAAAAAACAACTAATTTGAAGAGTTGTTCAGGCTTTTGGTTGAACGGAAGAGATATGAATAGTTGGGTGGCGATTGGAGAAAATAAAAATAAATTAGGGATTAGTGAAAAGGAATAAAAATAAAATAGGACTTAGTGAAAAAGAATATTGGGTAACCGGTTTAAAGAGAATAAAAGTCAAAGTTTACGAGGATCAATTGGGTTAAGTTTTGAGTTTTCTAATGGTTTATGAATTGGATCAAGTTATAAGTCAAAATTATATGTTAATTTTGGATAAAATTAGTATAATTTCTCCAATTTTTCTGAAAGAGCTTTATAATTTGCATGTCTTCTTTTTTTTTATGCACAATTTTCCGCGATGCATGACTTCCTTCTCTTTCAATGCATGACTCATTTCCCTTCATATGCACAATTTCCTTCTCTTGCAATGCATGACTTCTTTTCCACGATGCATAATTTCCTTCACTTACAATGCATGACATCTTTGTCTTGCTATGCATGAGTCCTTCCTCTCGCGATGCGTGATTCCTTCGTCTTGCGATACATGATTCATTCTCTTGCAATGCATGATTATATCTCTTCCAATTTATAAATCTATTTCCCTGATGCACGATATTTTCTCGCAATGAATAAATCTCATCTTATGATGTATGAACCTCTTTCCTCACAATGCATGATAAGCGATGCATGACATTTTCTCCTGATATGCATGGCTTCCTTCTTTTGCTATGCATGGTTTTATTTCTCTGGATGTGATCCCTAGTACCAAACGGAGATAGTGCTTCATCGAGAAACATAGTGATCTTATGGATACCTTCTGGATGGTGATATCGTCTTAATTGAAAATAGAGTAAAAAAATACCCTCTGAGTAGTGATATTATCATGTGTGATAATATGGTGCAGGTGATGTCCTCCAAATATCTTTAATTGATGAAAACCAGCTGATTGTCTCTCCTCAGGGTATTCTCATTTGTTCTGTCTCAAAACATAGTTGTGCATTCATTATGGACTTCGTGTTGTTGGGAATTGAATGAAATAGTGTTATTAATATTTCCAAATCTTTGATATAAGCATAAAATATTTTCTGCATCCATGGAAAAAGTTGTCAATTTAGGGGATCTCTTTGCCCTTTTGACTTCTTCATATTCATCGAATGGAGAAATATACTGATTTTAATATAAACCTATAAACCAACATCCATAGAAAAATTGTTAGTTTTAAAATAAACTGATATGTGTCGATATCTTTGCTTGTGTGCTCCTTGTCTTACTATCTCCGATTGATTTCTCCAATCTCCCGCCTCTGGATGGAAAAGAAATCATATTTTATGCCAAAGATAAATGAAACATAAATTAAAAGCTTTTTAGAAAAAGGATTTTTGAAAAAGTAGTATTTGGAAAAGGTCACCAACAAGCTTCATGTCACGTCAAGGTTAGTGAACTTCTTTGAGACTGATGTTGGGAGCTCTATCCTGATTATTTGCTGGAAAGTATTCAAAGGTTCTCTAGAATGCTGATGAACTCATATTGAAATTTTAAGGCCACTCTCAAAATTTGTGTCCTAGTTAACTGTCTTGGCTTATCTTTAACTGTCGGTGAGCTAGTAACGAAATGTTAGAGACTTTTTTATTAATTTTTTCCAAGTCGTGATTGTCCAGGTAATTTCAGTTTTGACTTATTGAAGAAAAAACTTCGTCTTGAGAATTTTTGAGTCATTCTATCCCAGTTTCTATTGTAAAAACAAGTAGAAATCTTATGGGAGATATGACCAAAACGTTGTGGCACTTACGTATCTCGTTGAGGTAGGAAACAGGTCAAATGTAGTTCCACCTCAAAGGTTAATAATAGTAAGAAATTTACAAAAAAACCGACCTAAGTCGACATAGGCCGCTTACATATCTCATTCTTGAGAATTTAGGTCGAACATAGTTCAAGTACAAAGAAATATTAAAAGATGAAAAATTGGGTAACACAAGCAGACATAGACTGCCTATGTATCTCATTCTTGAGAATTCAGGTCATACGTAGTTCATTACAAGAGGAATCAAATTTTAAATAAAGATATTACAAGCAAATAGAATGATTACAAAGAGATGACACGAATACAACATGAAGCTTCACATATAATATCTCTTGACAGCGTCTGAGCTGATCAGTTTAGGCCATTCAGTGCCATCCATCTCCAACAAGACCAAAGCACCTCCAGATAATACATTCCGAATCATGTAGGGTCCTTGCCTATTTGATGCAAATTTTCCTTTGTAATAATCCTGATTAAGAAATATGCATTGGAGGACCAACTGACCAACTTCAAAAATTTTGGCTCTTACTCTCTAGTGGAAAGCGCGGATCATTCTCTGTCGATACAGTTGACGATGGAAAACATCAAACATTCTCTTCTCGTTAATCAATGTTAACGGATCAATCCGCTTGCGAACCCATTCGACATTACTTAACTCAGCTTCTTGGATGATTCTCAAGGAAGGTATCTCTACTTCAGCAGGTATTACTGCTTCTATTCCATATACTAATAAGTATGGAGTAGCTCCAATCGACATTATGACAGGCGTTATACAACCCAACAAAGCATATGGATACATATTATACCAACCTCAATGATTGTTAATCATTTTCCTCAAAATCATCTTAATGTTCTTATTGTCAGCCTCTACAACTCCATTCATTTGAGGACAATAAGCGATTGAGTTTCGGTGACTAATCTTAAACTTTTCACATATATCTCTCACCAAAAGACTTTTGAGATTTGCACCATTATCTGTGATGATAAATCCTGGCACTCCAAAGCTACATATCAAATTATTGAGAACAAAATTAGCTACAACTTCCTTGGTCACCGACTCTTACGAAGCTACTTCTACGCACTTGATAAAGTAGTCGATGGGAAGTAAAATAAATTTGTGTCCGTTTGAGGAGGACGACTCTATTGGGTCAATGGCATTCATGTGCCCCAATCTACAAATGGCCAAGGAGAACTCATAGCATTGAGTTCGTGAGACGCACTCGAATCAGATCCCTATGCACTTGACATTAATGAGATTTCTCCATGATGTTGAAATAATCGTACTCCACATTCATCCAACAATAACTGGTTCGAAGGACATTCCTAGCTAGAGTAAATCCATTCATCTGTGTACCGCAAACTCTGGCATGTATTTGTTTAAGAAGTTTCACAACTTCAGCAGCAACAGCGCATCTTATAAGACCTAAATCTGGATTTCTCCTATAAAGGATTTCCCCACTTAGAAAGAACTTGAGGGTCATACGACATATCGTCTTTTTTTTATTGAGTGTTATATTCTCAGGATAAACCCCAGTCTCTAAATACTTCTTGATGTCAAAATACCATGGCAGACCGTCTAATTATGCTTCAACATGTGAAAAATAGAATGGCTACTCTTTTGGATGCTTAATCATTGAGGCAATGGTGGTAAGAGCATCAGCGAACTCATTCTGTGTCCTGGGAGTGTGTCTGAATTCAATCTTACAAAACCTCCTACACAACTTATGTATATACTGCACATACGGTGTGATCTTTGGGTTCTTCACAGCCTATTCACCTTGAACCAGATGAATCCACAAATCTGAATCTTCAATAACCAGCAACTCGTGGACATTTATGTCAATGACCATCTTCAACCCTAGAATGCAAACTTCATATTTAGCCATGTTGCTCGTGCAATGATATTGGAGTTTAGTCGTCATAGGATATTTTTGACCAAATATTGACACTAAAATCGTTGTGATACCTTTTCCTTGGTGATTTTCCACTCCATCAAAGAAGACTCTCCAACCAGGGTATGCTTTAGAAATACCTTCACCCAGAAATACTACCTCTTCGCGGGGAAATAAGTCTTGAGCGTTTCACACTCCTCATCGACTAGATTTTCCACAAGATAATCAGCCAAGGCTTGTGCTTTTATCGCCTTCTGGATCACATACACAATCTCAAATTCATTCAAAAGCATTTGCAATTTAGCAAACTTTCCATTCGGCGATGCTTGTTGAAAAATGTACTTCAATAGGTCTATCCTGGAAATAAGACATATGGTAAACAAAGACAAATAATGTCTCAACTTTTAAGCGATCAAGTCAAATCACAACATGTTCTCTCCAAGAGAGTGTAGCGAGCCTCATATAAATGGTGCATTTCTTGCTTAAGTAATAAACGGTTCGCTCCATCTTCAATATATCGTCATGTTGACCAAGAACGCATGCAAATACTTCATTCAGACAAACAAATATAGCAACAATGGACTCTCTTCTCGCAAGAAACCAACACAGGTGGTAAGACAAATAAATCTTGATGGCATCAAAAGCAGTTTGACATTCTTCAGTCTATTTTGTCAAAACATCTCTTTTCAATAATCTGAATATAGGCTCACACACCATAGTGGATTGAGCTATGAATCGACTAATGTAATTTAACCTTCCCAAGAAACTCATCACTTCTTTCTTCGTCTTCGGCGGAGGTAACTCGTGAATTGTGTTAATCTAGGAAGGGTCAAGCTTAATGCCCCTACTGCTGACTATAAATCCCAACAGCTTGCCAGCTAGTACCCTAAAAGCACATTTGGCGGGATTTTACTTCAACTTGTATCGATGTAGACGATCAAAGAACTTTCTTAAATGAGTCAAGTGGTGAGAACTCTCGCGGGACTTGATTATGATGTTATCTAAATACACCACAATATCTTGTTAATCATGTCATGAAAGATGGTCGTCATAGCTCTCATATAAGTAGTACTGGCATTTTTGAGACCAAATGACATCACCCTATAATTATATACACTCGAAGGTGTAATGAAAGTTATGTTCTCTTTATTTTCTTCATCCATCAGAATCTTGTGATATTACCGTGTAACAATCCACAAACGACTACATTTCTTGCTTGGCATAGTTATCAGTTAGAATGTGGTTATTTGCAACTGAAAAATTATTGTTTGGGATTGCTTTGTTGAGACCTTTGTAGTCAACACAAATTCTGATCTTCCCATCTTTCTTGGCAACCGGGACAACATTGGCCTACCAAGTCAGATATTGTGTCATTTCCGCTATTTGAGACTCAGTCTCTTTGGTAAAATCTTCTTTGATCTTTAAACTTAACTCAGGCTTAAAATTCTGAGTCTTTTATAATACTGGATGAATCCTTGATTTATCGGCAATTTGTGGGACACCACACTTGTACTTAGCCCTAGTATATCTTCGTAAGTCCAGACAAATACATCAATGTATTCTGTAAGAAAATGAAACAGGTCCCTTTTTTTAGCTTCGTACAGATTAACACTTATTTGAATTCTTTGATACACTTCCAGTCTCCAAGATTCACATTCACAGTTTCTTCCAAATTCGACTGTTGTTGGTTCTCAAACTGCCAAAACTCTTCAGCAACATGTTCCGGTACTTCATATTCTTTATCTACATCATTACCTGCCTCATTTTTTTTCTTTTAGCTCATGAAATACCATGAAATTGGCGAGTTTTGAATTAATATTACTGAAATCATAAACAGAAAAAGTTAGAAAAGTAAATATAGAAAATAAGCGAATTTTCAATAAAAAGGCTTTTAGTTAAATTAAAAAAACAAGCACAAACTTTGGACATAGCAAAGGACATTTTGCCTTTTTAATCATCACAAGGGAATTTTAAAACTCAAAAAATTTAAATTTACATAAGTGGTGGATCTCGGGCCTTCTGCGGACTACCACCGATTTCCAAAACAAGCATAGATATATACCGTTTGTACCAAGATGTACGGGGGATCAAAAGTGACTTGGAGGTCCAATTCTGCAATTTCTCTCTTGGCTTGGCATCGCAGATTTTGGAAATCTCGGCCTCATCCTCCATGACCGCATCAATTTCTTCAAAAGGCCCAAAATCTTTTCCTATGGCCATCATCGCCAATGTATTATCGAACTGGGAATGATTGGTACAGATGAAGAATCGACTATCCAATGCCTAGTGGACGTTCTTGCTTTTCATTTCTGCTTGATCATCTGTGGGAACATACCCCAATCCAAACTTTGCTCCTTTGGCGGGAACTTGGATATGCTCGACAATTCCTTTGAATTTTTTCCCCATCCAAAACCTGGTTCGGACCTTCTCTAAAGAATCACATTAGTAATCATTTTTTTATACATAAGGCATAGGGGGTTGCGAATCCAAATCATCATCAATGGCATTTACCAGCTTCACCATGTAGAAATCACATCCTCGAGAAACTTCATCAACGATCGGGTGATACCTATTAGAATGACTTCCCTCACCATGAATGCATATCTCTTGATCCTTCGAAAGAAATTTCATTAGTTGGTGAAGGGTAGAAGGCACAACCCCAGGCATGTGGATGAACAGCCTTCCCAAAAAGAGTTTGCAACTGGTGTCCGACACTTGGAACTCCACGTTGAACTCTATAGGACCCATCTGAATAGTCAAGTAAATTTCCCTCAATGTGCCCTTTGAACTTCCTCGAAGTCCCTCACACAGACTTGGTTCTGAAGCTTTTTCAAGTCAAATTTTAGCTTCCTCAGGGTCGATTGTGGGAAAATATTGAGGCCGAATCCATCATCGACCAAGACGCGGTTGATAACCTTGTCTCAACTTGCAATGGGGATATGTAAAGCTTTGTTGTGCATCTTCACTTCAAAGGGCATCTCTTCATCACAGAAATTGATTCAGTGTCCTCAGATGACCTATTTTATCATAGCTATTACATTGTCACTATTGGAGCCCACTAGCACATACGTGTTATCCAAAGCCTTCATCGGGGTTTTTCTATGCGGGATGCTAACGCGTCAACAAAGCCTATACGAAAATCTGAGTTTGAGTCTTCTCTAGATGATTCACAATCGAATAATATTTTGGCTGTATTTTTCTCCAAAATTCCTCAATTTCGGCCTCACATATCGGTCTCTTAATTTGTTCCTTCATTTCCCCTTTGAGACTACTCTTCTGGTGTGTAACATATACCAAACCTAGTCATATCTTGATCAGAAGCAATTTTAATCACAAACTTTGGTCAGGCAAGAGTTTCTTTAAGAAGCAAGGAAACAACCTTCTCGGGTGTCAGAATCACAAATTATTTCCTCTCTAATTCTCAATGAAGCTACATCCCTTTCCAGTTATTCATGAGCGATTGGAACAACTTCTTTAGCCATGCACCAATGGTCATCTGTCTCTATCATATTGATAGTGACGCCCCCATTATTTGGTAAAGGAATACTATTTATATTAGGAACGACTGTCTTGAGAGAGACCACTTTTTGGTCAATCAGATAAATGATCTTATGCTTAAGGTTAATATATCTTTGGTATCACGTCCAAAACTATTGGAGTGATACACATACCTCTGATCAGGTTTGTAAAACTTTGAGCTAGTATCAACCATCTTGGGCCCCACTAGATGAATATATCTTGCTGTAGTTAATTTCTCAAACAATTTTGTTCAGCTTTCGACAATAGGAGTGAAAATTTTAGTGGGAATTTTTTCAAATCTAGGACAGGGGGGAGGGGGCGATTGTAGTTTCCTTGCTAAGGGGGAGGGCATCTGACGATAATTTGGAGCATTAGGATGGGGGCTTGATATCATGGATATGAGTTGGTTTGGTAATTCAGCGTTGGAGCTTGGTAGTTTAGGGGGGTATTTTTCTAAGTGGAGTTGGGGTTTGATACATCAGGGGAGGCATTTTGTAATTTGATTGCACATTGGAACAGTTGGGAGAGGCATGTCGATTGTGATGGGGTGGAGTTTGGTAAAGTGGGGGGAAGTTTGGTAGATTGGAAAGGGAGTTTGATAACTAAGATGGGGAGTATTTTGGTAAGCAGGAGTGGTATTTTGATAATTGGGGGATAGGTATTTTGGAAATCATCTTATGCATAACAAGACATGTATGAACTCTGTGTAGGTCGAAAATTACATTGGTGTGATGAGGATAACCTTAGGGTTTTCTTATCCTTATAAAAGATAGTAGAAATATCTTCTCTTTTCTTCTTCAACAAACCTGAGGATCCGGATGAGGCAGCAAATAGGGCAATCTTCCCGATTCTCAATCCATCTTTGATAGTCTCATCTACTTTGACTATCCCAGCAAATTTTTCTCCAACGAGCAACATGATTCGATCCTAATATTTAGGTTATTGAACCCGCACAAATACTTCGACGATTTACTTCTCATACATAGGATGCCGAAGTCTAGTTTCCTTTTTTCGCCATATATTTGCAAACACTGTGTAGCTTTCATTTGATTTCTGCTTCATCTTTCTCAACTCCCATAAGTTGGTCACAATAGGTCCTTAGGTACTCTAAGAGGTTCCCTATTCCTCCAAAAACATCAAATTTTGGCACCTTCAAACCCTCCAGGAGATCCAAATTCGAGTTAACGCACAAGCCCTTATAGATCAAACTGGCGACCTCAGAATTACACTGCAACTCTTTCATCGCCTTTCGAATCTCTTCCTTTATATCTATCTTTGCAGCCTCTTTCTTTGACCTCCACTCCCTTTTTTGTTTATCATATTTGTCGATCTCGGATCCATTAACGTCATACTCATTGGGGACGGGGATTCGGATAATGGTTTTTTGAGATAGGGGTGGAGTGACTGAGGGACTTTAGGAATTCAGGATAGTTTTGTAATTTTGGGGGAAAGTTTGGGGGTTAGTATGTTTTTTGGTGATGGAGGGAATATTGGGGTTTTAGGTGTTTTGGATTAAAGGGGTTGTACTGGTTTGGTGGTTGGCCTTTTGTGTGGGGGGGGGTGACGCTTGAGGATTGATATTTTGAGAAGGGGTGGGGCTTGATTGCAGGCGGAGGTGTATTGAGGATTCTGGATGGTTAGGTCGATGATTGAGGGATTATGAGCATGAGTAGAAAGTGAGTTCTTAGCTTGTTCAACGATGAAGAAGGAAAGTGAGATAGAGCCCTTCCGTCTATTGGAGCATTGACACTAAAATCGGAAGAGGCAAATCTTGATTTCTCTGCATCTCAACCCTCATTTCGGCAATTTGTTGCGTCTGCTACATGATTAGTTCGTTTTGATCGGCAATAGTGGGTTGAGCGACCACAACGTCAGTAAGATTTATTGCTTCGTTTTTATCACCCGTTGCTGCTTTTCTCTTAACTGAACCTTGACTGGTAAAGGACTCTGTAGGACACTTAGATCTTGTTAAATATGGATGATCAGCCAGTTTATCGACATAGACCAGTTTTGACTAGCTGTTGAAAAAAATAACTCAAAGGCAGATTCGATAATTTAAGTTCAGGATAGATAATGCTAAATATCATATAGACATCATGTAAACACATAGGAGTTTCTTTGTTTGAGGACATGCTATCCCACGAGTAATGGAAACCCATTTTGGACAAGCAGGAATTTTCTCCTTTTTAACAATTTAAGATTATCTTGGAAAGGTTAAACTATATTAAGCAAAGGTGTTCTTGTTGCGTCTCTCCTATCTGTTAATCTGAACTCAACATTTCCCTTGTAGAATGAAAGGGAAAAGAAAATTTCAAAGGATACAGGTTGGGCCTTAAAAGGCTTCCTACGTATCTCGCAAGGAGAATTCACGCCCTATGTAATTCTAATACAAAAAAAATCTCATTTTTTCATTCATTCATCTTCAGCGATTACAAGGAAAGTGAAAAATAGACAATAAAGATTCTAAAATATAAAACGTGACCTAGCCATTCTTCTTCTCACTTCTGCATAAGCCACGGGGAACAAACTCAATTTGAATTTTTCCCATGTTGACGAGGGATTTCACGTCGTAGAGAAACCAGAGGCATCTTCAAATGTTTTGATCCATGGCGTCATGGTTGGGACAGGCTTCTAGATTTCTATCCCTACAAGATTGATCGCTCCATCATCCTTTCGAATAGAGGCCAAGACTCTTTCTGAACCAAATCACTATAAATGTACAACAATGTTTTCTTGAATGGCATAAAATAGTGACAATTAAACAGGGGGTGCTTGGTTACTGGCACATTGGATCTGACTAGTCATAGGTAAGGATAGTGTTTTTACCCCCACATATGCGGGATCTTTCCAGTTTTTATTAGGTTGCATATTGCTTGCTTAAGCTCTGAACATTCCTCTATAGTGTATCCTCTTCAAATCGGGTTGAAGGCATACGTCTTATTCTGAGAGTTCTCATGCCCAAACCCAAAAAATATTCCTTTACAAGGCTTCAACACGTGTGAAGCCCTAAAATGTTCGTAAATGAGAGTACACGGCATGACCCTTCCCCCACGCTATGGGTACGCTCCGAAAGAGTGGTCCATTTCTCTCATCCTTTCATATGTCCCAGGAAGGGAGGCATGTAGATGATTTACTTGTCGTACAATATCTTCTTTAGTAGCTCAAGGGTGAGTGTCTTTAGGACCAAAATTTTCTCATTCAAATCAAGAATATCACATAAGTAATTAAAACAATAAGCGACTAACGCGCATCCTAAGCAAGTTAGGGGACCCTTTTGTGCCAAGGGTAGGCCTAGCGCATTTGAAAGATGTATACATGGAATTGAACCATTTTGTTACCCCAAGAAAATTATGCATAAGAGATAATGTTGAAAAGGGGGAAAACAAGTAGGAAATATAGAGAACAAGCAAAAAAATTAAGAAAGGAAAGGCCCACGCAAGGGTCATTTGAAAAGTTTACCGAATACAAGAAAGGCAAGCCCATGCAAGAACTAATAAAGACAGAGATACATATATAAAAACCCACACATGGGAAAAATCCACTACGCCGTCCCTGATGGACCTAATTTTGTGTTTCTGTTCTGTGTCTTGTGATGTTGAAGTGTGCACCGCAGCATCAGTAGGTACCCCTCGCTCCGTCGTCTTTTTTCTTCCTAATCTTTGGACTGCATCATGTCTATCTTCTCTTTGACCCATGAGTCGAGATTCCCAAGATCGTTCCTCAATCTTTCCAATTCCCGAGTTTCACTCTCAAGACTGCATTGACTTTGGATAAATTTATTGTGCATTTCTTGTGCTTCCCGTTTTACTTTTCTTAGCTCGACCATAGCTTTGGACTCTTTGTCCTCCATATTGCAGTAATTTATTGGGACCGGAAAGGAGATATCTCGTATGTTGTATTTCAATCCTTATAAGTATATCATACCCGGTGTCAAACCAATCTGAAGAAATAGTGGCTTTCTTCATTCACAGTGCTCTTTTCCATTCCCTCAGCATCTCGGAAGTGTAGTCCACTTTATCATCCCCAATGTCAAACACATAGATACGCTGGTATGCATCTGGAGGCGTGGTTTGTCTTCTCCCGAACTGTCTTAGGACATGGAAGGGTGCGTAAGGAAGGATTCCCCAAATACCTGGCAATGGAATCACGAGTTGTCTATAGTACCTCACAACATCTTTTGAGATAAAGCGATCGAGCATCCATTGGATATCTTGTTCCGTTAGCTCAGAAAAAATCTAATCTCCCCCTAGTCCTCATGTTCTCCAAATTTTCCCAAAACAACATATCATTCAAATGTGTCATTTCCATCCCGAATTTCCTCAACTATTGGGATAATTTTCATGGTTCCGAATAGGAATACCATCCTTTCATTGTTCTAATAACCGGTGAGTTCTTCAATCAATTCAGGCCACTGAACCATAGGACAAGTTCAGTCAGGGGCCTTACATATTAGTTAAGGGTTCTTCTGTGATCCCCATTGAGGTTGTTATACCATAACTTGAGAAAAATCTTAGCTATCACTACAATGTCGAATTTGAGAAATGGATCCATACCAAAAAACTAAAACCCGGTTAAGATTCCCCTCCCCAAATTAGGTTTCCACACATACATCTTTTAAATGTCAAATAACATGATATGTCGTTAGGTCGGGGACCTTGGACATGATTTTGGCGGTTTTACTAATGGATTTAATACACCTTGGGTATTAATCCATCTTAGGCTAATTCTTAGACTTGGATGTTGTTTCGCTCTACTCTAGGTTGAAAAGAATTGGTTTAGAGATGACGGTTACCTTAGTCGACCAAACAACGGGGTGAAGATCAATAAACGACTTTGGATGAACACAAGACAACTATTCATTTATCACTTCCAAAATGTTGGCTTATATGTTTTTTGAAGGACAATCGTGGTAAGTCACATAACTATCTTTGTTCTAATGCTATCTATTTGCTGTTTGGCGGAGTTGATGTCATGAGATGCAACAGTTTGTAATAAAACAAATAAATAATTGAACACATATATCCAAACAAGTTATTTTAAGGTTAGAATCATTTAAGTCCCCAACAGAGTCGTCATTTTGTTTTATTTTAAAAATATATTAGAGTCTCCACTTAATTTTTATAGAAAAATTGGTTTTCAATAAATTAAAACGGGGAATCAATTGAAAATATTGGAGGGGGTTGTGGGTTCTTATAAATATTTTAGGAAAGTTTTAAAGGCACCTAAAAAATCCACTAATGTTGTTATCCGATAATTAATTTGTTTGGTTAAAATGAATTAACTTGCCTTGAATAGAAAACTAGATCTACTTTTTGTATAGTTATAATCGTTTTAAAAAGGAATATGGAAATATTTCCCTATTAAGCGAGATATTAGCTTGCAAAATAAATTTTTTTAGTTCATTTGAAGTTGACCGATTTTATTTGAATTACGTAAGGAAATGGATGTCCTTGGGGGATTTGAACTTTTCCACATTAAGGCTTACGGCAAATATTGACAAGTAAGTAACTGCAGTAAAGTAAAGAGGAAAAGAGAGTTAGGCCTAGGTCTGTTTTAAGTCCGCTTGGGTTAGTACTTGGACCTCTTTTCATTTTGGGCCGAAGGCCCAATTCTTGCCACCTTTGTACATGTTCTAAGCTAAATTTTGAATTTTATCTCTTTGGGTCTTCGGCTAATCTTTCACCTGTCCTAAAATTCTAACATGGTAATGATATAGCAAAAGACAAGGGCTTAGGCCCAAAAAAATGACAAAAATTCAAATTTGAATAAAAGAGTGGGCCTTTGACCCGATCTTTCTGATTTATTCATTTTACAACTCCAACACCTATGCATCGACTTTTGGGACCTGTTCCTCGTTTCGATTGACTGGCTAACTCAAGAGATAATTGGACCTAGGTGGCCCAATATAGATGCAAATGAAGTAGTATTTGAGTATGAATAAGACTCCACCACCGATCACATGCATTTCACAATAAAAAATTGTGCGTCAAAATTAAATTCAACTGAAGTACATGTTGTTTAACTAAACAAAAACAAAGCAGGGGCGTGATAATAAAGGGTGAGGTCCATTCACAGAGTTTAATTGAAGATCATAATCACCTAAATATAGAAGATGTACCACAAACTAGCCTAGTTTATAACTAAGAATTACGCTCATTAAAACTTTAAGAGACTACCTTCAAATAAATCGAGTCCCAAACAAATTAATTTAACCAAAACCAACAACAAAATAGAGAAACTTAACATTTTGTAAGTGAGAAAAGATCATGGCAGAGGAGAATGCATTATGACCGTTTTTAAGAATAAATAACATTGCTAGGAATATCCTTCCAGATAGCTCAACCAACAATCAAAATAAGAGCAAATAACAACAATCTGTTCTCTTAACAGAACATTCATAATTCAGAAGCATTTCAAAGAAATCTTACATGAACAAAATAATAGATCATTACGCTATCACACATATCAAATTGATGAGAACTCAAACAGCTAAGGCTCAAAACATGTTGGACATCATATTACACTATGGCGAGCATAATGAAACACAGAGACTCATAAAAATCGACCCACGAGCTTAAACATATAATCAATTAAAAGAACTCTCATAGCCCTAACAAGATTGAGCCTAAGTTATATCAATAACAATATAGATCCGAAATCGAAGGTCATGACGCTAAATGAAAACGATATCATAATCGACTCCATGAACTAAATTAGGCTTAAACAGCATCCCAATGTTCATAGCCAAAAAGTGTACAAGCAATGATGAAATAAACAAAGCATGATAACATCTAAATGTCAAACACTTCAGAAATCTGATAAGAATAAGTCATAAAGCAACATAGAGGCAGTCATTAAGCTGATTTAAATGCTGAAAACTAAAACACCATCAAAGACACTTAAATATAAACATAGAATTCACTACAAAAAAAACTTCAAATTGCCAACATATTTTACTAACAACTTAAGTTGGTTAATATTCTACTAACAAATTACCAACATATTTCTAACCGGATAATATTTTTTAACCTTAACAATAAAATTCTAACAAATTACCAACATAAATCCTACTAACTAAGTATTTTAGTTGGTAAATACTGTGGGAAAAAATTGCCTCAAATTTAACAACCTTCTATCAATGGATTACCAACATAAATATTACTAACACACACCTTTTGTTGGTAATATTACCAACGAAGTATATATCGGTTGGTAAATATGACAAAAAAATTATATAATTTATTACCATATTACCAATGAATTACTAACCAAACATTTACCAACGACAAGATTTTGTTTCTAAATTTACCAATCAAATATAAATGTGTTGGTAAATTAGTAATGAAATGTAATTTGTTGGTAAACTTGTCAATTAATATCAAATTAGTTGGAAATTTTATCGACGAATAAAGATTGTAGTTAGTAAATTACTAACATCATTAAAATAGTTGGTAATATACCAACCAATCACTAATCCATTGGTAAATTTACAAACATATTAATTATTAGTTTGTAATATTACATATGAATGTTTAGTTGAATAATAATTATTACCAACTCTGATAAAATTTATTGGTAAATAATTAATTACTAACTTATATTTTAATAGTTGGTAAATTTACCAATTGAAGTTAATTTTTTTGGTAAATCAGTGTCTAGTGTTGAGACTTTCATATTTAGTTTGTGTCATTAGGAATTTTAACTATTAAATTTTAACCAAAACTTGAGTTTGTTCAATATTTTTGGTAAACGTGCTCAGAGTAGTACTCCACCAATGTCATTAGCCTTGAAAGGTCGTTTTTATCTAACGGGAAGGTTGGTTCGTGTTTAGAGGCTTTCATTTTTTTGTTTGTGCAGTTAGGTGTTTTAAATTTTATGTTTAGGCCAAAATTTGACTTTGGTTGATATTTTTATAAATGTGCTCAGATGAGAATTTCGTTAGCGTAATTAACTCCAAAAGTCATTTTTTATCTAGTAGGATGGTTGGTTTGGATTTTGAGTCTTTTATTTCTACTATATGCCTTTAGGTGTTTTAACATATAAATTTAGGCAAATATTAAACTTTGGTAATTTGTTAACGTGCCCATATAAGAAATTTGACAATGCAGTTAGATGTGAAAAGTCATTTTTGATGTAGTAAGATAGAGGATTTGGTTTTTAAGGCTTTCGTTTTTTGTTCATGTCTTAGGTATTTTAGCTTTTGACTTTTGGCCAAAATTTTACTTTAGCCAATATTTTTGGTAATGGTGCTCGAATTGAAATTTTGTTACCGCAATTAGCCATAAAAATACAGTTTTGAGCTCATAGGATGGTTGGTTCGAGATTTGAGAATTTTATTTTCGCTTTGTGTCGCTAAACTTTTTAACTTTTGACTAAAATTTGAATTAGGTCAATTTTTTGGAAAACATGCTAAAATTTGAATTTCGTCAGCACGATTAGCTATGGAGGGTCATGTTTTCACTTTATAGGATGGTTTGTTTGGATTTTTACGTTTTCATATTTACTTTGTACCGTTAGGCAATTTAACTTTAAACTTTTAGCAAAAATTTAATTTTGCTTCGTATATTTTGACGTGCTCTGATGAAAATTCAGTCGGTTCGATTAGCTTCAAAAAGTCATTTTTATACCTAACAAGATGGTTGTTTCAGGTTCTGAGACTTCCATTTTCAGTTTGTGCTGTTAGGCATTTTAACTTTTAAGTTTTGGCCAAAATTTAGATTTGGTTAATATTTTTGGTAAACGTGCTCAAATTAAATTTTTTAATATAATGATATGTGTCATATTGAAATTAATTTAACCTGTTATTATAGATTTTACATTGCTTCATTTAAATATAATTTATAAAATTTATTAATATTTTTGAATTTATATTCATGTTCTTAGATTCTTAAATGCAATAAATTAATCAATATTTTATTATCGAATAATCATTTAGTTGTTAATTTTGAACATATTGTCAATTAATTACTAACCTAACATTGAACTTGAACTACATAATATCAATAAACTAACAATCAATTAGTAAATTTATTAGAAAAATAAATAATCATACTAACATAATAAAAAATTATCACAAACAAGGGTTGTGGTGTAGTGGTAAGTACTCCTACATCCTTAACCAAGAGGTCACAATTTCGATTCCTGTTGGGTACATAATCATCTTTATTAAGGAGTGCCTTACCACCTAATGTGGGACTTTTCAGCGTGAATCCAGATTTAGTTGAGCTCAATGTAGGTACCGAACACCGGATGGAAAACCAAAAAAAATTAAAACAAGTATCTAAAATTTATTGGCAAATTACCAACACAAATTTTTTTTACTAAAATTACCAGCCAATTACCAATGTATGAATCAAAAAATGAAGAAAAAAATCTATCAACTCCTTTCAATTTAGTAGTAAAGGTACTAACGATATACTAACCAAAAATTAGTTGGTAAATTTACCAACGGAAATTTCAGGGCCATATTTCAAAAGTTTGTAACATCTTTGGGTGTTTACCAACTGATTTTTGGTTGGTACGTTTACCAACAAATTAAAATCAGTTGGTAATATTTACTTACGAGGTTTTTAGCAACAAATTAATATAAGTTGGTATTTGGTTGGTAACTCGATTTGCCAACCGATTTGATCAATTTACCAAGAAGAGCAATCACCTCTTACCGGGAAGCGGAGTGGAGACACTGACGAGCTAGGATGAACAGCGAATTTTACCAACAAACGGAAACTCAAAAACGAATGATCAACCAGAACTCTGCAGAATCTCATACTCGGACGAACTGGAGAGAAACCGATTCAAAACAAAATAGAAAGTGTGATACTCCGACCAAAACTAAGTTTTCTGCCTTGAACGTCTCACTATATTTTCCTTTGGTTAGTCTTTTCTTGATGTAGCTCTCAATATTTTAACTAAAATTTTGGACTAAAAAAATTCCCCTATTTAGATGAAAAGAAAAGACGTTTAGATAGAGGGGAATATGAGGTTTTTACCTTTTGGGGGGAAAGGGGTATATTTCGGGTGAGAACAAGGGCAGAATTGGAATCCCGGAATCAAGTCTCAATTCAAATTTTCCAAGGATGAAGGAACAACTAGTTGTACGAGAATTCAAACCAAATCCGCGCGAAATCCAGGCGACAGGGCAGCTTGGAAGGCTTAGATCGATCGATCGTCCTTGAGTGCTACGTGGCTTCATTTCTAGGCGAGTAAGGATGAGTAGACGCAGCTGGAAGGAATGAAAAGGAAACTGTAAAAGCATATTGGTGAGGAAGATGACAACACATAAAAGAGAAAATTGTCTGCTTTTCCTTGTATTTTGACAGAAAAGGCGTCATTTGGAGCTGTTATTGCTGCCCTCGTGAACTCGCCCTTGTGTGAGGCGCGTCCAGGCGTCACTGGTGTCACTGCTTCTCGACACTGTACAATTGTTGCTAGGTTTCTTTTTGTTGAAGGAATTAAATAAGACGAATTAATATTAATTAATTAACGAACTTCTTAATCTTAACGAAATAAAATAATCAATTTTCATTGTAAAATGATTAAAGCATCAACTTACATCATAACTATAATTAATACTAAACTAAATTAATGAAATTTTTAACTTAAAAGTGCAAAATAATTTCGTGACAACTTCAACTATTTATGAAACATACTAATCGAATATATGTACCTATATAAAACACATTAATTATTTAGAATATTACACAAATAAGTAAAATCATTTTAAAAGCTTCAAAACAAAGATTTTAGATTTTCCATAAAACCAATTATTTCAAACTGTTTGGAAATTAAGGAGCTCAAAAGTTAATTTCTATCATGGCGGGTCAAAATTGGGTATCAACAGGTACTTTCTTGATCATTTGAATATATAATTTAGTCGTGTTGGCTTGAATTTTGCAGAAGAACTTAGTGAAGGCAAAATGAGGCATGTCCAACAAGCTAAATCTTCTTGTATAGGAAGAGTGGTAGCCAAAGAAATGGTTATGGCTTATCAAAAAGCAAAAACATTAACATCTAAAAATTCATTCTTCTTTAGTTTTATGCAATCATCATATGTGTCTTCATCTAGAGGCCCGATGCAATTGGTAAGATAGATATTCGTGGATATTTTAGTTATCTATAACTAATCCCTGACTTATTATTACATGATGATGAATCTTTTGTTCCATATGATAATGCATCCTTCAAACTGACAGAGCATAACATTGTCAGTAGGTACAAAAAAAATTCCACTAGACAGAGTAACATTGTATTTCAAGTTTCAAACAATAGACAATGGACTATAAAATGAACTCTTGGAATAGCAAACGCGAAGTTCAGTACTTGTTGAAAGGACTTTGTGTTGTACAACAACCTAAAAGTTGGTGATGTTTGCGTATTTAAATAGAATCAAACTTCTGTTCAATGTCATGATATTTCCTTCTACTAAATGTACTTAAGATTGCTTTATCACTTGTTTAGTTTCCTACTTTAAACTGCTATCTATATTTTCTTTAGCTACTATGTGTTATGTTTGTTCCTTTTGAGATAATGTATATCTAAATCTCTATGCCTATCTTTCTTATGTTAGTTGATGAAATTTCTGATTAACTGTGCAAGACTAAAGGTGCATTCAGCTCATAATTATCATTCAAAATAGTTCTATCTATTTTACTGTTCACTCAATTTACTCACCTAAAATGAAGAAGAGGGAATGTTGTACTACTGGATTGATAGTTCCATATTTCTTTTAGTAAGTTTTTTAATTTTATTGTTTTAGACCTTTTTTCACTATCATTGCAATTGAAATTTGATATGATAATTGTATTAGTTATAACGCTTTATCTTGGGATGCATACAAGATTAATGAAACAAAAGTAATCTCTCATCCTTAAGACGTGAGAGTTGAAAGGTATATCCATTACATATTTTTTCTTAATTAGGCTCTTTTTCGTTTGGGACGAAACTAGGCAAAACAAAAACCTACTCACAAGGGCCAAGCTAGTTAGGGCCATACCTTATGCATTTTCTTATTGGTGTGGTGGTGCTTTCTTTCCTTTGTGGCGAGAAGATTGAAAAAGACTCACCCCATTGTGACAATAGGGGGATTACCCTATTTTAGTATTTCAGAATACATTTGCTTTCTTTTTTTGAAAAAATATAATAAATTTTTTTTATTGGATTAATTTTAAAAATTTAAGTTTAGCAGACTATCTTTGGATTGGAATAGCAAACTTGTATTAGTAATATTTTGATGTGAAAAATGCTCATAAAAAAACATATGCCTTTTACATATTTCACATTTATGAATTAACTCAAAAATGTATATTGCTCAAAATTTATTTCAATATCCTAAAAAAGATGATATTATAAATTTAAATATGCTTCTACAATTGCCACACATTTCACTAATTAGTTTAAATAAAACGTACAATATTTGTGTGAGTGTAAATAAGTGGTAATAGGGTTAGGTGAATGAGTCTTTAATAGAAGTCAAAAGAAAGAAAAAGAAAGAAACAATCTTTATTTATTCAAAGGCAAAGCAATAGTAGTCACATTCACGTGAGTGTATGTCTGCTTTGCTCATGAGACAAGCATTACATTGTTCTCGTGAATCACACGCCTATGTCTGCTTTGCTCATGAGACAAGCATTACATTGTTCTTGTGAATCACACGCCTATATATAGTAAACAAGTTCTTCAACAATTTCCCATTCTACCATCGATCATGGCAATAAGTTCTATGGCTCTTCCTTATGGAACTTTTCTCCCAACAATCCTATGTTTATCCAAACAATTACTTTATCATATTAATTATGTCGTCTTTTAAGTAATTAATTGTAATTTTATTCCTTGTAATTGTTCATTTAGTCCACACTAATTATGTTGTATGAAGCTAAATTTATCATTTTTTTTTAACACAGAGGATTCCAGTAGTATTTGTTGAAAGACATTAGAAGAACATGTTAAACCACGTGTTTCTTGAGGCTCCCAATGAAAAAACATGGGAGGTTGAAGTGGAAAATTCTCGAGGACAAATTTGGATAGCCAAACGTATCACCCGCGTTCTCACTTTGTTGTCGCTATATATGATTAGAGTTCAAAAAGAAATTGAATATCCAATAGATCAAGAGAACGAGTCAGATGAAAAAGAGGAACATATTCCAGAACTCCAAGCTAATGTTAATGTAATCATATAAGAAGAAGATATTCCATGTAACCTTCAAGCTAATGCTTATGTAATCGAGGAAGAAGAGAAATATATTCCAATTGACCTTCAAGATAATGCTAATGTAATCGATGAAGATATTCCAGTCAGCATTATCTTCATCAATTACATTAGCATTATCTTGAAGGTCAATTGGAATATCTTCCTCTTCTTCCTCGATTATATTAGCATTAGCTTGAAGGTTAATTGGAGTATCTTCTTTCTTCTATGATTACATTAACATTAGCTTGGATGTCTGGAATATCTTCCTCTTCTTCATCTGATTCATTCTCTTGATCTATTGCATATTCAATTTCTGTTGAACTCTGATCATATATAGCGACAACAAAGTGAGAACACGGGTTATTTGTGAACATTGGTACGTGTAAACAAACTACGGATTATATCAATTCCACTTTTTATATGAGGAGAGTGATACAAAGATTTTGGTATAGAAATAACACTGATCTTAGATAACACTTTCAATCAAATACGAGATACGTTTGACCTCAAAATCTATAATAGGAGAGCCCAATTAATCCTTTGAACCAAATGATCTGCATAAAGAATTCCTTTTTATATCTTACTCTAATGAATTGCAACCATCTTTATGATTTTTTTGTTAATCCACCATGAAATATATTTCCGATTGTAGCCTTCAAGTAATTAATGTGTGGTAAATTTTTTATTTCCTGTACAAAGAACATGCTTGGTCCTGTTAGAATTATTATATCAATCTCATCCAGACAAATTACAAAAATTCATGCTTCAGGAGCAGAATTTTTCTCAAATTCTAGCGTTCCCTCTACAGCTAATCAATTTTGTTCTACCTAATCCCTCTTTCATGATCACATATTTTCAAGCTTACAATGCCGGAAATATTTGTTGAATGCAACTAATTTGATGATTTATAGGAGTATTATTATGTTATAGGCAAAACAATCAAGCAAGAAGAGCACTGAGGTGGAGGTGATCCCAAATAGAAACGTAGAAGCAGCAGTCGCGATCGAAACTATTGACATAGATACTGATGTCTCTTATGAGGAAATGGTTGATGAGTCCAAAAATATGTGATCACATGGTTAAATCATATATGCAATAGTTTCTGGGCTATTTCTTATTAATTATGGTTTCCAAAGATATTTCGAGTTATTAATGAAGTGTTCTATTAAATATATGAACAGTATAACATTATTGCTTTTTTAGATCATCTAAGAAGTGTTGAACAAGGTTCTTCCCTTTATGTTGAATTAATGTATGTGTTACTGCTACTGAGGCATTGGTTGCTTTATCAATTGAAGATATAGGTATGTTTTGTTATTTTGAATGAATCCAATGTCACACTTCTTGCATAGTGTTGGAATATTGACCCTCAGATTTGCTTAAGGAAAAAGTATATTCTATCTGTTCCTTTTGCAGATTACAGTAATTACGTAATATAAAGTAAATAAAGTAATGATACAATATTTTATCGCGAAAAACCCCAGCTCATAAAGGGTAAAAATCCACGACCTACATCTCCATAGGATTTAACTCTACTTTATTAAACTCCGAGCCTCAACAAAGGATTACAAATCTATGCAACCTAACAAATTATAAACTCTAATTCGTAGACGACGACAACCAAGTAGATCATCGATCCAACTTAAAGTTAAGAATTCAAATTACAACTCTTACAATCCTAGGAACTAACTCTAATTCCTAAACACAACACAAACCCCCCAAGGTTTATGTTCATAAGTCTTTAAGTCACCCCAATTTGAAGACTCTATTCCTACTCCAATTTATACTTTACTAGATCTAGAAAAGAATTTAAGATACAACTCAACACAAGCAAACTTGACTAAAGAATCGTAAAACATAAGCCTATAAATGAGTTCTTCAATTGTTGTTTCCTGGCGTTCAGTGCACTTCGTAATCAGAAACCACTCAAATATAAACTCCCTCTATTTGATTGTATTGTGCTTGTAACTCTCTGTTTAAGTGCTCAAGTTTCTCCAAAGAAAATATTACCCTATTTGTAGACTTTGAACTCTTCAAAACCTTTTTCAACTTGAACTTGGTTTACATATTTGATCATGCTTCCTACTCTGTTCCGGATTTGAAAGTTATTTACGTCATTATACCTCTTAGTCTGTTGATGCTTCCTACTTCGTTTTATGCTTCCTACATAGCTTAGGATTTCTTTATGAAAGGAAACTTTTTGCACTAGATTCTTGTCGAAAAAGCAACCATTCCACCGCTTTATAACTTTTAATTCGCGTGGTTGACGTTTTCCTTATCCCAATGGGATTTGATCTGAAAGGAGCATGTCAACACAACCGGTTCCTTTCCTCTATTTAATTATTTGTCAATTATCAAAATCTTTCTCTATCTAACACATAGGGTGATGAGAGAGTAATTTCATGGCAGATCATTTCTTATTATTAAAGTATAAGATTGTTGAAGTAGACAAGGGCGGAGGTGCACTATGCCCAGGGTGTTCAATTGGACACCCTTCATCGGAAAATTACATCGTATATATAAGTAAAATTATATTGTAAACTGTTAATAACATATTTTGGACACCTTTAAGTACACTAAAAATTCTTAGAACAATGGTATCTTTGTCAAACGCAAAGTGTTGAAAGTGTGCACGCGCACGGGTCTGAATCCCAGTTGCTGCATTTGTTTTCACATTTTTAAAAAGCTCCTAATTAATTTCTAATTGTAGTTAATAAATCAGTTATGTTTTTTATAATTCAAAATTAATATTATCTATTAAAAATCTTAATTAGAGACCTAATAATAGTTACTAAATATTTTTTTTTCAACAATTCAAAAATCATATTATCTATTAACAACAAAAAAAAAAAAAGCATGGTAAACAATAAATTTTTAATCATTCTTTTTCACTAAAATTTTGAATAAATTTTGTAAGTAATTATTTAATTGAAATTTAATAATCAAATTCTAAAAAAAATTTCCTATAAAGATACTAAAAGTGAAAAAAGCTCTACATAGAATTTCTTTTTAGAAAAAAATTGTTTGATTTTACTCTTCAATTTTTATATCGTGTTGTTAAGTCACCAATGTTTGGTGAGATCTTGAAGTATAAAAGTGATTTTATTATAAACTGGATTTTGTCTTTCTCCTTTTTCTTTTTCATTCACGTCATATTAAATAAATATGAAAATTCAAGCTAAATTTTACGTGGATTGATTTTTAAAAAATTAATATATTTTTTAATTAAAAAATAATTGTTAATGTTAAGTAGTTTGATTTCAAAATTTTAGTGCACCCATCGTCAAATTATATTTTTTTTACCTATGCAAATCTTGGACATCTTTCGTGAAATTTATAGCTACGCCACTGGAAGTAGAGATGGGGGTGGGTTGGGGTGGACTACTTAGAGATTTACATATGGAGTTAATAAATTATGAATTGTTTATATAATTTTTTTAGATGTATAATTTCATTTTATCTTGTGCAGATGTAATAACTATCTCTTTCAACAATATATTTTTAACATCGGGCAAGATTTATACAATAAAATAGGACAAAATCTCATTATGATGTTTGGGTGATCAATTCATCTTGTTAATGGTGGCTTATTTTTTATAAAGAATTTTTATTGAGAACAACTATAAAATTGGTGGGTACTGAAAAAATATCCATAGAAATATAAAAGGATTAGGATTTCCAAAAAAATGGTAGTCGACAAATAAGGTTAAAAGTTTAATGCATTTATTATAGTCACATGGTAATTTTGATTATTTCTTTAAAAAAAAACTCAACTTTGACCTATTTTGAAATCCCATTTGCAATATTTTCTCATTTCCTTTGATTAGCACTTCCAATAAATTAAATTGTAATAATGTTTGGACAAATAAATTGAAAGGTCGAATGTACGTATTATAATCAAGGGTAATGTTGAATTTCTTTTTTACAAAAAAAAATTAACTTTTACATGTTTTGAATTTTTAAACTCTAAATGCAAAAGCGGAGCTAATATATGGAGGAAATTAACAAATATAATAATTTGTATTAAAAATGAAAAAACAACTCTTCAGTTTCTGGAAAAATTTTAAACTACGAGCTCAACATAATAAAAATTTATTGATTTAATTAATGACATAGATAAATAACATACATTGTATGTATGTGTAGTTAATGGGATGGTAAAAAAAAAGACTCTTTCAGAAATCATTTTTATCTCTTTTGACGTATTTTAACCTTACAATATTAGTGTTATAGAAAATCATATAAAGTCATAAGCTATTGCAAATTCTTATAGTAATTATTTTATTAAATTATATACCGATTATTTATTTTTTATTATTTATAATCATTCTGAAAATGTATAAACTAATTTTGGAAAGCTCGTAAAATGAGAAGTCATTTTTATCATAATTATAGCTATTATTAACATTTAGTATGACAACATTTTTAAAAAAATCAACCTCCTTTAAAAATTAATTGTTTCTAAATCAACGTAGCCAAGAATTTAAAATGTTTTGACGTTTTGTTAATCTTAACACGCATAATTTAGTTTTTGAACTTGAAACATGTAATTAAGTATTGGGCGAATAATAATTTTATTTTTACTGTTTAATGAATTAAATTATTTTAAAATTTGTAATATAGAGTGTGTTTGGTATGAAGGAAAACATTTTCTGGAAAATGTTTTTTCAATTTTCTCATGTTTGGTTAGAACAAAAGTTTTGGAAAATATTTTCCAAATAAACTCATTTTCCTCAAAATTAAGGAAAATGATTTCTCTTTAAAAATTAAAGAAAACATTTTCCATAACTCTCCTCGCGAAAAACATTAATTTTTAAAAAAAATATTTTCAATTTCAAAATTTTATTATTTCACCTGATCCCTGACCCTCCCCTCC
>CM064963.1:25915120-25993464 GCA_032847665.1 Solanum chilense
GGACTTGTCCATTCATCAAAGAAAAAAGTTAATGTACGATGTGAAGAAGTTATTTTGGGATGAACCATACTTATATAGGAGTTGTGCCAACGGGCTTATTCGGCGTTGTGTGCCATAATGTGAGATGTTGAGTGTGTTAGAAGCATGCCATTCTTCACCCATTGGTGGACATCACAGCGGTATCTGAACCTCTCATAAGATATTACAATGTGGTTACTATTGGCCATTCTTCATCAAGATGCTCATGAGTTTGCGAAAGCATGTGATCGATGCCAACGAGTTGGCGACATTTCAAGAAATGAAGAGCTCCCTCTAAACCCCATTCTTGTGATTGAGTTTTTTGATGTTTGGGGTGTTGACTTTATGGGACCTTTTGTGAGTTCTCATGGAATGAAGTACATTCTAGTAGCGCTTGATTATGTATCTAAATGGGTCAAAGCCATCACCCTCGCCAACAATGAAGGAAAGAGTGTCACTGCATTCTTAAGAAAGAATATATTCTCTCGTTTTGGCACCCCAAGGGCAATTATTAGTGATGGGGGCTCCTACTTCTGCAACAGATTGTTCAAGGGGTTATTGGAAAAATATGGGGTTCGCCATAATGTGTCCATTCCTTACCACCCTCAATTAGTGGGCAAGTTGAAGTGTCAAACAAAATCAAACAGATATTGTCAAAAACAGTGAACGCTAGTAGAACGGATTGATCAATGAGACTTGATGATGCTCTTTGGGCCTACCGGACAGCGTATAAGACTCCCATAGGTATGTCCCCATACCAACTTGTATACGGGAAAGCTTGTCATCTTCCGGTTGAGTTAGAGCATAAAGCCATGTGGTCTATGAAGAAATTGAAAATGCATTGGAGCGAAGCTGCAGAACAACGGTTAACTGGGTTGAATGAACTCGATGAATATTGCTTGAAAGCTTATGAAAGCTCAGCCCTCTACAAAGAAAATATGAAGAAGTACCATGACCAAAAAATTGAAAAATCAGAGTTTATGGTCGGGGATTTGGTGCTTTTATTCAAGTCTAGGTTGCGCTTGTTTCCGGGCAAGCTCAAGTCCAAATGGACTGGTCCTTACTTGGTTACCCAACTATTCCCTCATGGAGCAGTTTAGTTGGAAACTAAGGAGGATGTGCGGTTCAAGGTGAATGGACAACGCATAAAAATCTATTTCGGCATGCTGAATCGGCGAATGAAGTGATAGAGGCATACCATATTGATGAAGTCTGAGTAATCAAGTGTCCTCAGTCGTGCCACGACGTTAACTCAGGTGCTTGTTGGGAGGCAACCCAATGCCTATAGTTTTTCTTTCTAGTAATGCTAGCATTTTCTACTAATGGGTTTTAAATTTGCAGGCACATCACCAGCAAATTCTGCAGAAAATTACTCTGCAGCAGTCACTGATGGATATAGCGATGGACCGTTGTGCCTGTGACGGACCGTCGCATGAATCCGTCGTGCCAGGTACATCTTTCTGTTATTTTCAAATTAGGGCACACGCGACGGAACCAACAACTTACCGTCACAACTGAGACGGACCGCCGTCGCAGAATCGCCGCATCATTAATGAAGCGTACCCGACCCGACCCGGCTGGGGGGTTTAAAGCAATTCAACATTTAAAACCCCCACCCCTTCATTTCACCCCAATCCTTCACTATTTCTCCCATTTCTCTCCCTTTTCAACTTCCAAAGATCATAAGCCCTCTCTCTTACAACCATCATTTTCTCCAAATTCCTAAAATTCATCATCTACTAGTCGGAGCTGCTGCTGTGGGTCTCTACTTGATCACCAAGTATCTTTCTCTCTTGTTTTTCTCAAATTCTTAGGTATGTGTCTCTAATTTGTACTCATTTATATTGCATTTTTGTTTATCAATTAGTATTAGCCTAGTTCTTCTTGATAGGTTCATTCTTTAATAAAATTCTGTCTGACCTAGGTTGAAAATCCTTGAAATTGCCGTGTTAAAACTCTAGAAATAGGTGCTTTAGCATTGCTAGTTTACAAGGTATTTAGGTTAGACAAATGTAGGTTAAAACACTACCAATTCGATTTGGGTTATAAGGGATGAATGGGCATCGCCAGTTCTGTCACTGAGTTACAGAACAAGACCCCGATAACGGACCGTCGTACCCAGGACCGACCGTCATTGGGTCCATTCCAACAGCCCTAACACCCCACTGTCCAATTTTCTCCAAGTTTCCACCAACAGCCACATGCGACGTACCGTCGTTCCCATGACGGTCCGTCCTGCACAACCGTTCTGGTTTTCAGAGACCCTATTCCTAAGTGTCTCTCACTTTTTCTAAGTGTCCTCCAACGGACACATGCGACGGACCGTCGTTTCCACGATAGTCCATCCTGCACAACCGTTCTGGTTGTAAGAGACCCTATTCCTAAGGGTCTCTCACTTTTTCTAAGTGTCCTCCAACGGACACATGCGACGGACCGTCATTCCCACGACGGCCCGTCCTGCACAACCATTATGACGGTCAGAGATCCCTCTCTTAAGGGTCTCTATACTTTTTCTAAGTGTCCTCTTACGGCCAACTATGACGGACCGTCATACCCTGACGGTCCATCCTGCATGACCGTTATGATGGTCAGAGACCCCTCTCCAAAGGGTCTCCATATTTTTTCAAGTGTCCTCTGACGGACACCTACGACGGACCGTCAAACCTGTGTGGGTCCGTCCTGCATAAACCGTCATACTTGTCAAAGACTCTCCTTAAGGGTTCTCCATATAAACAAAGTCTAAGCAAGACACGACGGACCCCATAACGGTCCGTCATACTCACGACGAGCCATCACCTGGCCCATCGTGTTCTACTGTTACTATAGAAATGTCATTATATCTTAACTCTTTTATTTATTTTGTGTGTTTTTGCTAGTCTTGTCTGCTCCTTTTACTACTTATATTGATTCTTTTCAAGTACTATCAATTATGGAACCAAAACAAGATCGAGTCTACACACGTGGGCGATCAATTTTTTCTCGCCCCGTCTGCCCGCCTGGTCATTGGCTCTAATGATGAGCGTGACCCCGAGTACGTTCCCCCAGGCACTTCCACTCCATCGCGAGCTGCACGTGCTGCCAGAGACACACCCAAAAAGGTGGTGTCCGGCGTAGTCACTGCCTCTCAGTCTGATGAGGAGTGCACACTGACCGGCACACCTTCTGGGTCAGCTACTAATGAAGAAGGAGCGTCTGGCTCCTTAGGAGTTTCGTGGTCGGAGGAAGCATCCGGATCTGCTGAGGTTCCCGTACCCGCCACCACTGCAGAGTCTGTCTCGTCTGATGAGGCCTCCAGTTCGGAATCTACACCCTATTCACCAACTCTTTCTCTCACCCCGGTTACCGACCAGACCAACCGGTGGTGTGTCAACGGGCAGTATCAAGTCTATTCTAATGCAAAGTTCTTGAAATACAAAGGAGTCATGACTTGGACACTTACATTGGAGCGGGGTGTCCTTACGGGACGTCTCTCGACGATACCAGAGTACCACAATCTCTTCACCAGACATCGACTAGAGTGGACAGCGCGTCCGTTGCGACGTTATAGTGAAGAGTTGGTCCGAGAGTTCTACGTCTCCTACATAGTGACTCTCAGATCACATTGATAGGAGGGCTTCCCCCGCCAAATAAGCCCCACTGGAATAGGTACGAGTACGTGGCATTCAGGTTTATATCTCCCTTCCTGCCATCCGCCGGTATCTATACGGCGAGAATGTTGATGCCAACCGTACCCCTATCACCGCTGAGTTTGACTACCGATGGGAGATTCTCAAAGATGACCGATTCCTGCGAGAGCCATCGCTGAGAGAGACCACCACGAGGTTGATGGCCCTGTAGTTGTCCGTTGATGGAGAAGGTGCTGACTAGGTGACCGAGCCGAAGGGAGCCATCAAGAAGGCCAACCTGACCTTCACGGCAAAGTTCTTGTGGTTGATTGTCCACCACTGCCTTTCCCCAACAGCCGCTGATAATTTAGTCACATGGGATCGAGCAGTATTGATGGCGGCGATGATAGCCGGGTTTGAGGTGGATTTTTCTTTGCTTCTACAGGCAGTCATGCACGAGAGGGATTTTAAGGTCACAACTACCTACCCTTTCCCGTGCATGATATTTTCTCTATGCAGGTCCTTAGGTGTGCCTATATGGCACGTTGAGCAGCTCAAGACCCCGCTGGTCGCTGTTGATATTGGCCTCATCAGGGATGAGGCCAATGAGTTTGTTCCACGCAGAGGGCCCCGTCCAGTATTTCCTTCACTTGGTGAAAATCTGGTTGTTACGTTAGCACAGGCTCGCACAGCTACGCAGGCGGCTTCCACTGACCCTACAAAGGTCGCGTCTATCCGGGTAGTAGCACTGCCCCGAGCTCCTCTCGTTCAGCCCCTTTCACCGCTCTGGTCCCGCTTGCTAGGGTCAAGAAATTAGAGGCACATATAGCTACAGTTCTTCATCACATCCAGCCTTGGATGCAAAGGTCTATTACTAAGGCAGAAGAGCGCTTGGAGCGGAGAATGGTCCAGCACACAGAGCGGAATATCGCTGAGGTTCATCAACGCTTGGACGCTTTTGAGTTGCGGGTGTTAGACCAACCAGCCCCTCAGGTGGATATGTCGATCCTTCAGGCTGCGGTCGACATTCTTTGCACAGACATCGACATGATCTTAGAGTCTAGGGTGCCTGAGTCTAAGGCCCCTTCTGCAGAGCCAGCTGAAGACACAGTGATGGTGGCCCTATTAGCCACTTCAAAGATTCCACCACCTCCCCCTCGAGAGCATGCCAAAAGGCGTAGGGTTCTAGAGGAGGATGAAGCTCGAGCACGGAAGAAGGAGCGCCATAAGATGGAGGCTGCGAGGAGAGCCTCGCTTGCTGATGAGGAGGCGCATCAGATGAGAGCAGTAGAGTTAGCTGCTGGGGCGTCTAGCTCAAGAAATGTGGAGATAGAGGGAGGCACTACTGATTGTGTTGTTGATGCTGAGGACACTACTGAGGGTGTCTAGATTACAGAAGTAGTCGGTTTCGGGGAACCGAACCCACCAGCTTGTTGATCGTCGGCGCTTTGCGCCCCAGGTTTTCTTCACCTATGACTCTTGTATTTCAATTTTTTTAATGCATTGGAGAAAATTGCATGTCTTTTTTGTTAAGGGTGGGGTAAATGGAAAGTGAGTGCTAGGGTGAAGTCTGAGTAGCCCAATTCACTATCCTCTTTTGGGGTTTTCTTGCATGTGTTCTTTTTCCCCAAGAGACTGATTATTTTTTTGGTTGAACCGACATGTCTATATCCTGTGTACATAGTTTAATTCTGAAGCATGATGGCTAAAATGATATCCTGATAAAATAGAAAATGATGCATGACTAGGCATAGTAATTGATAAATGTGTGGCTCTAAGCATGACATAGAGGAAAACCACTGCATGACCCTAACTCCAAAATTCAAACTAGGTGTCTGATAATCTGGTATAGTAATGAGATGTCAAGTGAGTGTGAGGAAGACTTGAATAGTCCACTATTTGTACTGAGCTAGAACTTGCCTGGTTAGTCCTACTAAAAGTAAGTTGTAATAAGCAATTAGGAAAGGATCATAGGCCCTTATTCAATATAGCCCATTTTTAGCCTAAATAAAAGATAACACAAATGAAATTTATCCTTCTTTGATCCAAATGATTTGAGCGTAAACTAGACCTTTCTATTTCACCCTAACTGATCTTTTCTGAGAATAATGTGTTGGCCCTGGTCCATCCTTAGACATGTGCACCTCAGCTTATGCCAAAAGCATAAGTTGAGGGTGGCTAATGCAGTAAACAACCTTTTTTATGGCTCTGACCCAACTTTGGGTATTGTGTACTTTGACTCATGGCAAAGCCATGAGTTGAGGGTGGCTATTATGAGGAATGCTCTGGAAAGTGGGGTTGAAAGAACAAAGAGAGAGAAAGAACAAAAGTAAAGTGAATCAAGAATTATTTGAAAGAAAAGTAAATATATATATATATATATATATATATATATATATATATATATATATATATATATATATATATATATATATATATATATATATATATATATATATATATATATATATATATATATATATACATACACACAAGAAATACAAGCAAGAAAAGAAGAGAGTCACTTACACAAATGAAGAAAGAAGGGAAAATAGCAAGGTGAAAGAATATGAGAAATTAGGCAGATAAAATGATAGAAAATGGTATGTTTAGCCGATATGTCAAGGAGGGCAAAAAGTCACCAAAGTATACCTAAATATACCCTACCTGACCCTGAGCCTATGTTACAAGCTATGAAAGTCATATCCTAATCCTAAGAGTTGTATAGCGAACTTAAAGAAGTGAAAATAAGGGCAAGCTTATGGCAATATGTATGAATGAGTGTGAATTTGTTCTGAGAGTGAGTGTTGAAAAGTAATCCTTATACTCAAACTGGAATCATTGTGTGAAAATGAGGATTTTGTTTTGAAGTGAGGACACTAGTTGCAATAATGGAATATTAGAACCTCGGTGAGAAATTGAAGAGGATAGGTGTTAGCGCATAGTGAGTCTGTGTCATGGTCTGATTCCACATAATTCAAGCCTAATAGTGATAGCATGCATAAATATGATGAGATTGATCGGGATTGATAGACAAATGATTGCGAAGGATAAAACATGGATACTATTGTACAAAGATTTTTTATTAAGTCATAGTGCGTCGCTTGAGGACAAACAACGAATTTAAGTTGAGGATGTTGACATACCGTGGTTTCACGGTATTACTAATACTTTTTCCTTAAGTTTAGTGTGTCCAAAAGCCTTTTTGTGCTAATTTTTATGTAAGTTTCTCTTTATTTGCAGGAAATATGTCTAAAAGATGAATGCGGATGTTTTTGAGTGAGAAATACAGAAAAGTACCACCTACGGAGCTTGTGACGGTTCGTCGTGCCCATGACGGTCCGTAGGTGGCATTGTAGTGCAGCTGCTGAAGGAAGATAGGGAATTCTGACCAAGTGTGGGGTTACGGAGTGCTTGACGGACCGTCGTAGCCATGACGGTCCGTTCTGCTGGTTCGTCATGAAGTTCAGAGAAGTAGTCCAGTACCCAAATTTCAAGATTTTAAGTGTTTTGGAACGGAGACCCTCGACGGACCGTTGTGCCTGTGACGATCCGTCATACCTGCCGTAGAGGGTAATGAAGAGAGAAGCATAAGAAATTGCACAAGTATGGAACGACGGAGTCCATGACGGTCCATCGTGACCAAGACGATCCGTTGCGAGGTCCGTCGACCCAGCCACGTTTTGACAGATTTCAAGCAAATTGAGTCCTTATTTAATTAGGTTTTTATTTTTTATAAATAGTTTGAAAACCTCGTTTTTGAGGTTGGACTCTGGATTATTTGGTTAGACTCTTGAATATTTAGACTCTTTGTCAGACTTTTGGTGATTACTATTACACTTTTGAAGAATCTTTAATCTTCAATTAATTTTAGCAATTGATTGTTGGTGATTTTGGTTGATTAATCAAGTGAACTTTTGGATTTTACTCTTTCTCATTAAAGTAAGTGCATGAATTCTTATATCATATATTTTAATATTGTGATTATGAATATGTGTAACTAAACTCCATAACTAGGGTTGTGGGAACCATAGGCGAATAATGAGGTAAAACCTAACTAAAATAACAATTCTAGAATAGTGTCTTGCATGTATTGATATTTCTTTTGCTTAAAAGTCTTTTTAACAGATGGCCAACATTAGACTCGCCTTAAAGCTAGTTGCCGGACCAAGGAGGTAGATAATAGGAAAAGAATTATCAACATAGATTTGGTGTATACTATCTAATAGTCTACTATTGATTGGTACAAGGTAATAACTTAGTCAAATATCGAATATGATGCTTAATATGAGGTAAAGGTAAGGGTTAGTATAGCAACACACGTAGCCGGACCAAGGTGCGGAGTGGAATTTTCTAGATGCCGGACCAAGGATTTAGAAATACATAACATATCACTTTGCATGCAAGATACTAGGAAAGAATTGTTATAGTTAGAATTATCAAGTTATGAACCTGTGGGGAACACGTAAACCCTAGTTACCTTTATTAATTGATTAAACTCCAATATTTGAAGCCGTTAGTTGTCTCTTTTAATTTTGTTAGTTATTTTTATTTATTTAGAATTAAAAAAAAAATTTATCAGTTTTGGTTTCCAAGGAAGTAATTGACTGAACAATAGTAATAATAGATTGAAGTTAAGTCTAAACTATTTTCCTCGTGCGAACGATCCGAACCTCATTAGTTGGGTTATTTACTTGACACGACCGCTTTACTTCTTGTTTGAGAAGTAAATTTGAGCGTATCAAAATGTCACAACACATCGATGTTAAAAGGTGTATGTCTTTAATATGATATAATATAATATACTTAAATTAATATAATACAATACATAGAGATATAGTAAATTTGATGTGTTAAGTTGGGGTTAGTAACTTAATAAAAAAGATTGTAATCGCATAATTGAATAACCCTCAAAATCTTCCATATTTTAAGAAGAAGGATAGAAAAATTACAAAAGTTGTATTTGATAGTGTGAGAAAATCTCTCTAATTATAGAAAACTAAGGATAGTATGAAAAGGTGATTATCGTGACTTATCATATAACTCACAGGTCTTCAAAAAAAATCATAATTTTTCGTAAATGTCATAACTAATCGAAAAAGTTACAACTCTTCGAAAAAGTCAGTACCCATCAATGTGCAAAGGTGTCAGCTTTTTATATAATAAAAAGTATATAAATATAATATAAAATATATAATAGAATAAATTGGGTATTTTAAGTTGGGATATTATAGTAATTTAACATTCAAGTTTGGGAGTTCATGGTTTTAAGATAGTACTAATCCTTGATACATGTTTTGCACGTGAGTCCAACGAAAACATTAAAATAACACTAAACAAAAATGAAATTATAACAAAAAAATGTTAAACACATTTTGAAGAATTTCACAAATAATTTAACCAAATAACATAAATGAAATAATTGAACATTCAACCTATATAAATGACTTCTTTATTGTAAAATGTAAATGTCAAATAATTAGATATTCTGATAACTTGTCAAATTTGGACAACAAAATTGAATGTGATAAATAATTTACCTTTTTATGTTATTAGGTTGAAACTTGCAATATATTAATTTGTTACTTTTCTAAGAAAGGGACTATACACACATAACACACCTTCTCAATTTGTACCAAAGTTCAATTTGAATTATCATATGTACTCGTAACAAGTATATATGTTGTCTCCATATTACATTGAAATGACATAGTGTGTCTATTCTCCTTTGTAGCATGAACAAAAAATTTCAATAGTTTGATCATGGTTTTATTTCATACTTCTTATCATACTAATTTTTTTATCCTTTTTTTCTCTTACTTTATTATTGTTTTCTCTAACATTACTTTTTTTTTTGTATCCTTTGACTTAATATAATTCTTGTGTTCCCCTTTCGTTTATGTTCCCTCCATTTTATTTTTATTGTTTACTTTTTTACTTACACATTTAAAAAAAATAAAAGGATTATATACAAACAAAGAATAATTAAAAGTGACTTTCCTTTCACTTTTGATTGTAATTTATAAATATGTAAAATTTATTTTAAAGAATTTAAAAACCTAATTTTAATTTAAGAAATGATATAAAATAATTAGATAATTTAACCTTCGTTTTCCAAATCATGATTCATAAGTAAACATGCATACACATTTCAAGATGATGAATACATGTAAAAGATGCTTCCTTTTCAAAATTCAAAAAAAATTATAAAATATGTATTTAAGGAAAAGATAAGCAACATGTTTATTTTATTATTAAACTTACTATTCATAGAGAACATTGAAAAATAATTCTTGTGTGGCTTGACTCCCTCCTTGCTTATCAAATAATTCATGTACATCCCCATATATATAATCGTTAACAATTACATTGAAGTTCGACAATAATAATGTGAAATAAGTGTCATGATATCTCTTCATTTTTGAAATGCTTGGACTTCTGCTAAATGACTATAATGCACATTTGAATATATTTTAAAATTTTTCTATTTATATCTAGATTTGCATTTAGCTATTAATTATTATTTTTATTTTTTACATAAAAATAATATATAAATGAATGATAAAATGGTAATCCAACTTTGGGGTTAAGAACTTCCACTTATTATATAATATATGATATGATAATATAATAATTATGCACAAAGAACGGGCAAACCCTTCTGGATTGAACATGAAGTTATGGAAAGAGATATTTTTTATGCTAGCAACAGAAGCCCAAGCTTATGGAATTGTTGATTTTGTAGCGGTTCAAGGAAAATAACATGGATTTTGTGCAAATATGTGATATGAGATTTTATCTTCGAATTGAATATTCTATTAAGTAAAAGTAATTCACCATCATTCGGTTACGATCAATCTAAATCAACCCATCATATTATGTACACGATTCAACATGCCAACTATTAAGCAACTTATTAGAAATACAAGACAACCAATCAGAAATCTCAAGAAAGCCCTCACTCTTTGGGGGTGCCCTAAGCGTCGAAGAACATGTACTAAGGTGTATGTGTGACTTGTTTAGATCATGAGTGGCATAAAAAGTAAGAAAACTACTTCTATATTTTCAATGATCACTACCGGTGAATGGGATAGGATGGAAAAAGGAACTCCATCCATTATTTTTTAAAAAAAAAAAAAAGACTCTACCATATCCCTCTATTGTGTATGAAGTTTATGATTTCCATTGGTGTAAATCCAATCACCTGAATTTAAGATGATAAGAAATTCTCCATTGCTAACACATGGTTTATCCATTAAGCGGATGAAATCTTATTTAAAAGGCATAAAACATAAATATTTGGTAGGCTCCCAATTTGACAAGAACAGACTAAGAGAGTCAACTACCCAACAAAATTTCATAATTAAATACCCTTGTTGTATAGGTAGATCTGATTGTGAAAGACCTATTTCTAGATAATTCATGGGTAGAGCCAAAAGGTGTGAACTATACAAGTCCCCAACAACATCATTAGTTGATTAAATATTAAATTAAAGTATAAACTAAAAGCTCTGGTGTATGGAGAAGATCTCACCGTTTAAGAAATAACCATAGATACGAAGGAAATAGTAATATTAGATTCTTACTATTTCAAAGATTATGCATATTACCCCGCTCAACTCCTGACTGTCTCACCCCCGCTTTTCACAAAAAAGAAATCGTTTTTGAAAAAAAAAGAAAAAGGAATTTTGAAAACAAATAATTAAATTTTCATTTTCTTTAGCCCACAGTTATATATATATATATATATATATATATATATATATATATATATATATATATAAAAGTTGTAATGAATATTAATAAATTGATTTATTTTATCATTTATAAAAAAATATAGTTCTATGAAATGATAGTTTTTAATTATAATGAAATAGTATGAAATATTTATATTCAAGTTGTGACGTAAAAGACAATGTAAATTTTATCTTTATATGAAACATGATATGCTTTTTTCAATACACCAAATAGACACTATATTAATATGGTTAAACAAACAATAAAGAGATTTGAAACAACAATATATGTATTAAGTTTAAAAAACAATTTTTTTTTGTTAAAATCTTATCTATCTTTTGAGTACTTGATCATTTATGATAACACAAATTTAGATATTAATTTTTTTTTAAACTTCCGTGTTACGTCCTTATCATCACATTTGTTTACTATTTACATATTAAAGAAATATTTTTTAAAGTTATGACAATGAAACAAATATGTCTTACCAATAATACTAAGAGTAGAAGTTATAAAGAAGATAAGATACATTAGTCATCATAACTTTAATATATAATATTATTATGACGTTAAGTACATTAATAGTTGTGCATTGATTTTATTTGTAAAAGTAAATAAATTACTGAAAAATATAAGGGGTAAAAATCATAAAAATAAAAATAAAAAGGTAAATAACTTGAGTGCATAAAAGACGTCTCATATTACAATCTCGTCAAAGACTACAATTGAATAATATATAGGGATAAATTTTTATAATTATGTAGCTAATGCATATAAAAATAATAATCTACATTATTATATGCACAAAGTAATAAAGCTGGAAATAAAAAAATCTAAATACATTTCGAGCAAGAAAAGAATAGCGACAAAAACAAATTATTACATATGCATAAAAATAAGCAATGATGTCATATAATAATTTACTTTATCTTTGATTTTCTTTGAGAGAAACATAAAACATAACTTATTCTCATATTCTTTGGATTGAAATAAGATAGTTATATTAATTCTACTTAATAATAATAAAATATATGTACTTAAATTACTATTACAAGTCAAAGTAAAAAAAGTATCTAATAAAAGTAATTCTTAACTTTGGTTAAGAAAAGAGAAAAGATATCAAATCACCATTGAAGTTGTTTCGAATTTTCAAAAAGACAATTTAACTTTGAAATTGTCATATTAACCCACTTAACAATTTTGAAGATATAATATTATACTATTTTTCGATCGACCTCGATAAGAACCAAGTGTGTTCACACACTAATAATAACATGACACGTGTTAATTTCATTTTCTTTTTTAATTTTTAGTTTTTCCTTTATTTTTTTTCTTTGTTTCTCTCTCTCTCTTACTTTTTGAATTTTAATTTTAATTTCTCTTAAATTTTGTTTCATCTTCCACCTCTCACTTTCAATTAATTCATCCTAGGGATGTTCAAAATCGAACCGAAACCGATAAGCTGAACTGATAAAAAAGTTATTGGTTTATAGTATTGGGTTATTGGTTTAGTGATTTTGATAACGGTTTTGATCTTTTTTTTATCAGGTTATCTGTTCTTAACGGTTTAAATTTTTTTCTTAACGGGCTAACCGATCTCCCGATAGTAAATTAAATAATTATATTTATACCATTTTGTATATAAATTCCTCGACTTAGAGTTTAATTTCTTACTTTTATTTTTGGTTGTCTCAAACACTTGATTATTCTACAATGTAAAACGATTTGCTTTTGAGCAAGATGTAACTTGTGAACTCAACTGTATTGTTTATTTGGTTTGTCAGCTTGTTTCTAAGTGATTTTCAATGTTTTTTCTTTTGTATCAAATCTTAACGGTTAAACTGATAACCAAATTGATAACGATCAAAAACCGATAAATCAATAACCGATAAGTCCATATTTTAATGGTTCTATAGTGGTTAGCATCTCTACAAATCAATAACCAATAAGCCAACCTAATTCATCCCTCCATTTTTTTTTCTTCCCGTCCCCACCCCCATATGTCAAATAAAGTCTCGCTCCCATTTTTTTTTTCTTCTTCTTCTCCAATCAAAATCTTTATAAAATTCATGCTATTATTTAGACTATTTAAATATTGATAACAAAACTAATTATTTTTGTAAGAAAATTTAAAATTTTGAAGTATCATCAACTATTCATTTTCATATAAATTCAAATTAAAAATCATTATTTTAAAAGAATCAATTAATTTCTCAAAAACTGAAAGAACTTAATTGAAATCAGATAAAAAAATTATATGATCCTAATCATCTCATTAATTTATCTCATTTTCATAAAACTTCAAAACTAGAAATGATAATTTTGAAAGAATCATAAGTCTCAAAAAATTGAAAAAATTTCATTGAAATTTGGACTAAAAAATCAAATAATACCTACAAATCATCTTGAAATCTAATGGGTTTATCATATTGTTAAAATATAATAAACTATTTAGATATAGTTTTAAAATTGAAGAAAGTTCAACTAATAGTAGTAAAAAAGGGAGATGGAGTTGTGGTAAAAGTGACATTTAAAGTGAGAAGCTTAATGAAGATGAAAATGAATTTTTGAAGAAGAATGAAGAGTGAAAAAGGAAAAAATAATAACGAGCAAAAATTTAAATCATAAGAAAAATAGAAAATGTATTTTATAGCAAAATATTTGTAAAAACAAAATTATATTCATTTTTTTAATTTGTTCACGCTCTTAAGAGAGTGCATACGCTCTCCACGCCAGGTGGACAAAAAAAATGTAATAACATCAATCCAGAATTATTTAGAGGGGTAATAAGATGTTTGAATAGTTTAAGTGTCTTATTGATAATTCAGGACAACTTTAGGTGTCACTTTATATCTTTTCTCTTAAAAAAATATTCTTCTAAACAAACGACAAATAAATAAAGAAATAAAGGAGAAAGTACTACAATACAAACATCGTTTTTACAATTTTCATTATCAAATAAATATGAATTCAATAAATCAATTCAAAATAAATTATTTAATTATAAAAATATAAAACACAAAAATTATAACAATTGTTAATATGGTATTGTTTTATGTATGGTATATGTATATACCTATTATGTCAAATAAAAAAATATTTATCAAAAAAGGGGAAGTAATTTAAATATACTCTAAGTTATGAAAATTTTAAGACTATTTTATGAGTACTTATTATTTATAAATATATTAAATTAGAAAAAATTCAAATATTAGAAGTTATATTTGTCATTTATAATATGAAAATGGGCACAAAAAAATTATTGACGAAACAAAAGTCAAATAACTTAAGCATAAATTTAATAACCTTATACGTGCTCTAAATAACAATAATTATATGAATAATGTAAAAATCAAGCAAAAAAGATATCAAGAAAAAATATTAAATAAATAAAAAATAAAGTAATACACACAAGCATCATTTTTACAATTTTCATTATAAAAAAATATGAACTCAATAAATCGATTTCATCAATTCATAATTTTTCGAACGCATATAGTTATCAATATTCATTTCACAAACGACTTTTATTGAAGAATATTATTCTTCAAGATTAAAACATAAATATAACACCACATATATATATATATATATATATATACTATTTCAAATATGAAATAACAGAACTGATCATATTTATAAAATTGGAATGATGCAATACCATAAGGTGTTTTAAATTTTAAATTAAATATTAAGGAGTTATGAATATGAAAAGAATATTAAATGGCTAAAACATTTCATCATTTATACCTCAAAATTAAACTACATTCTTATCTATCCATATATAATAAGAGAAGAAAAAAAATACATGTCAGCGCCACAACTAATCTTAAAATTTTAGTATTTAAAAAAAAAACAAATTTACAACAAATATTATTCTTAATGTTTTTTTTTTTTGAAATTTAAAAGGGAAAAGGGTTAAAAATACCCCTTAATTTTAGTTTATTAGTTGAATATACCCCTTGAGTTAAAACAAAGTTATTTATACCCTCGTTGTTATCAATTTCATCATTTATACCCCTCAATTGACGGAAATCCTCAAATCAATTAAAATTGGCTCGATTTCGTAAAAATTACTCCTTCCCCATTTTAAATCCATGCCCGACCCATCTAAAATCCTAACCCAAAAACAGCACGAAATTCCCAGATCAAAATTGAATACAAAGACCAAAATGGGTTCTTGAACTTGATATATTTTAGGGAAAATAATGTAAAGATGTGGGTTAAATGATTTTGTGTTAGGTTCTTAGATGGGTCGGGCATGGATTTAAATTGGGGAATGAGTAATTTTTATGAAATTGGGTTAATTTTGATTGATTTGGGGATTTCCGTCAATTGAGAGATATAAATGGTGAAATTGATAACGGCGAGAGTATAAATAACTATATTTTAACGGCAGGGGTACATTAATTAATAAACCAAAGTTGAGGGATATTTTTGACTCTTTTCCTAATTTAAAAACATGAATTCAAATTTCAAAATATCTTAACCGTCTGTTGTTTGTATATGAGTAGGAATTACATTTTAATGCATTTTTTTAATAAATAAAAATACGGCCAACTCAAAAAAGATTTGTAAATTTGAATTCAAATTTTAAAATATATTAATCATTTGTTTGTTTGTGAGTAGGAAATGTTTCTGTACATTTTTCAAAAAAAAAACAACTCAAAAGAATTGTAACTTCCGTAATATTTTTTCATTTTAAAATTTTTTAATTTCTTATTTTTTAAATACATGTTTTAAAAAAAACTGAATCATCATATTAGACTATAAAATTGCTTTCAAAATAATTTAAACGTCCTCTCATGTTAGTATCCTGTCATGTTAGTTTTCTATTTTCACTTATCTATTTTCATTCTAAAATCACTATCTTATTTCATTCTAAAATTTCATAGGAGAAGACAATAAGAGAAATCGTGACGATCTCAATTGATATCCAAGGTATAATTCATTATACTTCAATTGTTGCATGTGCCCGGTCTTAAAAATTATTTCTTTTTCGAATTGATTCTTTAAAATGACACTATTATGAACACCATGTAATATTAGTACATAAAGTTACTTTTTGTTTTTTATATTAGGACCACAATTAGTTGTTCTCTCATGTTAGTTTTTTATTTTCATTATCTATTTTCATTCTAAAATCACTATTTTGTTTCATTCTAAAATTTCATAGCAGAAGATAATAAGAGAAATTGTGACGATCTCAATTGATATTCAAGGTATAATTCATTGTACTTCAATTTTTGCATATGTATGGTCATATAAATTACTTCTTTTTCGAATTGATTCTTTAAAATGACATCATTATGAACACTATGTAAGATTAATAGATAAATTTACTTTTTATTTTATTTTTATTAGGACCACAATTAGTTGAATGATTTGTATTTTTTATGTGAAATTTAAATTGGAATACTAACATATTATGGATAATCAAGTTACATTTTGTTGTTTTTATTAGTACCAATTAATTAAGATCTCTTTTGGTTGAATGTTTTGTGTTTTTTATGTGAATTGAGTTGTTTCCTTTTCTAGATCTCAAATAAAAGTAATTAACTCAAAAGTTATTTAATTATGAGAAATTATGTCACAAAAAAGTCACTCAATTTAGTATCTTTTTCTTATAAAATTACTCAATTAAATTTATATAATAAATATCTAATATGAGAAATAACTTAATTTTTTTATGTCATAAAAATAAAAATTTCACAAACAAAACAAAGTTAAAAAAGACCCTATCATAAAAATATAAAACAAACTATATTTTTTATGTTTAGCTTTACTTATATAACAATTAGACATGTATACTTATAGAAGAGTTTTAGAATTTTGATCAATTTGAAATGAACAAAGAATTGTGATATATTATCGTAGACAAATTTTTTAATTGACCATTTGAATAAGAAATTTATTATAAAGATAAATATAAGTATTTAACAATTATTATGAGAAAAAACAATATTTTGATAAATTAAATATTATAAAATTATCTTTTACATAAAATGATTAAAAGAAAAAGAGAAGACACATGTAATTACAATTAATTATTTTTAAATTAGTTCAAATTTTTGTAATTGCATTTACCTTTCTAAAATTTGAGTTATAGGGAGTAATGGTTCCTAAAATATAGGTCATATAAAAAATTTCTTTTACATTTTTAAAATTGCACAATTCATTTTTCTTAAATTATAAATTTGAACATAACATTTTTTAAAGGGAAAATGATCAAAACTATCCCTCAACTTTAATTTATTAGTTGACTTTGCCCTTACCGTTAAACTAAAGTTAATTTTACCCCTACCGTTACTAATTTCACCATATATACCCCTTAATAGATGGATAACGCTAAATTAACTCAAATTAACCCAAATTTTTAAAAATGATTCATCCCCATTTAAAACCCAATGACCCGACCCCTATCAACCATTCTCTCAAATTAACCCAATCCTCCATTGAAACCAACTGGTTAACAATCATCAGTCTCCTCTCTTTATCCCCCCAAATCTCTAACCAAATCCTTTCTCCAATCCTACGTTCCTCACCTCAATACAAGAACTAGAATCCAAAGAAAATTCAAAACCTCTTATTTGTCTAATTTTTTACACTGTGTCTTCATATCTAGCATAATGTAGCAAAAAAAAAGAAAAGAACATGTTATAATCGAATAAAATTAGGCTGATAATATACAAAATAATAATGTACTGAAAAATATGTACAAGTTTAATTTCTTTATTTGATCCTGGATGAGAAAAGAGCAAATATATTTTTCTTAGGAGATGACAAATTTGTCTTATATTTTTGGTTGAATCAATTTCCTTAAGAGGTTATTCAGAAGTTATTAGGCCCAAAAATTGCTAGACAAAAGGATGTTATTGAGTTTGTTGTGATGAAGTTTACTGGGCCAGATCCATCTCTTCCGCTTATTTACTGAACCTTTTGTGATTTGTATTCTAAAAATATATATGTATAGAATACAATGATGAATTTTCATACTTCATTAACTATGAAAGCCTCAATCTCTTCTTTTCTTACGTCTAGATCTTGACAAGGATGAAGCTATTTATACATATTTTGAGAGAGACCTTTTAGAGAGTGAAAGCGGCAAAGATACTCACTTGTTTTTGTTGAACAAAGAGCTTTCTCATTCAACGGGGAGAGGATTTCGGTAGAGATTTGGGGGACAAAGAGGGGATATTGGTGATTGTTTGTACTAGTTGATAGGGCTTCAATGGAGGATTTGGATTAATTTTGAGAGAATGGCTAAAAAAGGATGGGTTATACGGGTCGAGCATCGGGTTTAAAAATGGGGAATGTGTCGCTTTTTAAAATTCAGGTTGATTTGAGTAAATTTGGGTATTTTCGCCAAATGAGGGGTATATATTGTAAATTTAGTAACGATAGGGGTAAAATTAACTTTAATTTAACGCCGAAGGCAAAGTCAACTAATTAACTAAAGTTGAGGGGTATTTTTTTTTATCCTTTTCCCGTTTTAAAATTATTTAACGAAATCTTCAAGTATTTATAAATTATATTTTTTTAAAAAGTAAATTGTTAAGATGAAAAAAATTTATCTATTTGTATATCTTTATATAATAGGAGAAGAAAAAAGGTCATATTTCTGTATCACGAAGTTTTAGAATTTTAAATAATTAATAATTAATTATTATATAACTTTTATCTATCTATAAATAAAAATAGACACATATCATCAACTTACACAAATAATGACAGATATCAACTTTTCAAAATAAATTTAACTTTTATTTAAATATATTTTATAGATTAGTAAGAATTTGATTTTTTTAGTGAGGACAGATATAATTTTTTTTTTTGAAAATACATCTAAAAAAAAAACTACAGTTCCATATGCCCTAAAAAACTTTTAGATCATATCACTAAATTTTTCTAATTATATTTTATTATAAGGATAACAATTTTAAAAAGGAAAAAGAAACTTACATAAATTAACATTAACATTGATTTTAAAAGGAAAAGAATATTGTCACTTTAGTTATATCTCTAAACTGTAAATTTTTCTAATTATATTGATTAAGAAAATAGTATTGATGTATTTTTCTTTTATTATTTAAATAGTATTGCTTTGTATTTTGAGATAAATGTCAAAAATACACTTAAATTATATATTTTTTGTGAGTTTCATACACCTTTCTCTTTTATACAACTCTCATCATGGTATGTGTAGTATATTTTCTATTTTATTTTTAAGAATTTTCACATCATACTACAATATAGACAAAACATTTAATCTTGACAAAAAAAATTATCAGTATTAGTTAAAATTAAAAATTAAAAACTATTATAAAAAATAATATTTTCTTTATAAAAAATGTAAAATATTTTTCTTACCCTAGGCAGGCCATCACTTCCTTTCACCCCAAAACCCGCAACCCCAACCCTATCATTTTTTTTAGTTTTTTTATTTGTTAAATTTATTTTATAAAAGTAATTCATTTTCTTTACTTCATCTCCTCCCCCTCCTCACATACTAATTTAGATATTATTTTATTTTCTTAAAAATATAATTCTATCCATCCAACTTAATCCTCCGCTTTCCATTTTTTCCCCAGTGTTTAGATATGCATATCGAAAATATTTTTTACTTGCCGCTACAAGACTCTTCAAATTTTTGTAGTTATTTTTGTTATATTCGGTACACTAGCGAATTTTTTTTCTAAAAATGTATGTACGTGCATATCTAATACAAATGAGAAAAAGCGTAAAAAAAAAATTAGGAGTGGAGGATTAAATAGGAGGTAGATTTTTATTTTTTAAAAATAAAATAATATCAATTTCTATCGGGGCCGGGGGGATGAATGGGTAGGTTTTTTTTCAAAAGGGGATGGGAGGATGAAGTATGAAATTTTTAAAAATATTTTATAAATGATTTTCTTTAAAAAAAAAAAAGGATGGGGGTTGTTCGGGAGGGGGTACATGGAGGAGTTGGTGGAGTGGGCTCAGAAAAATAATTTAATTTTTTATATGGATAGTAAAACATTAACCTTTAATTTTTAATTAATGTTAATATATTATTATTTAATTTTTATATAGGTAAAATATTTTATCTATGTGGGATGCCATGTGTCAAGGTTTTCTCAAATAAAAGAGAGTGCATTAAACACACTACTGAAGTGTGTTTCTCAAACTAAAAAAAGATAGTTTAGGTATGAAACTAACAATTTCAATAGTTTAGGTACGGAACTCAAAAAAATGTGAATAACTTAGGTGTGTTTTTGACACTTATCTCTTATATTTTTATAAAAAGTAGAAAAGACTAAGTAAAAAAGGCTAAATGACCTGGGAGACCTCTGTACTTGGTTATATTTGTCAATTGAACGCTTCTATTCATCACTTTGCCAAATGAACTTTTACACTCGATGAAAACTCAATTTTCAAAAACTCTGACCATTGACCGAGCTTATGTGGTATTAAAATAGTTTAGTTGGTAAATGTGCGATCACACACATTTTAAAGCAAGTGAATGCGATTTTTTATTTAAAATTTATTAAAATTATAAGATTAAATTTTAATGATAAAAAATCTCAAACCCTTTTGACCTGATTTTCTTACCATAATTTAAGATTTATTTTTTTAAAAAAAGACAAAACATTACTATAAACGTTTTTTCTTTTTTTTTGAAAGGAAAATATATTTTTCTTTCATATTTGGTTTATTCTTTTCTTTAGGAAAAGGCTTTTGAATAGGAAAATTTTTTATATTAATTATTTTTTTCTTGTAGAAAATGTTTTAGTACTCTATGAATATAAGTTTGTTTCTTCCAACATCACAACAACAATAGAATCCACAATGTAGTCGTTTACAGTTATTTGTTTAGGGAGAGCTTTATTCTCTCTACAGTTCTAATGTTTTTCTTTATATTAGTTTTGATATAATAATATTTTAATTTTTAGTATTATTTTTTTAATGCAATTTGTCAATCATATGATTTGCAAATTATAAACTTCTACATCACGTCCTAATCATCTCCTTCATATCCCCAAGACCCCCCTCCCTCCCCTTCTATGTTCTTCTTCCCCATCCCTTTTCTCTTCTTCCTCAGCCCCAAGTCCCAACTCCACCCTTTTTTCTCTACTTCTTCAGCCTCAAGTCCCAACCTCACCCTTTTTTCTCTGCTTCTCCAGCCCTATGCCTTTTCTATTCTTCTTCTTTAACGTACATCTCATCACCATAATCATCAAATATAAAATTATAGAAAGTTCTTGCAAGAAAACACATCATTTACCGTATTTATATTTTTAAGATCTATTGATTGAATTTACTCATCAATAATTTTTTCCCAACTCGAAGTTTTCTTGATTTTTTTCAATAAAATAAAAAATAAATGGAACCTAAAACATGTATTTGCAAGAGCTAATTACAACTTAATATATTTTGATGATTGAGAAAACTTTAAAGTGTGAACATTGAAGAAAGATGAAAATGAGATTTTTCTTTTGTGGGTGAGGTGTAGAGAGTGGGTAATAATGAAGAAGATGAATTTGGAAAGAGAGAGAAAATTGTACTTTTTATTTTTTAATATTTGTATATTTTAAAATGTAATTTCTGTCATTGGAAAAATAATGATAGTAATGACGTGTCATTAAAAAATTACATGGTATTTTAGGGGTAAAATGAGAGTATAACACGCACACATATAGGATGAGAAATGAGTTTAAGATATTGTGTTCGAATGAGTTTAAAGGTTCATTTGGCAAAATGATGAGTAGAAGAGTTTAATTGGCAAACAGAGTCAAGTACACGAGTCCCACGAATCATTTCGCCTATATAAAATAAAAAAAAATTGTCCATCCGCAATTCTAAATTAATAAAATATATACCAAAATCGTCCACTAATTAACAAAAAACTTTTAAATGAAGAAAATTAATAAATAAATTTTAAAACATTGTCCATAAGCCATTTTTAAATAAATAAATGCAAAACCATCCACTAATTAGCATGAAACGGTTAAAGAGATACACTTTACTTTCTTTTATAAAAAAGGATTTTAAATGAATATTTTCAAATTTATCTTCTTTCAATTTATAATCGGAGAAGAAAAAGTGTCACGTGTCAGCAGAATAAACATACTTTTTAAAACTAATTAAAATTAATGATGTGTAATTAGTTTGAAAAATAATCTACTATTCTTTTAAAATGATTTTAAATCAATTCTTCAATTTAAATGAAATAAAATTTTCATATTTTTAAAAAAATTAACGTTATCTAACTGTAAATTATAGATCTTATCTTTATTTTTAATTAATTAATAAAATTCAAAATTATAAATATTAAATCTGCATGATAACATAATAAATATTAAAAAATAATAAATTATAACATTTTTTACGGCATATTAACTCTTCATTTTGGAGTCCTAAAAATTTTCACTATAAATCAAGTGCACGTTTAGATTTTTTAAAATAAAGTTTTCAAATTCGATATTAAATATTTGAACTACAAATATAGTTTTGTATTATTAAAAAAAGTATTGCTTTTGAATTATCCTCTTTTTTTTGCTTTTTGGATTTTAAAACAGTAATGTGGTTAGTGAAAAAAATAAATTCATATATAATAGCACATTTAGTAAAAAAACATCAAAAAGTTAAATAATTCAACTTCTATTATTAATGAATAATGACAAATGTCAACGTAAGTCAATATATTTAAATTATATTTTAAAATATACATTACAATTTTGTGGTTTCCGATTTTAAATTAAAAAAAATTTTAAAATTCAAAAATATAAAAAATAAACGAAAAAATGGATCTTACAAATTACAAATTACGTTTGAGTCTTAAAATTTACCAGGCCGGCTCTTGCATGTTGATTGGGGGCTCAAATTTCTATATATAAAAAGATTGTGTTTAATTTTTTTTTTGAAAAAAATATTTATGACGTGTATATATATATATTCTTTGTTAATACTCACATTCTTTATCCTTTTTAATTCTTTTTGCGTTCTACTTCTTTAAATCTTCGATAGTTGAATAATATTCTGTCAAAAATATGAATTAATAGCTCAGAAGTGTTAAACAAAGTAAATTACAAATATTTTTTTATTTTTTCATAACTTTTCATATTAAAATAGGTCATACCAAGTTATCAACTTTTTGAATAATTTTAACTCTTATATTTATTTAAAATTTATCAACTTATTATTGTAGAACTATATTATTAAACTATATTATTGATTCAATAAAATAATATTTTTTAATGTTGAATTGATAAAGTCTTGAAATAATTAACATCTAAAATTTTAGATAAATAAATAAATGCATATAACATTTATTTTAATTTTAGATCTCTAACTAAAATTTTGATTTAGGCCTCAAATTATGTTGAGCCTCACCTGCAAATTACATTGCTTGATCGATGATTCTGTGATCGGAAAAGATGTAGGATGGATCAAATCATATTTTCTATTATATAGAAGAGCCAAGTTGAGAACGACCAAGGGTAATTTTATCATTTCATAAATACTTTCATATTAATACCAAAATAAATAGAAGTATTTCTATTATCGGAGACAATAATGAAATGTATCACAAAATTCACCGACAAAGCAAACTACAAACACATTATAAATAAGTTGAAGTAGTAGAAATTTGAAAGGCTTTGAATCGATCTTTATGAATTGATTGATAAATGATTAGTATTCTATCATATGGAAGCTTATGGTACAATTACAAAAAGAAGATGATAATATTGTAGAAAATAGATACCACTTGCAAAATATATGAAGATCGATGAACTTTTTCAAAGATATCAACAACTCATAATCTAATGCAATTCTCTATTTCCTTGCTGCATAGATTTTCTTGGAATTCAACTTTCTCAATTTGGTTTGTAAACAACGCATTTATGTCGTATGAACATTTGAAAAAGAATCTTAAGTAATATATTGGAATTGTTTAATTTAAAATTAATTTGTGACAGAATTATATATCATATACTTAGAAAACTTCTACAACAGATAAACTACGGATTGACCTTCATATAATAATAAATTGTACTTTTTAGTCTTGATTTCAACTTCTTACAATCTTGAATTATGATAAATTCATGTCATTCGTTGAGAGTAAGAAGCATATTAAATATTAGATTATAAATACTTTATAATTTATAAATAAATATTTTCTCAATTAATATCAATACTTGAATTTGAGAATTAAGTTACTTTATCACCTTATTTATTTTAAAATTTTTGTTATTATCGACTAGATATTGATAAAAAAAACTATAAAACATAATTGTGAAAAAGTTCTGCATTTTCATTTTAGATTTTACTAAACAACAAAATATTTATAAAAAAAAAGCTTAACGAAAGTTTGTACTCACTCCATTTCAATTTATATAATGTTTATTTGACTTAAAATATTTTTTTTTAAAAGTACTTTTAAAATTTGTGGTTTAAAACAAACAATAAATATTCGTATGTGATATGACTATAAATCTTCTTACTAAGTATAAAATGTACATTTAAAAGTCAAAATGTTATTAAATAAACTAATACACCATTCTTTTGAAATTGGCTACTGAGAAAAATATGTCACATAAATTAAAGTTAAAAGACATAAATTTTCATAGTTTTAAGAGTTAATTACATTATATCTCTACTCTTTTCTCATCCGTACCCTGATCCCCCAACCTACCCACCCACCCCATACCAGCCCCCCCACACCCCCTCACCCCCCTAAAAAAATTAAGTTTGTTTTTAGAAAAATGTTTTAAACTTCAATCATCCCTACCATCATCCCCCCATCCCCCTACCAACCCCTACCCATACCAAAAAATAAAGTAAAGTTAAAGGACCAAAACTACTCTTGAACAATAAGAAAGGGTCTAAAAATACCCTTCATCCATGTTTTGGTCTAAAAACACCCTTTCATTCACCTTTCTGGCTCACATATACCCTTCCATTCATCTTTTTGGTTCACTTGTACACTTGCATCACTTTTTTGACTAACTTTATACCTTCATAACTAATAACCAATTTTTTTTTTATTTTTTATAAAAATATTTATTATTTGTCATTTTCTTCTTAGATTAAATAAAAAGTCATCTCTATTAATTATTTTCCACAATCTATTTACATGAAAAATACATATACCTTTTCAAGATCCCATTTATTTTTATAAAAAAATCTAGTACTTTTTGTATTTTCTCTAATTTATAATTTTTTTTTGTAAAAAAGCTTATTTTAAATAATCAATATATCATTAAAGTATTAATAGTGACACAATATCATTCTTCCTTTTTAAAAATAAATTAATAGAAAAAATTATTAACTAAATTTTTTTGATAATTTGTGATATAAAAAAAATCTGACCAAAAAACAAAAGAAAAAGTTCCACAAACAATTTTATTTAAAATATTAACTTATTAAAAAGAAATTTTAAAAAAGAAGATGGATGTTCGTAATAATAGAGAAAATTTAAGTAGGAAATAGAAAAAAATGTGTATAATGTATTTCTAGATAAAATAAAATATTGTTATGAGTATGAAATAATAATTTTTTTTATAAAATATTAATCATCTATATCATGTTTTGATTTAATTAATTAAATATTAGCAGTAAAATTTTTTCATTTGTCCTGAGTCTACAATTCAAATAAAAAATTGAGGAAATGGAGAGGAAATTAGATCCAAAAATAAATAAACAATAAAAAATTATAATTCTTTTTATAAAAAAAATTGAGGTCTTGAAGAGGTATATTGTTTTGATTTGGATAAATAATGATAAATAATCTATTGAGATAAGCTTTTTATATTATCCAATAGGGGAATAATACATAATAAATATTTTTTAAAAATAAAGAATAGAGAGTTGTTAGTTTCAAGGGTATAAATGAGCCAAAAAGATGAATGTAGGGTATTTTTAAACTTTTTCCTATAGTCAAGGGTATTTTTGACCCTTTTCCCTTAAAAAAAGCTCACTCCCTACTAGACCCTTACCCTCAACCAACCCCCACCATTCAAAAATATTAAGTTTGTTTTTAAAAAATACTTTTAACTTCAAATATTTGTTTTTTGTATAACTTACATAAATCCCATCGATAAAATCTAAATTACATCCTATCCCTACTTTTTTCTGTTTTACAAAAAATTCTTAAAATGTAAGTCATTCGGATACATAGTTGGCTGTCAGGATACATTATCTGTGATACATTATAAATATGGTTGTTGTGCTTAAAAAGGATAACAAATCACAAAAATCATATTAAAATCCCATAAAGTATGGTATTTAATTACTCTTCAAAGTGTCAATCAGAGAAACTAAATCTTAAAATAACAAATCTATTCAAAATCCAAAATCCCTTTTCATCTTTGCCCCTACTTCAACGGAAAAAAAATTCAAGTAGGATTCAAAATTTTTGTTGAAAATTTGATAAGATACGCGATGAATATTTTGATTTGACTGACACTCTCGAAGGAAGAAAAACTTGAAGATCGCAGCTTTTGGGTTCTTCGAATTCTACATAAATCTCACTATGATTGACGATCAAGTCTGAATTTCTTTGACAACTTTTTTGGTATCTTTATTTTTGTGTTAGTGATTGCTTGCCGTTGTGATGACAGATCTAAAATATGGATGCAACTGAAAGTTGTTATTTTATAATTAACTTGAGCAAAATTAGTTATATTTATTTTCCATAAATTCGATTTTCGAGTTAAGATATTGATAGCAAAAAGTATCCAACACATATTTGTGTGATTTAATCATTGTTTTTCATTCATGAATTTGTATATTGACCGATAAGTCATGATACATTACTGGTTAGAACTTGTTACATTAAGGTTTTGATGTATATGTTGGGTGTTTGAAGATTTATGAGTTATAAAGTATCACATTACGTGCATTTCTTTTTTGATTGTTGAATTTGTATAAACACATATAAATCGTGATACATTACTAATTTCAACTTGATTCAATTCTAGTTTGATGTGTATGTAATGAATTTTCTAGATGTGAGTCAGTGTGTTGTTACTATAACATATTAGGTACATATAAAGTTTTTCTTTATGCATCAATATATGAATTTCTTTATCAATATATAAACTCTCATGTATTGGAGTTAGTTTTCATTAGGCTATTATGTATCTTAAATTGATTTGATTGATATATGATGTATCTCTAACTTTCAAGTGAGCGCAGATGGCAAAAATCGTGGACAAGAAGGTCACAATTGAAGAACTTGTACTTTTTTCTGAAAGAAGATTGACAAACTTTTTTCTAGGCTACTAATTGATCTCAAAAGATTCACAATTGAACTCAAAGACTTTCTTGAACTCTACTCTTTTAACTCTCTCTGGAATGTGAATTATATATTCAAGAGTTATGGTTTATAATATGAAGGATCACAACAAAAATATAGCAATTCGATAATGGGGAATAGAACTTTTAACAGAAACATGAACTCAAGAACTTAAAATCAACTTATCTCAACAGTACTCAAATTTATGGGTAGAATCCCTAATATTCTTTTACTGATCTGAAACTAGATGTAGGGCGTGTGAACGAATTAGTCCAACAATATGATAGAATTAAATTCCTAGAATAACAAGATTCATTAAGAATCTTGAAGAAAAACTTGATTAGAAGCCTTGAATCCCTAGGTTGAAGGTAAAAAATCAAGAAAACCTTTCTTGAGATCGTTGAATTAGTTTCTTGAAATCTCTATGACAAGGATTATGATTTTCATTAGTGAACATGAAAATCTGATTATTTTTATACTTTTATTAGTCAAATAATTTGTTAATGGTATTCTTGAAGGTAAAAAGAATAAAATTACTATTTATAATATTTTCTCATCGGCTAATTCGTAGTAGCACTTTAGAGATTACTAAATTAGTCATAATATTTTACTAAGAAATTGGATTGACGAGAAATTGGTGGTGTTGGAATGTAGATTCAATTACCTTTAATTGGATAGTTTATGGCACCGGTAATTCTTAATATTCAAATTTATATGGTCGTTTAAATTTGACCCAAGTAGAATCTTACATCAAAATTTATTCAAACTTCAAGAACACCTATCAAGAACTCATCAACAACTTATATCCTTAAATTTTAAGAGCGAAATTGTGCTGAATAATCATGATTGGTGTGTGGGTGAAGGAACCCAACACTATGGAATCTTATATACCTCAAAGATCTCGGTTCTTGGTGAAATTTTGAATTTCATGAACAAACGCTTTGATCCTTTCCTCCTTTCACCTCTTTTCTCTTATTTTCGCTTCTTGATCTCTCAACTAAAAACCTAGACATTTATTAGGATTATAAAGCTGAACCTAAAAGGATTAGACCCTAAAAACCTTACTAAAAAAGAATTAAATCTGATTAAGTAAGGAAAACATCAAAATACCCCTCACTATTTTCGGCTAACTTTCCCTAACTGGACAACCTAACTTCAAAAGGTCATATCTCGCTCATCTGAACCGTAACTTAGAGAACTTGTTGGCATTGGAAATACAAATCAAATATATTTCATATGGTATCTTGTATCACACAAAACTCATCCTGTGCTAGGTGAAATTGTCGTTCCAAGGTTACCCTAAACTCATACTTTGCTCAACCCTCCAAAATTTTAGATTTCACTGTATCCAGTTTTGTTCTTTTAGAACTCAAGTTGTGATACACTAAAATTACCCTAAAGAAGTATAAGCGGTCGTATCAAGTAGAGAACCCAATTATTAGGTTGGGGTCGATCCCACGAGGAAAATGGTTTAGACTTAACTTTAATATACGATTACCTCTATTTCGTCAAATCCTTTCCGAAAACTAGTAATTAACGGGGGGCTTTTGTGAAATAAAAGTATTGCAATATTGTGAAATCTAGCAAGTAACAAGAGTAAATTGTTGGTGTTTATCAAGTAATGAACGAAACTGGGTGTAAGTGTTCGTCATAGGTTCATAACGTCATAATGCTAGCTTATAACAATTCTTTCGTAAGGTTTTGCATGCAAAGACATAAGTTATGTATCTCTAAATCATTGGTCTGGCATTTAGAGAATTTTACCCCGTACCTTGGTCTGGTTACGTGGGTTTAAATTACTAACCATTACCTTTTATGTCATTTTTAGCATCATATCTGATGTTTGTCTTAGTTATCACCTTGCACCAACCGAAACTAGCTTATTAGATAGTCTGCACTAAATCTATGTCGATAATTCTTTTGTTATTAACTATCCCCTTGGTATGGAAAATAGCAATAAGGTGAGTTTTAATACGTGCACTCGTTAAAAAGACTTCTAAATGAAAGAATTATGATACATGCAATAACCTAGTTGAGAATTGTTAATTAGCTAGGCTTATTTTGTTACTCACCCATGGCTCCCAGAATCATAGTTGTGGATTTAGTTACCCATGATTAGAAGAACACAATTAATATTTTTTGAATAATAAATAATGAAGTTACTTTCACAAGTTTGAAGAAAATCCACAAATTCTACTTTAAAATCAACAAAATTCACTTGAAAATCGATTACGAAAACTTGAATTAATTGAGATTATTTACCCTATTTATGAACACGTTGTCCTAAAATAAAATGAAAACAATTAAGGAAAGTTTGTCAAGAAAACACAACTTCAATCGACGACCCCACAGGCAGTCCATCGATAGAACGAAAGACCGTTGACTGCCTCCGTCGGTCCACAATTAGAATTTTCTTCAGCCATCATTTTTGCATCTTCTCTGATCCAATAGACGGACCAACAACACGGTTTGTCGATTCACTTATGGGAAATTGATGCTTCTCGTCAATCCATACTTAGCTTTTCTTCAACAATGGGTACTGGGATATATCTGTGATCTGATCGACGATTTGCTAGAAAGGTTTGTCGATCACACAGTTCAATTGATGGACCATCAATCTTTCCGTAGCCCCACACTTGGACAGAATTTCTCGAGTTGCTTCCAGATGCTTGGACCTCCAATCGATGATCACTACCTACGGTTCATCGATGGGACGACAGGTTGTTGATGGCTTTGTGGGTAACTTCTGCATTGATTTCTGCACAGCTTTCTGCATTTTCAATTTGGACAACTTTGCAAAACATAGATAAAACACATTAAAGTTACTACAAAAAGGTCCTAGACACAAACTAAATTTAAGGAAAAAACATTGAAAGTAGCGTGAAACCACGGTACATCAACACCCTCAACTTAAATTCATTGTTTGTCCTCAAGCGACAAACTATGACTCACCACAACACATTTGTACAAAAGTATCCTCTTTTAAGTTTTCGCAATCATATGGCTATCAATCCCGACTATTTTCATTTCTTTAGTGCATGATTTGACTCTTACACTCAGTAGGCTCATTCATGTGGATCAGACCATGTGACAGACGGACCACGCACCGACACCTCTACTCTTTTGTCTCTCACCAAGGTACCAACTTATCAAAGTTGCAACTAGTGCTTTCGCTTCAAAAGATATCCTTCTTTTTCGCATAGTGATTTCAAATTTGGGCATAAGGATCATTATTCAACACTCACGCTCAAAGAAACTTCACACCTAGTTGATACTTGTCTCCATAGGCTTGTCCTTATTTTCACTTCTTAAGTTCACCATATTAGACTCTTAGGATCACGACATGACTTTCTTGGCTTCTAACGTAGGCTCTTGGTCAGGGTTGATACATATGGGTACATTTTAGTGACTTATGGCCATCCTTGACATTACGGCTAAGCGTCCTAACTCTTTTATTGTTTATTATTCCCTACTCTTCCTTTTCTTGTACTCTTTGTCTTGTTTTCTCCTTTCTTTCTCCTTTTATGCAAATGACTATTACTTAAACGCTTCTTTTATTTTTATTTTTTTCTTCACTTGATTTACACTTTGACTGAGTCACTTATCTTATTCACTATTTCTTTTCCACATTAATACTTTCAACCCTACGTTTCGGGACATTACTTATAATAGCCACCCTCAACCTATGGATTTTACATGAGTGAAGGTACACAATACCCAAGGTTAGGTCAGGGCCAAGACGAGATCGATTTCTTCATTAGCCACCCTCAACTTATGCTTTTGGCCTTAGTTCAGGTATACATCTCCAAGGAGGGACCAGGGCCAACATATTATGCCCAGGGAAGATGAGTTGGGGTAGAAAAGAAAGGTATACTGTAAGCTCAAAATATTTTGGTAAAAAAATGGATCAATTTCATTTGGTTTTCCTAAATGTCTAACACAATTACTTTTTGCAGGACTAACCGGCCAAGTTCTTGCTAGGTACCAACAGTAGAAAAACAAACTTCCCTCACACTCTCTTAACACCTCATTACCCTATTAGATTATCGGACACCTAGTTCGAGTGTTAGATTGAGGGTCATGGAATGGTGCATCTCTATGCCATGCTTAGAGACAACATATTAAACATTCATTATGCCTAATCATGCAAACATTCTCTTTAGAACGGGTTATCATTCATATTTAGCCATCATGCTTCAGATTTAACATTCATACTTTATACAAGATACTGCACATGCCAGTTCAACAGTAAAAAAACCAGTCTCTTGGGGAAAAATAACAAAGGCAAGAAAACCACCACCGAGAGAGGATCTTGAGTTGGCCTACTCAGATCACCCTAGCACTTACTTTCCATTTACCCCACCCCAAACAAATACACTAGCAATTTCCCCAATGCATAAAAACATTTAAGTAAAGGTTGTAGGTAAAGCAAACCTGAGGCGTATATCGCCGAAAATCAACAAGTCGGCGGGTCTGGTTTCCCGAAACTCGCTCCCTCAGTAGTTAGGCCACCATCAGTGGTGGACACAACAATATTTGCACCCTTAGTGGTTCTCCTCTCAATATCCGCAAAACTGGAGCAAGAATCCTCAAGAGCTAACTCAGGAGCCCTAATTTGTTCGGCCTCCTTATCAAGCAATGAAGCTCTCCTAGCATCCTCTATCTCAGTACACTCATTCTTCCTATATCGAGTCTCATCACTCTCTCTTGAATGGTGCCTCTTGGCACGCTTAGTGGCGAGGGTGGCGGTGCAGTAGTGGTAGTGAACAGTGCAACAAATAATGTATCCTCTATAAGCTCTGCAGGTGCGGCCTCAAGCTCGGGTACCCTCATGTCTAAGATAGCATCTAAATCAGCCCTCGAATTCGCCACATTTGCCTGAAGAATCATGAAATCAGTGGTAGGCTTAGGAGTGTGAGGATTATCAACTTAAAAGCATCGAGGAGCTGGTGGAACGCCTGGATCCTTCTCTTCGGCTGCGGATCTACCTTTTTCTCAATCCGGTTCTCAGCATCAGCAATGGATCTCTGCATCCAAGGTTTGATATGGTTCTTCAAGGTAGACATCTTGGACTGTAACTTCTAGACCCTACCAAGTGAAACCAATGTTGCTGATGGAGGCGTAGACCAGGTGGAACTCGGTGCCCTACTAGTGCCCGAGGTAGAATCGACCGGGGCGGTAACGGTAGGATGTAATGTAGCATGATCAGCCCCTTGGGCTTGCCCTACCATATCCGCCAAGTTCTTACCTAGCGACTGTATCTCTACTCTGGGCCCTCTACTTGGTTCTGCCTCATCGGCCTCATCCCTAATTAGACCAATATTTACTGACTCTCTAGGAGTACGGAGGACCTCTATGTGCCATATGGGCACTCCATCAGTCCTACACAACTGAAAAACTATGCAGCAAATGGGTAAGTGGTTGTCTTTGAAAACCCTCTCATGGATAACAGAGATAAACAATTTTGCAAAGGCAATCTCAAACCTAGCGACCATCGCTGCTACCAAGACCGCTCTATCCCAAGTAAGTGTATTATTTGCAACTCCGGGGGATAGGATGTGGCGGACCAAAAGACAGATGAACTTGGCTGCAAACGTTAGGTTTGCCATCTTGATAAGGCCTCTAGGGTCAGTCACCTAGACCGCTCCCTCACTGTCTATGGATATCTGTTGGGCAATCCACTTCTTGGTGGAGTCTCTCTCATCTCGGTCCCACATAAAAATGACCACTATTGACCATGTTCCACATGTAGTAAGAATCTAGGGTGAGGGGGACCCTCCCGGCATCAGCGGCCTCACAGTATAGGAAGCGGCGAATAGTAGGAGAAGAAATATCAACTCGGCGGCCTTGAACACGGACATTCATAGAGCATATAAGTAAGAGGCATAGAACTCTCACACCATCTTCCACACTCCTAGCCATAGACTTGAGCTCGTGGCGGGTAAATAAGGTATGTATCGCAGGTACTATGTGTAGGCTACCTATCTGAACTTGCCGCTCCACTGCTAAAGTTGGAGTCATCACCCCTTTATTGTTCAACAACTTCGCATCCCTGTAAACCTGGTATTGTCCATCTATGTACCATTGGTCGGGCTGATCATCAATCGGTGCATGGACCTCAAACTAAGGCGCTAGAGTAGACTCTGTACTCTAGGCCTCATCAGATGAGGCATCTCGGACAGGACAGGTTGAGAGAGTAGCTCCCTAGGATCTGGAACCAAAGGCAGTGGCCTCATTCGACCATGTAGAGTGGGACGACTCAGAATTGGAGGTTTCTTAAGAACCCGACACATACCTAGAAAGTGAGCTAGTCAGTGTGCGCTCCTCATCATGCTTGGAGGCAGTGACTACGCCGGATGCTACCCTCTTAAGCTTGCCTCGAGTGGCTGAACAGTCGTTGTCTGGTTTTGGGTGTATAGGGGAACATACTCAGGGTCTCGCTCATTATTGGACGACGCATTTAAGCACCGGGATAGAGCAACTAAATTGGTCTGTCCACTGGAATAGACAATATTTGGTTTGGGGGCCATTAGTACCTGAAATTAGAGTTGTCAGTTTCATTATAATCAGACAAAACATACAAAAGAAGCAAAACAAAATTTTGAAATAAAAGACATAGTGAAGTGCAGAATTGTAGAGCTGGGCGACGGGCACTATCGACGGTCCGTCGATAGGGTCCGTCAGTGGACACTTACCAAATTTCAGAAGTCACAGGTACAGAGAACTTACAGTTAGAAATGACGGACGTGCAGAACGGCTCGTCGATCAATCAACTGACTGTAGTCCACTTCTGTTGTCAGACACTTAGAAAACTTCTGAATGCTTCAGAGATCAAGGTTTAAGTTAGGAACAATAGACGTGAAGAACAGCCTATCGATCAATCAACGAACCGTAGTCCATTTCCAACGTCCCAGAGTTGAGCAAATACAGGTTTCAAGAATCGACAAACCCCATCGACGGTCTATCGATCAACCAATGATTCATAGACGGGGTCTAGTACCGTCGGTCAGAGATAGTTTTTTCAGACATTCTTAGCACCCCTCAAATGGAAAAATTTAAGCATATACCAAGACACACAACATTCAATAATAATCAGCAAACCACTTTGTCATTCCCAGGGTTTGATTTTGCAACTTTTGATCCTACATTCTAAGAGACTATCAAGCCCTAAGTCAGAAAAATAACAAAACAAACAATAAGCAGAGTTCATTGATACTGTTTTCACCCCCAACCCATGAATTTTCTATCAATCTAAAGGACATGGAACTCAATTTTTAAAAGTTACTCATGTAAAGTTGTCCCCAAGTCAAGACCCACATACACTCTATTCGTTTTCTCAAACAAATGAACGATAATTTGTTACGCGAATGAGAATGACATACCTGTACGTTGTAGTGGAGTGAATGTGTAGGTGAACTTTCAACAACAACCGACGTTTCGCCTTCAAACACCGACCAGAAAATTCTAGAAATGGATGGGGAATTTGGGGGATTAGGGTTTTTGGAGTTTTGGGAAGTGGAGAGAATGAGAAATCAAAAGGGAATTTAGATGGATTGAATGTTGGAGTGAATAGGGGAATAAGGGAATAACGGGAGGGAAACAGTTGGGGGAGAATTTGAAAAGGTGTGAGGGTAACCGAAAGGGTATGTTATATAGTCTGTCAAGTCGGCTCGGGTTAGGTCACGGGTTTTTGGAACTCACAGTTCCCCATAGACGGACTTTAAGTCATTCGACGGTCCGTCGACTAATCCATCTATTGTTCCTTAACATATAAGACATTGAAAATCATACATGGGATACACGGACACAATCTATAGTCTGTCAATGGGACAACGACCCATCGGTTGGTTCGTAGATCTATGCACCAAACCAATTTATGCAGATTTCTTATGGTTTGGTCCTTGCACATTGAGCACCCAACAAGCCATTCTTTTTGTGTGTTCTGGACACTTTTTAGACACGAGACCTAAACTACTCTCTAGCCAACAGACTAAAAGCTATAAAATAAAATTACACATGACATTCGAGTAAAACAAAATGAAACAACATAATGAAATTATTTCTACAAAGAAAAAAAACCTTTTGTTGGCTAGAGGATACACCTTGGGTTGCCTCCCAATAAACGCTTGATTAAACGTCGTGGCATGGAGCAAGACCCTTGATTACTCATACTTCATCAAGGTAATATGACTCAACCACTTCATGGGCACTCTCCACATACCCGAGGTAGATTTTGATTCTCTGCTCGTTGAATGTGAACCTTGCACCCTCCTTGTTATCCAACTCAACCGCCCAATGTGGGAACACTTTAGGGACCAAGAATGGACCAGTCCAATTGAACTGGAGTTTGCCCGTAGACAAGACCAACCAAGAGTTAAACAGAAGTACTAAATCCCCAACAAGATATTCAAACTGCTAAATCTTTTGGTCATGGTACTTCTTGATTCTTTGTATATGGCTGAACTTTCATATGATTTTAGGCGAAACTCATCAAGCTCATTCAACTCATTAAGTCTCTGACCTACTACTTCATTCCAATCCATCTTCAATTTTTTTTATCGCCCACATAGCCTTGTGCTTTAATTCAACCGGCAAAAGACAAGCCTTCCCATATACAAGTTGATATAGAGACATACCTATGGGAGTCTTGTATGTTTTTTGGTAAGACTACATAGCATTATCAAGCCTCCTTGACCAATTTGTTCTATTAGCATTCACCATTTTTTACAGGATCTGCTTGATTTCTCTGTTGGACACCTCAACTTGCCCACTAGTTTGCGGATGGTATGGAGTAACTATATTGTGGCGAACCCCATATTTCTCCAAAAATTCATTGAACAACTTGTTGCAAAAGTGGGACTCCCCCCTCCCCCCGCCATCACTGATAATAACCCTATGTGTGCCAAATCTTAAAAAATATGTTTTTTTTTCAAAAACGCGGTGACACTCTTCCCTTCATTGATGGAAAGTGCTATGGCTTCGACCCATTTTGACACATAATCCACTGCCACAAGAATATATTTCATTCCATGAGAACTCCCAAGCGGGCCCATAAAGTCAATGCCCCATACATAAAACAACTCAATTACTAAAATGGGATTCAACGGGAGCTCTTGCCTTCTTGAAATACCCCCATCTCTTTGGCACCTATCACATGCCTTGGCGAACTCATAAGAATCTTGGTGGATGGTTGGCCAATAGTACCCTTATTGCAAAATCTTATGGGCAGTCTGGATACAACTATGATTCCCACCCATAGGCGAAGAGTGGCATGCCTCCAAAACACTTAGCATCTCAACTTCTGGCACACAATGGAGAATAAGGCCATTAGCACAACTCCTATATAAATATGATTTATCCTACAAGAATCATGCATGAACTTTTTCCTTTAATGAAAGGACAAGTTCAGTGGAACTATATAACTAGCCAAATAATTCGCAAAATCGGTGATCCATGGAAGCAAGTCATGAAAAGTGGACTATTTATGCTCATCAGGGAAGGTATCATCAATTTCAGCCTTTTCAGCCAATCGCATAGCTTCATCCTCAAATCTGGACAAGTGATCGACAACTTGTTTTTTGGTCCCTTTTCTATATTTCACCTCAAAGTCAAACTCTTGCAATAGTAGTACCCATATAATCAACCTTGGTTTTGCATCCTCATTCGCCATCAAATATCTTAAAGCGGAGTGATCGGTATGCACTATGACTCTCATGCCAAGCAAATAGGAGCAAATTTTTTTGAAAGCAAATACCATTGCAAGAAGCTTTTGCTCAGTCACAGTGTAGTTCTTTTGTGCTTCATTTAGGCCTTACTAGCATAATAAATGGGGTGAAGGATTTTATCCTTTCTTTGTACCAACACTAAACCAAGCGCAACCCCACTAGCATCACACATCACCTCAAATGGCTTACTCCGATCTGGGGAAATAATAATGGGTGCAGACACTAACTTCTCCTTTAAATCTCCAAAATTCTCTCAAACAGGATTCATCAAAATAAAATTTACATTCTTTCTCAAGTAACTTGAACAGAGGATGTGCAATTTTACAAAAATCTTTTATAAATCTCTTGTAGAAGCCGCATGCCTAAGAAAACTCCTCACACATTTTACAGAGATGGGTGGAGGAAATCTCTCTATCACCTCAACTTTGGACCGATCAACCTCTATCCACTTTTTTAAGAAGTGATGACCCAATAAAATACCCTCTTTCACCATTAAGTGACATTTCTCCCAATTTAGCACAAGGTTGGAATCTTTACACATTTTGACAACCTTAGCCAAGTAACTCAAACAACGCTCAAAGGAGTTGCCAACAACTGAAAAATCATCAATAAACACCTCAATTGTGTCCTCCACCGTATAAGAGAATATCTATATTATACATATATGAAAAGTAACTGGTGCATTACACAACCAAAAAGGCATCCTCTTGAACGCAAAAGTTCCATATGGGCAAGTAAAAGTGGTTTTCTCTTGATCCTCCGGTGCAATAGAGATTTGATTGTAACCCAAATAATCATAAAGAAAACAATACCACCCTTTTCCTGCAAGCCTATATAACATATTATCCATCAAGGTCATAGGAAAATTTTCCTTCTTAGTCTAGGTATTCAACTTCCGATAATGCATACAAACTCTCCATCCGGTCACCAGCCTCATTGGGACAAACTCCTTCTTTTCATTAGGGACCATTGTCATTCCCCTCTTTTTTTGTTTCACACTGAACAGGGCATAGCCAATTACTATCTGCGATAGGATATATGACTCATGCATCCAACCACTTAATAATCTCCTTTTTCACTATATCTTGCATAGGTGGATTTAACCGTCTTTGATGCTCAATACTTGGCTTATCATTAGGAATGAGTTGGATTTTGTGTGAACAAAAACCATGTGGAATGCAAATAATGTCCACAATAGTCCAACCAATGGCTCGTTTGAACCTCTTTAACACCTCTAAAAGACACTCCACTTGCTCCACATTCAAATCCGATGCAATGATTACCGGAAAAGTTTCATCTTTTCCCAAAAATATATACCTCATATGAGGTGGTAGACCCTTAATCTCTAATTTTGGGGCCTTTTAATAGATGGTTTTTCATGTGGAGACTCGCGATGGTTCATATCTAACAATAATTTCTTTGGTTTGAACCGAACGTCACCTCGATAAAGTGCCGCAACCAATGGCCCATATTCCTCAATACCATACCTCTCAAAATTCATGATCACATTCGCTTGTACCTCAACACCAAGGCGCTCTTCGATTTGTAACTCAGACGTACTCTCAACCTTGTAAGATATAACAGATGCCATTTAGAGCTCACCACTCTGCATCATGGACCTAGAAATGTTGAACGTTCCTTCTTCATTGTTCAACCTAAACTTGATCTTCTCTTTTTCCATGTCAACCAAGGCGCGACCGTAGCAAGGAATGTCCTCCTAAGAATAATAGGCACCTCAAAATCCACCTCACAGTCAAGAATCACAAAATCGGCAGGGAATATAAATGACTCCACCTTTTACCAACACATCATGGAATATCCTAATAGGCCTCTTCACCATTCGATCGGCCATCAGTAACTGCATAGCAGTGGGCTTTGGGTCGCCTAAACCCAAATTCTTGTAAATAGATAGGGGCATGAGATTTATGCTTGCCCCAATATCACATAATGCATTAGCAAAGCGTAACAACCCGATGGTACATGGAATAGTGAAAGCGCCCAGATCTTCTTTCTTTTGCACAAGACCTTGTAAAAATAACACTACAATGTTGCATCTAATCATCCTCCTCAAAACTTACCGATCTCTTCTTAGTAATCATATCTTTCGTAAACTTGGCATAATCGGGCATTTGTTTGAGAGCTTCTATCAAACGGATATTGATGGAAAGCTGTTTCAACTTAGTAATAAAACGCCGGAATTTATCATCCTCGATCTTTTTCACCAATCTTTATGTTAATGGTGTGGGGGTCTAGGAATTGGGGTCACCTTTTGGGGTATCTCAGCTTCTTTCCCTGATTTTTTACCAACTCACTACTATCTTCCACTACCTCTTCATCTCTTCATACCTGATATTCTACCTAGTTGATAATTGTTAATTAGCTAGGCTTATTTTGTTACTCACCCGTGGTTCCAGGAATCCTAGTTTTGGAATTAGTTACCCATGATTAGATGAACATAATTCATATTTGTTCAATGAATAATAAATCATGAACTTACTTTCACCAGTTTGAAGAAAATCTAGAAATTATACTTGAAACAAAAAAATTCACTTGAAAATCGATTCCAGAAACTTGAATTAATTACCAAGTTGCAAAGTCAAATCTCCAAGAACTAAAATATGAAAAATAATAAAGAATCTAACCCCAAAAACGAGGTTATTTACCCTATCTATATAGACACTATCCTGAAATAAAAGGAAAACAATTAAGGAAAGTTTGTCCAGAAAATGCGGCTTCAATTAATGACCTCACACACGGTCCATCGATGGAACGACGGACCGTCGACTCCTCCGTCGGTCCACACTTATCTTTTTCTTCAGACTTCATTTTTGCATCTTCTTTGATCCAATCGACGGACCAACAACATGGTTCGTTGATTCACTTATGGCCGTCGATGCTACTCGTCACTCCATACTTAGCTTTTCTTCAACACTAGCTACTGGGACATATCTCTGATCTAATCGACGATTTGCCAGGACGGTTTGTCGATCAGTCGACGGACCATGAATTTTTTTGTAGCCCCACAATTGGTTATGACAGCTTTCTGCACTTCTGTTTTAAACAACTTTCCTGCAAAACACAGATAAAACACATTAAAATTACTACAAAAAAGCCCTAGACACAATCTAATCTTAATGAAAAAATATTGGAAGTACCGCGAAACCACAATACATCAAGGTGCTACATCTAGTGACCTTAGCATTTAAGAAATTTTTAATTCCGTGGTAAAATCTCAACTAACTACAAAGAACAGTTCGAGTCTTCGCTAAAAAAAACTCATGGGTGTTACATTATCTCCCCCTTGGGATTATTTTTCCTCGAATTATGGCTTGACCTACTATGGAATGGGTTACTCTTACTATGGTTTTTTTCTAATGGTATTCTCTTTCAATATTTAAGATTAAATCATATCCTCAAGTTCGGATTGTGTACTTATCTATATGGAATTTCATCTCAACTAATACTCATTACCACCACATTCAAGCTTACAACTCTAACAACTCCATGGACTCTTACAGACCAACACTTTATGAAATTCTCAACACTTGACTTGATTTCTAATCTTATCATCCCCCTTAGGTCTAAAGCTAGCACTGGAAAGGTATGAAACTATTCCACATCTCTTATTGGTGTATATTCTCTTGATGCTCCTTTACCCTCTTGTGACTTAGCCACACTTCACTGCCCTTACCTAAAGGTTTGGATCTCTCACTTGTACCAGTCATCTTTCATTAAAGTTAAAATCTTAATTTTTCACCTACTCTATGTCAAGTCTACTAAGTCTAATCTCAACACTAACATCATCACCCTCATGTTGTCATTATTTAGATCATGAAACTCTTCTCAAATTTAAGCTTAATGTTTATTATTAAACTCGAATATCATTATGATTGCTCGCTTACTATACTATACCTCAATACTACAATGTCAATTTAGAAACACTAGTCCCCTAGTACCTCATGACAATTAGTCAATCCTTACTTAACAGTCTGCATACTCGAATTACCATCACATTTGACTTCATAACTTAAGTACTACTTACTCTCTTACTGCACATTATCTCTCAAATAACTCTATCATCCTCGGAGTACCATGAGGTTCTCCTCGCAATGTTCATAAGCCTAGGTTAGATTTATCACTTCATGAATACTCTTGCTTGTTCTATGTATTCACCACTTAAACTTGGTCACTTCTAACACAGTGCCACATTATCATAAGCCCTTTTTATTTAAGTTATACTCTAACTCATATTGGCTTGCAACACTTCTTCTACCTCTTATCCTGAGCTCTTCACAACTCGTCACTTCTTAGTCTACCTGTAAGGAAAAATTTCTAATTACTAACTTACTAGGTACACGACTATAACAACATAACTCTTCAAAGCACTGTCTCCCTTTCTTAAATCACTACACCTCTACGTAATTTCTTCTAATTTTAGGTTATTTAATGTCAGTACTACAACTCATGATCTCCTAACTCATATGGATATGAACTATCTTCCTCATCTGGATATGAACTGAAATAAGGCTTAGAGAAGAGAGTATTATTCGCTTTTAGCTTGAACGCACGATTCATATGAACATGAAGGCATTAATCTGAAGCTCAACACTTAACTTACTATTTGTCTTCTATCAAGCCCCTTTAAGTCTCATGACTTTCTCAAGATTCTTGGTAAGAACAACTCATCCATAAAGATCTTTACACTTTAATTTTGAGCCACCTCTAGTCTGATGGGTAGTCGAAAGAATATAAGAACACATAAGTTAGGATAAAATCTCTAAGGCATACCTCTATTGCACGATTAAGATTATGAAATAACGGAAACTTAACCTAAATGTCTATAGTACTTCATTCATAGAAGGGGGACCCTCACAACCATAACTAAGATCATACTAATATGACTTCGTAGATACCCAATGAAACATGAATTTTGATATCTAATAACAAGTTTTTCACGGTCGAGTCTACACCCAGGACATGGCCAGCACTCGAAGATCATTGTTTATCCCAAAGCAAACGTTCATCCTGGCCGACAAAGATGGGAGTCAGGATAAGACCCATGACATCCTGACAAAACTAAAAATTAAATGATATCCTCGAGAAGCAAGGAGGCTCAACATTGCTATTTGTAACTCTCGGATGTATCAAAGAAGCTCTTGTTGATTATCTTGAATACATGTTTCTACATCATCAAAAGATGCAGGCCAAATGGCTCAGTACATTGAATATATGAGCATGTAAGTGGAATTATAAAGCATAATATAAGCTTGAACTTGATGAAAATCATACTTACCTCTTTTCAAACTTACTCAACTCAATGAATACTCAAGGATACTTAAAACTACTCAAACTTACTCAACTCATAAGTATTTAAAGATAAGATACTCAACTCAAATATTAGACACTCAACTCAAAGATTAGATACTTAACTTCAAACATATGATGTTCGACTCTGGGTACTCAACTCAATATAAAGTAAGAATACACATGTAACATATATAAAGCATTATAAAACATTAAAAGCAACTTACTTTGTTAATGAAAATGCAACAACAAACTCAAATTTACTTATATAATAAACTAATATTACTTATGTGGGAGATTCTCTAACTGACAACCATCACTTAAAAGCTATAATGATGATACAACACTGTACCTCACGCTGCCAAGGACCATCCTATATCTTGCCATCAGTGTAGGACCTAGCTTAACCTAGTGGATCCACTAAATATTGTGAAAATGATTGATCTAAAAGGTATGATTGTTTTCTATCCATGGTGGCTACATGGTTTTATGGAGACGTGAGTTATCTGAACAACTCGCCCTTAATTTTGTGCTCAATACTACTCCCAAAATATGCTAGCTCTTATGTTTTAAAAAAACATATTTCTTCTATAATTTGAGATTGGTGCTCAAAAACTTAGGCTATCTTGGAAAGCTCAGTTTCCCTTTTTGTTTCATTAAGAAAGTTATTGCTCTTCTCTGATAAGAATCTCAAAGGCTCTTTTGATTTCACAGTTTCCGTTCTTATTTAAATGTTAAAACATTTTAAACATCTTTGGGAATATTTAATCGACCTATACTTTTGAAGTGAACTTCAACATTACTCTTTCTGAACTAAGTAAGTCTTTAAATAGAGTTATAAAATAATTTGTAAAAAGACTTCTTAAAACAAAGTTCATGTAGAATTAAGAACATGAACGACTCAATTCAAGGTTTTCAAAACCATGCATAGAAATCAATACTTAGAACTTAACAATTCCAGAATTCAAGGAGTCAATGATACTACTCATCTCAAGTATGCTCGACTCGAAGGTGTTCATGCAGAATTATGGGAATGAACTACTTAACTCAAGTACTCAAGCTCAACTTATAGGGTTCATGCGGAATGATGGACATGAAGTACTTAACTCAAGGATAAATGTTTGACTAATAGGGTTCATGCGGAATAATGTGCATGAACTACTCAACTCAAGGACTTAATAGGTAATATGTAATAGTCACATGGTTAGGAGTTAATATCAATGAGGGAGTACGAACTTGACACTTACAAGCTTAGAACTTGATGATACCATTTCTTTGAAACATGCTCAACTTACGAAGTTCATGTCGAGTTATGGGCATGAAAAAACTCGACTCAAAGTTCTACATAACTAAATGGAGCTCATGTATAAGACATTTCTTATTCTTTGACTTATATCCTTAAAACTTAGCTCAAATTGATAGTTGATCTCAAAGGATTCACCATTGAACTCAAAGACTTTCTCGAACTCTTCTCTTTAACACTCTTTTGAATGTGAATTATGAATTGAAGAGTTATGGTTTATAATATTAAGGATGTCAATAACAATATATCGATTTGATAATTAAGGATAGAACTTTTAAAGTAAACATAAACTGAGGAAGTCAAAATCAACTTATCTCAACGATACTCAAATTTAGGAATAGAATCTTAACTACTTCTTTTTAAGATCTTAAAGGAGTTGTACGGCGTGAAGACGAATTAGTCCAAAGCTATGATAGAACTTTATTAAAAGCATTGAACCCCTATCATGAAGGTAAACAATCAAGAAAACCTTCATTGAGATTCTTGAATTAGTGTCTTGAATTCTCTATGACCAAGGATTATAATTTTCATAAGTGAACAAGAAAATCTGATTGTTTATAGACTTTTATTAGACAAGAGATTCGTTTATTTTTCTTGAAGGTAAAAATAGAAAACAACTATTTTAAATATTTTCCAGTCGGATAATTCGTAATTGCACGGTATAGGTTACTATACTAGTCATAATGTTTTACTTAGAAATTAGATTGACGCGAAATTGGTGGCGTTGCAAAGTAGGTTCGATTACCTCTAATTGTATAGGTTATGCCGCACGTAATTCTTAATATTCTAAGAGATATGGTCGCTTAAATTCAACCCAAGTAGAATATTTTATCAATGCTTAATAAAACTTCAAGAATACTTATCAAGAACTTATCAACAACTTAAATCATTAAATTCCAAGAACGAAATTGAGCTGAATAAAATATGATTGGCGTGTGGGTGAACGAACCCAACACTATGGAAACTTACATTGAACTAGGTTCTTGGCGAAATGTTGAATTTCTTGAACGAACGCTTTGATATTTTCCTGCTTTCTCCTCTTTTGTCTTTTTTTGTCAACTCTCAATTAAAACTCTCGCCATATATTAAGATTATGAAACTGAATCCAAAAGGATTAGACTCTTAAAACCTTACTATATCTAATTAAATCTGATTGGGTAAGGAAAAGATGAAATTACCCCTCATTATTTTTAGCTAACTTTCCTTAATTGGACAACCTAACTTGAAAATATCATCTCTCACTCATCTGAAACTTGAAACTTAGCAAACTTTGTGGTGTTAGAAAGATAAATCAAAGATCATGCCAATGGTATCTTGTATCACACATAAATCATCTTGTGCAATCATTTATGGTCATTTTAAGTTGACCTATAACTCATACTTAGCTTAACCCTCCAAAATTTTAGATTTCGCTATTTCCAATTTAGCTCTTTTAGAACTCAAGGTGCTACATCCAGAGACCTTAACACTTCCTTAAATATCACTCATTACAAAGAATGGTTCAATTCTTAGCTCAAAATATTTTTGGACTCTTTCAATTTATTAACCAACCTTATCTAGAGAACCTAGCTCAATGATAATTGTAGAGTTAGAAATATGTGTCTCTTTGATATATTTTCAAGAGACTACTCCGCTACCAAGAGGAAATACATATCCACTCATAGATTTTACTTCATTTTTCTGGTGATCTAATTTGCATCAATATATCCTTTCAATATTGTTGGATATTGTTATAATGCAAGATATAATTTTAAGTATTTTTTTTAAATACTCCAAAACTCAATTTGTCTCCATCTAATGAGTTTGATTGGGATCACTCGTGAATCGGCTCAGTTCATTAATAGCAAATGATATATCTGATCGCGCACACTTCGTGATATACATCATTCTTCTCAATACGCTAGCACAATCCAATGGTGAGTCACTTTCGTCTTCACTCTTTTGAAATGTAAAGCTCATATTTATTGGAGAACTGACAATATTGAAATCCAAATATTTGAACTAGTCAAGTACCTTTTCAATGCAATGAGACCGTGAAAATGTTAAACATTATGTAGTTCTAAGGATTCTTATACCTAAAATCGCATTAGCAACTCCAAGACATTTCATTCCAAACTTGCTTTCTAGCATACATTGAGTAACATTTATGTCATAGGTGTCTTTATGATGATCAACATATCGCTAATATACAAATAAACAATGACCTATTTGAACACATTTATCACTTCCATCATTATTAAATGCATTGCAAACATGGTTTGGTCAAATTTCTTATGTCATTGTTTAGGTGCTCGTATTAGTCCATAATGTGACTTAACAAGTCACACATTTTCATTTATTTACCAGGTACTATAAAATCCTCTCGTTGTTCCATGTAAATTTATTCCTCCAATTCTCTATTTAAGAGAGTTGTTTTCATATCCATTTGATGAATTTGGCGGTAATATACCACAGTTAACACAATTAACATCCAAATGAATGTCATTCTAGTTACTGGTAAGTTTGTGTCGAAAAGATCAAGACCTTATTTTTTGTCTAAAACCTTTGAAAAAGTCTTTGTTTTATGTTTGTAAATAGTTCCAATGACTTTAATTTTCCTTTTGAGTATTCACTTTGAACCTTAAGGTTTATTTCCTGAGGAAGATCAACCAACTTCAAATAGGATGCTCGAGATTGAACAAATCTCATTATTGATGATGTGAGGCTAAAACTATATAGTTTAATCATTATTTGCCTAGAATTTATTATTTATATTTGTCCTTTTTATCATAAATTTTATGAATTTTTCTAAATTGTGTATTTTATTTGTAGGATTAAATTGACGAAAAATTGAAACAGTTTGGAGCTAAAACTTGTTAAAGATGAAAAGTTGAAGGAAGAAATCAAGTAGACAGCTTAATGAAAATAATCTAATATAATATTAATGTAATATACATTCAAATAAGGAAAAGAAAAATTACCTGCTGGTCCACGTTACAGGTAGCAATACAGAGAGTTTCTCGCCCACAATTTAAAACTATACGCGCAAAAAAAAGTAGGAATCCAATTCTTTTGGTTTTGTATTCCTAATTTAGTTGGACTCAATTATTTTATATAGGGGTTTACTAAATTTATAAATATTGCATAGAAATAATTATTATGGAAGAGGCCAAAAATCAAGAAACAAAAAATATAAAATTTCTTCTAGCTTTGGAACTTTGAAAGAGCCGTCGTGAAGGACGGAAAATTGTGGTTCATTCTTTCTTCTCCTTTATTATTTATTTGTATTAGTGATTAATAATATATAGTTTAGCTACTGTTCTTAACTTTTTATCATTAACACAATCATATTTATTTTAATAAATTTTGATTTTATTTTGGAGATAATGAGTAGCTAAATTTCAAAACTGTGGTTGTAGGAATCATAGGCGATTAAAAATGTATGAATAGTAACTAAGCAATTCTCAAATAGGTTTTTGCATGCATTGATAATTCTTTCGTTTAGAAGTCTTTTAAACGCGTGCACGTGTTAAAACCCGCGTTATTGCTACTTGCCGGACCAAGGAGGTAGTTAATAGGAAAAGAAAAATCAACATAGATTTAGTGTGATACTATCTAATAGACTAGTGTCGATTGGTGCGAAGTAATAACTGAGACATACATTGATTATCATGTCAAGTATGAGGTAATGGAAAGGGTTAGTGAATTATACACACGTCGTCGGATCACGGTGGTGGGTGAAGTTCTCTAGTTGCAGTACCAAGGAATTAGAGATACTTAATTTATCACTTTGTATGTAATACACTATGAAAGTATTGTTATTATTACGATTACCGTGTTATGAGATTACGAGAACACATTCCTAATTATTTTTATTAATTTTTATATAAAATAAAATACTTAATTCAAAGCTATCTTATTGCTTTTATTTTTATTTCTATTTAAATCCCCTCATTTTATACGACGTATATCGAGTTAAACATTTGCTAGTGATAATATTCTTCCATATTCTATGTGGGATAGACCCCAACTCATAGTTGGGTAAATTAATTGCATTCAATCGTTTATATTTCTTTTCATGAAATATATTTGAATATTATCAAGAATGGGCCCGTTGTCAGGGAATATGGCTTAAAAATTGTCTTTAGTATTTATTTTAACTTGTATTTTTTTAGAATTAGTTTTCCATTATTTTTTTAATATTATTATTATTATTGTTATTACCATCATATTTCATTTACTCTTCTTGAGATGTCATCTGAAAAAAAGTATGTAGTGATGAGTATCCTTGACATTCCCTTCCAACAAATTTTGTGTTTCTCATAGGGTAAATTTTTTTCTCACCTAGATAAGTTGTATGGGGACATGGAAGATTCGTTAACATTTTACAATAAATAAATATGTAGGCGCCTTAGTTAATATGTCTTTGAATTTGACCTCTATTATTTAGATACTGAGTTGAGTGCAAAGATTAAATCATATGACAAGCAAAAGTTTGGTAATAATATGTGTGAGGAAGAAAAAATACTTATAAATGAACTTGAAGAGCTAAAAGTTGAGAGCTAGTTGCTTGATCATACTTATATTAATGTGGTCTTGTTGAGAAGAGTGCACTAGAGTTATGTAATGAAATATATAATATTATTTTCAAAAACTCTAGTGTGTGTAAATATGAGGATATGAATGATAAAATAATTCATAAGTTAGGACGCATTGGACCTCATTCCAAATATTTTTCCACATTATGTTTAGAGATGAGAAATTAATCGAGTCACCTGAGCCTATAGAAGAGTGTATGGAGGAGGAAAATTGTGTATATATTCTTGAATATATTGTTCCAACATCAGAATTTATTTCTGTACCACCACCCCTTGAGCGTAATAGAAAATTTGATTTAAAATTGGGGGTGTAATTCATATCTTCATAGTAGAAGGAAAAATAGTAAAATTGATTGTGTCGTGCCGTGACGTTATATTAAGTGCTTATTGGGAGGCAACCGAATTCGTAGGGTAACTTTTTTTTATTTTTTTTAGTATCAATTTATTTTCTTGTTTTTGTAGATTAGGGGAAGACTGAGTACATAAATAAATGAGAATGTTTGAGCTTAAGTGTGGGGTGACGACCCTTGATATAAATTTAGAGAATATGCTACTAGTTAGGCCTAAAGGCCTCATGAAGTTTTCCAACCCTTGTTTTATATTTAATTAAATGCTTTGGGGACATATCATCTTTATAAGTGTGGGGTGGAGGAATGAATTCCTAGTTTTTACTGTTTTATTGAGTGTTTTTTTTAGGATGGGTTTTCTTTTTGGTTCTTTTCCCGAGGATAGTCCCGTTGAACCGAGTTCTTTTCTTTATTTTGTTTATGAATAAATTTTATTTGCGTTTATTATTCTTATTATTTTTTTGGAGAGAAAAGAAAAGACCATTTTGAAGTATGTGATACTTACTATTTCGGCCTAATTTTAAGTAGTACTTTCTTGTGAATGCTGGATTGCTAGTGAAATTGCAAACTTTTGACATCTAGGTTCATAGTTGTGACTTTGTGTATAGCTTATTTGTTTTGTAGTTTGTTATGATCCTATCTCTCTTAGAAATAGAATTGATCCATCTTGATTTATACTTGTGCCATGTATTGTGAAATTTTGTTTATTCCATGTTTTGCATCTTAGTTTAGAGCTTGCCCTGCATGTTATTGACGCGAAATAAAAAGTGTTACTTTGTTTAGGAGATCATAATATATTTTTGTTAATTTATTTATAAATTTTAGCCCTTTCAGATATTTTATCATTAATTATCACTTTTGAGCCTATAGCCTTTTGTTGGTAGCCACATTTTTCCTTAACCTATTTTGTTGAATCCCTAGTTTTTACACCTTGGTTCCTTGAGAATTATAGCATAGACTTATTCTAATTATCAATTTTGAGAAAAAAGGACTGAATGAGTTAAAAAGTAATTAATGGTAACTAAAAAGTGCTTAAAAGTACTCTTTGAAAGAATGTGACATGACAAAAAGAGAATGTGACATGAAAATAAAAAAGGAAAAAAAAAAGAATGATGACTTTGGTCCTTCCAAGGACATCGTGCACCTTAACGCATGTAAAATACGTAAGCTGAGGGTGGCTATTATGAAGGAAAACCAAAAAAATGAGAGGAAAATAATGATTGAAACATTCTTGAGATGATGAGACTTACTTGTGAAATAATTGTTGAACAGAGAGCTAACAATAAAGAGAACAAAATGCGTCACATCCGGGTTTACCCCCTAGACGTAACCGGCGTCCTCCTCCTCTTTGAGGACTAGAACTAGCCTCTTAGCTTACATCATCACATTCATAAGTCAAATTTAATGGAAATTTTAAAACTTTTTATTATTTCTACTTGGATATTTACATACACCTCTACATACAAATAATATATATATATATATATATATATATATATATATATATATATATATATATATATATATATATATATATATATATATATCAAGTATACATAGACCCTTCTATAAGAAGGTTACATAGCCTTCTACTTTTATTGCACATATACATATATAAGATAGAAAAAAGTCTTAAAGATTGTCTCACCTCATACAATCTAAACGATAATAACAATTTGGGCATAGCGCTACATCAATGTAAAGAAGCCACATATAGGCTTATACAAATCGTACACAAATGAAAATAGAGTGAACATAAGAGTTTTAGAAAACAAAATAACTCCATAAGCTAGATATTGTCATCGCCCTAGGAAAGTGAGTACCTAACCACTTGGATGGTAGAGAATATCCAAGCCTTATTCAAGTCGTCTCGAATGAGACTTCAATGACCGGAATCTAATATGTTGGGGGAAAGGAAGAAATGGGGTTAGTACGCAAGTATGAGACCATATGCACAAATACTTGTAAAACATACTAAGAAAAAGGACATTTCATAAAGTATGCATTTTTTCTTTAAAACCCCTTATACACATTCAACAAGACCATACCAATCAACATTGCATATTTAATAAGTCACAGGCATGTCATCATAATACTACAACTTCAAGTCTAATCAAGTCAACCATTCATATCATGTAAGAAGATACATACTCAAATAAATCTACATCCAAGTCATTTTAATAATAAGCATGAATATGAGTACATTTCATTATGACATAGCAATACAATTACCCATGAACCTCTATCAATTCAACAAGTGCAATGACCAAGCAAAGCCCCATAACCTTACTACATCAAGTAACTCAACAAGAGTCATGACTAACATCATACTTCACATAACATGACATTTAGACATACATTTCATCTTACTTTAAAAATATAAACCAATACATACTCATAAGTGAACTAATCAACATATAGTATCAACAATGTGCAAGTTCATCATATACATATCATATATCATCATAAGCATAAACATACATAAAAACATCCTCCTAAGACTCCCCTCAAGTCTAACTCGTGCAATGCTTAGAGTCTCATACCCCTACCTAGACTAAGCTAGACCCCTTAGGTTATCCTAAATAGAGTTCAATTCTTTAATTCATTTTACCTTTTTGGGAACATCTTGCTTTAACCGACATAGACCACATGAGCTAGTGTGGAATCCGGCGTTGTAAAACCTTACACCAATGGAAGGTGATCTTCCATTCAAATTAAAACCAAACATAAACATAGCTTTCCAGGCGGATCCACTAGCTAGTCTTCCTATGGGGGCAATATAGTTCAAGAACTAAGAGATAGTTATAGTCCCTCTACATGGCACTTGGAAATTAGGACCTCCTCTCATGGGAAACCATTGGATGAGTATCCCTCATTGAGGAGTCAACACCACGTTTAAAACTATTGGGTGAATCTTCCTCCATGGGAAGTCATCACCTCCCATTGTAAAGTTTACTCGGTGCTAAGCTAAGTTCCTTTATTGAAATGTCTTTAAGCCTTTTATTATCAATCATAGCTTAGTTTAGGTCATAGGGTATAACCCTTGTATAATCATCATCATCAATAGCTCAATAAGAATTGCATGAGTATAAGTCCTTTCATCACAATTCATATAACTGAGGTTAGCACATAAGCCTTTTATATCATAATAAGGCACATTGATAGTCATTACCATCTTTATAACACATACACCTAAATCAACCTCACAACATAGTCAAGTCATTTCAATTCAACATCATACCATCCTATCAATCCTAATACAAGGCTTACTCCAGTATAACATCATGACTTAATCACAATTAACCACAATTGAAAGAAAAGGATATATATTTTAAGACTTACCAAGTGTCCTTCATAGTTCATGTATTATTTAAAAGCAAAATTTTATTTGTTTTTAGACTTGTTAGAGTAGCCAATTAAGTTTTTCAAATAAATTAAGAAAACCTTTTTTTTCAACAGACTTAAAATGGAAAATCTATTGAAAACCTTAAAAGGGATTCAGAGATTCTAATTCATATTTTAAGAAGGTTTTTACGGCACCTAAAATGCTCGCTAACTCGCGATTCTCCAACAGCTAACTTGTTTGGCTTAGAATAAATTTTATCTTAAACTTAATTTGAATTGAAAACTATTTGTTTGGAAAATGAAGTGTTGACTTTACTATCCAACTGAGATTTTCAACTTGCAAAATTCATTTATTATTGTTTTTAACTTTATTTGAAGAAGATCTATTTAATTTAACCATTAAAACATGACGATGCTTCGCGTGGATTTGAACTCTTTTAACCATAAACTAAACGACAACTAATAAGGAAATTAATAGGCGATAAAGTAGAGGGTAGAGAGAGAGAGAGGGGTTGGGTCCAAATCCGATTTATATCCGCCTGAATCGGTAATTGGACCCATTTGTTTTGGGTTTTTGGACCCTGTTTTTTGTACCTGCCCTAAACATCTTGAAAAATAATAGTACTAAAACATAAGGGCTTAGGCCCAAAAGTAACAAAATACAATTATGTAGCGTAAATAAAAGTGAGCCTTTTGACCTGATCTTCTTCCAAATCTCCTCCAATATACTCCATGTCTCGCTGTTGGACCTGTCCAATCGATTTTGTAGTGGACAATGGGTCTGACTCGAGGAAGAGGAATTTAAGTCTTTGCGGCTCCCTCAAAAATGCAAAAGGAAAGTGATAGGACTTCAAAGTGAAGTGGGACGGATTCACATGTAACAGAGAAACAGGAAAAAAAAGTAAGCGAGGATCGTAATTATTTGTCAAAAGAAGGATAATATGACAGCAACACAACCTAACAAGCAATTATTGGCACCAACTTGAATTCCTATTAATTCATATACTTCAAATAATGCCTAAAAAAGAAATATTTAAAATCTCAAGAAGTATAAGGAAAAGTTGGGAACAATGTGACTACTTCAAACAAATTATAATATCATGTCAAGGACAAACTACCATTTCGGCGGAGGAAAAATCTTAATAACAATAAAACAAATAAAAATAAAAATCATGTGTCCTATACATGCCCACTAGATAACGCATGATGTAGTGACATAAATTTATTAGACTATTTAAGATCGCTAACGAAAGGTACAATGAAAATAATTTCATACACGACTATATATATATAAAAAAAACTCGCGAACATGCTAAGAATAAGACAAATATTTACATAGCACATCAAAAAATGAGAAAGTGAACATGCATGAAAAACACATATTAATCACAATTAATCCAATGAGCCACTAAAGGCTTTCGTTTATGGAGACAGGGGTTAATTAACCAAAGGGGAATGGGAGGGGGTAAGCAGTGATTGCCTATAACAAATAACAATATTACAGCATGCTTTCATCACAAGGATTAGTGGGTGGAATAATTAATATTCCAGAAATAACATATGACAACAAAACATCTCACTTTTCATAAGGTAACACACATACACAAATCATTTTATTATAGTTTACTTCTCAATAGCATAGAACTCCAAATAAAGTGCAACTCATGATTCTTATTTAGCTAGATTGACAGAGAAACCAACACAATGAATTTACGTACATTAAACATGACCAAACTAACCTATAGTCACAACACGGTAAAGCTATGAAGCATGTAATATGCGAGCCAGAAGCTAGTGATCGAACCCCAAGTTGTTAATGAATTAAGAGAATAATATCATTTTTTAAATATTATTTTTTCTTAACGACTAAGCTCCAAACAGAGCCCAAACACGGGGAAGGGGGGTAAAATAGGCTTACTCAAAAATTGAAATGGGACGAGTGGAATAAAATGGGTTGGGGATGTTTTTGTAATATTGAAAAAGTTGGATAAGAATAATTGACTTATTAGATTTAAGGGAATGGCATGGGAATTCGATTAAAAATTGGATAGAACAAAATGGCTAAACATGACATTGTAGCCATTTAGAGTATAGACGAACTGGGTTAACTAGTAAATCGACCAAAATGCCTAAATGGAATTGACATTTATTAATTAACGAGCTTCTTAATTTTAACAATATAAAAAATTTAACTTAATTACAACTAATGACCCAAAATGTAAGTTAACAATTTAGAAAAAATTGATTTAATGAAATATTTAGTAAAACCAAAATCCTTCTGTGACGATTTTTGAATATTTATAAAACAAGTTAATTAAATATATTAAATTACGAAACATATATACTACTGAAAATATGACTTGACAAACTAGTAATTTTAGCTATAAAATGAAGATCCAAACTACAAGCTACCAAAACTAAAAAACGTGAAGCAAGACTAAAATCTTTTTATACAATTTTTGGATATTTTATATAATAAATTAACATAATATATATATATAAATACACACACACACACTTTAACAAATGACTAAAAGAAAGATTTGAATTTTATAACGTCAATTATTTCAACTCGCTCGGAAATCAAGAGGCTCGAGTATTAATTATCATCGATGAGGGTAAAAATTGGGTGTCAAAAATATCTATCATTTTACTTGGATTGATGCAAGAAATTCGAGTAAAATGAAATTTACCAATCCAATTTTGTCTGGCCACACATTCATCTTTAAGAAAAGAGTTTTAGTATGGACTCTAGGAATCATGGCTGAACCTCAGAAATGGGTTTCCTGCATATCTCAGGCTACATGAGAATTTAGGTTACTTGTAGTTTGATACTCTTGATTTAACGCGCGATTTTGAATGAATTTAGAAGTCACCAAATACCTAATTTTGAAGGGATTGGAACAGTTCGAGAATAAGATTTAAAAGCAAAAGTTTGGAATACAGACGAGTTTTCAACATTGAGTCTGCCTACATATCCTTAAATCTTAGTGACCATGTTGTTTGTAGTTCAACTCAATCAGTTGAAAAGGAAATCTATTATGGTAGATAACCTTTAGCTCTAGACAAGTGACACATCAAGTCGACTATCAAAAAAAGCTTGTAACCTCTTAACCATGAATGTGGTGCAATTCATACCCATGATTAATAACTTACACGGATGTAATTTTCAACACTCTTGGTGTATTGCCACTCATATTGGAAACTTGCCTCCGACACATACCAAATTCCCGGATGCAAAACTGAAGTCGAGGAAAATAAAGCGAAACCCACATGCCTTCTGATAGGGGTGTGGTTTCATTGTTGTGGAAGTCGATCCTCTGCTCGTGTGCTAAGAGTTTGACACTCCTCTTTGAACTATGTCCCCAGTTTGCTGCTAAGAAAGAGGTTTCGCATTGTGGTGAATCCTTTTTAATGTCGTCCGAACCTATGAACTTTTTTTGGAGAATTCATCCTTTCGAATGTTCTCGACAAAGACTGAGATAAAACTTGTCAGCATACAAATGCAATTCGAATGGGAGATAGTGTCTTTTACCATTTTGACACTTAATTGCTCTCCTTCAGCATTTGACGTTAACTCGATCGATAACAAAATAAAGCTTATGTCTTTTACAATATAATCTTCTATGTACTCCTCATTGAGGTTTAAATAATAAAAGTTTATGTGGTGTTGGTATTTCTCTTTATGTTGTTTCTGGTGATTCTCTTGGCTTGCACTCTTGCCAAAATAAAAGATACGATTCATGTTGAATGGTAAACATATCACTTTTACAATGCATGACTTTTCCGCGATGCATGAATTTTTTCTTGTAATGCATGCCTATTTCTCCACAATGCATGAACTTCCGCGATGCATGATGTTTTCCTACAATGCATAAACATCTTCTTGTGATGTATGATTTCTTTTCGATGCATTAATATCTCTTCGATGCATGGCTATCAACTCGCGATGCATGATTTTCGTGATGCGTGAATATTAACTCGATACATGACTTTTCATGATAGATAAATATCTTTCTGCGATGCATGAATATTAATTCGCGATGCATAATTTTCTGCGGAGTATGAATATCTTCCCGTGATGCATAAATATTAACTCGATACATGATTTTTTGTGATTCATATATATCTTTCCACGATGCATGATTTTTTGCATTACAAAAATATCTTCCCATGATGCATGATTTTTCGGGATTTATGACTGTCTTCCTGCAATGTGTTACTCTCTGCGATGCATGATTTTTCATAATGCATGAATATCTTCTTGCGATGCATGAATATCTTCTCATGATGCATGAATATTAACTCGTGATGCATGATTTTATGCGAGGCATGAATATCTTCCCTCGATGCATGGTTTTCAACTCGATACATATTTTTTTACGATACATAGAAATCCTCCCGCGATACATGATTTTTCGCGATACATAAATATCTTCATGCGATGCATGAATATCTTCCTGGGATGCGTGACTTTCTGGTCGACATCTCCTCAATAAACAATAAAAATATAATGACCCTTCAGGTAGTGCATTGCCTCAATGAACAATACAAATATACTGACCCTCTGGATAGTAATTCTATCATGACTGATAATATGATGCAGATGACGTCATTGATGAAAAATTCTGAACTCTCTTTCTTGGGGTTTTCATTTGATTTATCTTTGAATCTAGATGCATATTAATTATATACTACATGTTGTTGGAAATTGGATGAAATAAAATCATTCATATTCCCAAGTCTTTGATATAAGCGATATCAAATATTTCCTGCATCCACCCAAAAATTGTTAATTTGGAGAGCTCTTTACCCTTTCACTTCTCCATAGTCATCAATCTGAGGAATTTTGTTGATTTCAGAGCAAATCGATAAGCCTACATCCATAGAAAAATTGTTAGTTTTAAAACGAAACTGATCTGCCTAGATTTCTTCAATTGTCTTCTCTTGTTATGCTATCTCCGATTGATTTTCTGATTTCCCGACTCTTGATAGATAAGAGAAAATATTTTATTCCAAAACAAATGAAACATAAAGGGAAAAATAAATTTTCAAAAAGTATTACTTTAGAAAAAGGGTACTGCCAAGTATAATGTCAAATCAGGCTTAGCAAACTTCTTTTAGTGTGATGCTTGGAGATCTATCTGATTATTTCTTGGGGAGTATTCAGAGTCACTCTAGACTGTCGATAAACCCATGTTGAAATATTGAGGCCATCCTCAAAATTTCTATCCCAGTTAGCTGTCTTGGCTTATCATTAACCGTTGATAGGCAAATCATTAAATATTTGAGATACCCTTGAAAATTTTGTACCAGTTGCAGATCCCAAAGTAACTCCAATCTAGACTTGTTGAGGAAAAATCTTCTTCTCGAGAATTTTTGAGTCCCTTTCAAAAAATTTATCTAGTTTCTATCCTGAAAGGAAAAGAAATCTTACAAGAAATATGACCGAACCCTTGTGGAACCTACGTATCCCGTTGAGGCAGGAATCAGGTCAAACGAGTTCCCCTCGAAGGTTGATAATAATAAGAAATATACAAAGAAACCGACCGAGGCCGACATAGGTCACCTACGTATCTCATTTTTGAGAATTCAGGTGGAATGTAGTTCAAACACAAAGAAATATCAAAATGGATAAAGGGGGTGACGGGGGATGACATAGGCCGCCTACGTATCTCATTCTTGAGAATTAAGGTCACACGTAGTTGATTACAGATATATAAGAGCAATTACAAGCAAGTAGAGAGATTACAAGTAAATGAAAGAAATGCCAACGGAAGTTTCACACAAAGTATCTATTGAGAACATCTAAGTTGATCGTCTTTGGCCATGCGGTTCCATTCCATCTCTGACAAGACCAACGAATCTCCTGATAATACTTTGCAAACCATGTAGGGTCCTTGCCAATTTGGTGCATATTTTTCTTTGTACTCCTCTTGATGAGGAAAAATACACTTACGTACTAACTTACCAATTTAAAATTTTCCATCTCCAATTCTTTTGTGGAACGCGTGAATCATTCTTTATAGATATAGTTGACCATGACAAAATGCAACCATTCATTTTTCATCAATCAAAGTTAACTGGTCAATCCATTTACAAACTCATTCAACATTACTCAATTCATCTTCTTGTATGATTCTCAAGGACGGTATCTCGACTTCAGCCGGTATGACTGCTTCTGTTCCATACACTAGCAAGTATGGAGTAGTTCCAATCGACGTTTTGATAGTCCTTTGGTATCTCAAAAAAGCATATGGCAGCATCTCGTGCCAACCTCGATAATTATCAATCATTTTTCTCAAAATCTTCTTGATTTTCTTATTGGAGGCCTCTAGCTCCATTCGTTTGCGGATGATAAGCGGTTGAGATTCGGTGAGTACTTTTAAATTGCTCACATATATCGCTTATTAAGTGGTTGTTGAGATTTGCACCATTATCAGTAATAATGGATTCTGGTACTCCAAACATGCATATCAGATTGTTGCGAACAAAATCAGCTACCACTTTCTTCATCACCGACTAATAAGAAGTTGCTTCAATCTACTTGGTGAAGTAGTCAATGGCAACCAAAATAAATTTGTGTCCATTAGAAGCGGTTGGCTCTATCGGCAGATGACATCCATGCCCCACGCTACAAACGTCCAGGGCAAACTCATAGCATTGAGTTCGTAAGATGGTACTCAGATTAAATCACCATGCATTTGACATTTATGACATTTCTGCACAAATATCCAACAATCATGCTCCACAGTCATCCAATAATAGCTAGCTCGAAGGATCTTTCTAGCCAAAGGAGTCCATTCATGTGCATACCGCAAACTCTTGTGTGTATTTGTTCAATAAGCTTCGCAACTTTGTCATTATCAATAAACTTGGAAAGACCTAAATCTGGAGTCTTCCGATGAAGGATTTCTCCTTTTAGGAAAAAGTTGAGAGCCATACGGCATATCAACTTCATCTGGTTTGATATGGCATTTGCAGGATAAGTTTTGATCTATAAGTACTTCTTTATATCAAAATATCATGGCAAACCGTGTGGTTCTGCTTCAACATGGGAACAATGAACTGGATGCTCCTTTGTCTCTATATCTAGAGTATCAACATAATCAGTATCTGGATGCTTAATCATTGAGGCAATGGTGACAAAAGCATCAGCTAACTCATTCAGTGTTCTTGGAGTGTGTCTGAAATCAATCTTGTGGAATATTCTTCACAACTTCTGGATATATGAACATACTGGGTAACTTCGGGTTCTTTGCAGCCCATTCAACTTGAACCTGATGAATCAGCAAATATGAATCTCCAATAACTAGGAGCTCGTGAACATTTATGTCGATGGCCATTTTTACACCCACGATACAAGCTACATATTCGACCATGTTATTCGTGCAATTAAATCGGAGTTTAGCTGCCATGGAATAGTGTTGACCAGATTCTGACACTAAAATTGCTCCATACCTATTCCTAGGTGATTAGCTTCTCCATTAAAGAATACCTCCAGCCAGGATATATATCAGAAATATCATCACCCACAAACGATACTTCTCCATCGGAAAAACAAGTCTTGAGCGGCTCATATCCTTCGTCAACAAGATTTTCTGCAAGATGATCAACGAAGGCTTGTACTTTTATCACCTCCAGAGTCATATACACAATATCAAATTCACTCAAAAGCATTTTTCATTTATCCAACTTTCCAGTCGGCATCACCTTCTAGAAATTATACCTCAATGGATCCATCCTGGAAATGAGATATGTAGTATAAGAAGACAAATAATGTGTGAATTTCTAAGCAATACAAGTCAAAGAACAACACATTTCCTCCAAAAGAGTATAACGAGACTCGTATGGAGTGAAATACTTGCTTATGTAGTAAATAGCTCGTTCCTTCTTCCATGTCTCTTCATATTGACCAAGTAAGAAACAATGGGTTCCCTTCTCGCAAAGGAACCAATACCTAGACAAATAAGTCTTGATGGCATCAAAAGCATTCTGATATTCTTTAGTCCACTTTGTCAAAGTATCTTTCCTGAATATCTTGAGGATAGGTTCACACACCACGGTGGATTGAGATATGAACCGACTGATATAGTTCAACCTCCCTATGAAACTCATCACTTCTTTCTTCATCTTCAGAGGAGGTAACTCTTGAAAAAATTTGATATTGGAAGGGTCGATCTCAATACCATTTCTGCTGACTTTAAATCCCAACAACTTGTCGGTTGGCACCCAAAAAGCACATTTAGCGGGATTTAACTTCATGTTTTAGCGACGCAGACCATTGAAGAACTTCTTTAAATGCGTCAAGTGGTCCGAACTCTTGCGGTACTTGATTATGACGTTATCTACATACACCTCGATCTCTTTATGAATCATGTCATGCGATATGGTTGTCATAGCCCTCATATAAGTAGCACCAACAATTTTGATACCAAATGGTATCACGATGTAATGATATACACTCCTAGGAGTGATAAAAATTGTCCTTTCTGCATCTTATTCATCCATCAGGATCTGGTGATAACCTGCGTAACAATCGACACATGACTGCATTTCATGGTTAGCACTGTTATCGATCAGAATGTGAATGTTTGGCAACGGAAAATTATCCTTTGGAATCATTTTCTTGAGATCTCTATAATCGACAAAGATTCTGATCTTCGCATATTTTTTGGCGACCGGGACAACGTTGGCCAACCAAGATGGGTATTGCATCACATCCACTAATCGAGACTCAATATGTTTGGTGATATCCTCCTTAATCATTAAACTTAAATCAGGCTTAAATTTTCGAGCTCTCAGTTTCACTAGACTGAACCATGTATTAATCTGCAACTTGTGAGACACCACAGTGGTACTCAGCCCTAGCATGTCGCTGACTTCTCCTACGAACATATCAATGTATTCAGTAAGCAAATTAATCAGATCCTTTCTTTAAGCTTTATTCAAGTGGACAATGATTTTGACTTCTTTGACACACTCTTGGTCGTCTAGATTCACGGTTTTGGTTTCTTCCAAATTTGGTTTATACTGATTTCAAACTGCCAAAATTCCTCAGCAACATATTCTGGTACCTCACTTTCCTCTTTGTATTCTTCATCCTCATCATCACCTGCCTCATTTTGTTCGGTCATCTCGTGACATGACGTGACCTTGACAAGTTCAAAACTAATATAACTCAAATTATAAATAGACAAAGTTAGGAAATTAAAACATAGCAGATAAGTAAATCAACAAGTTTTCAATAAAAGAGGTTTTCATTTAAATTGGAAAACAATGAAAACTTTTGCCATGGAAAAGGTCCATGTTACCTTTTTCAACATCATAAGGGAAACTTTAAAATTCAAGCAACTTAAAGTAAAAAAAAGAAAAATGGTGGGTCTCGGGCCTCTTCCGGACTGCCACAGATTTTCAATACATGTATAAACAATGTCCTTCTACCAAGATGATCCGGGAATTAAGATTTTTGTAGAAGTCCAGCTCTGCAGCTGCTCTCCAGGCTCAACATCGTGAGTACAATCTAGCTCGACCTCATCTTCTATGACATCATCGTTCTCTTCAAAAGGCAGCAGATTCCTTCCCCGAGGTCATCACAATCGGCGTACTCACGGACTGGAAATGATTAATATAGATGAGGGATTGGCCTAGCCAATACTTGACCACCACTATTCTTCATCTTCGCCTCATCACCTGTGGGGACGTACCCCAAACCATATTTTGATCCTTTGACAATAATCGAAATAGGCTCAATAATTCCTTGGAATTCCTTCCCAATCCGAACTCCGGCTCGAACCCATTCTGCAGCATCACAATGGGGATCATCTTGTACACAAAAGGCATACGATTTTGTGGGGAAAAATCCTCACCGGTGCCATTTACCATCTCCACCATGTAGAAATTGGTGCCTTACGAGACTTCATAAATAATCGGCACCTGCCTACCGGGGTGATTCCCTTCACCGTTAATAACCAGTTCTTGGTACTTCCAAACGAGCTTCATCATTTGGTGAAAAGTAGAGGACACAACCCTATCCATGTGGATGAAAGGCCTTCCTAGAATAAGATTATAGTTGTTGTCAATGTCCAAAACCTGAAACTGTGCATTGTACTCCGCCGGAACCATTTGAATGACCAAAATTCATTGCTCCCAATGTGTCTCACTTCACCCCATCAGAGGCTATTACATTGACTAGGTTTTGTTCTAGCTTACCCAAATCAAACCTTAACTGCCTGAAAGTCGATAGTAGGAAAATGTTGAGACCAGACCCATCATCCACCAGGACTCTATATATGACCCTTTCATGAAAAATGACAGTGATATGCAACCTCTTTTTTGCGACCTCCCTCCAAAGGGCAACTCTTTGTCGCAAAAGCTAATCTGATGCCCTGGATAAGTTGGTTGATCATAGCCACTACATTATTGTTGTTTGTGCCCAAGGGCATATATATAAAATCCAGAGCCTTTATCAAGGCCTACTTCTACAGCTGGGAGATCATCAACAGGGTCCACACAGAAATCTGAGTCAGTGTCTTCTCTAGATGCTTAACGATTGAATAGTCTTTGGGCTGCATCTTCCTCCAGAATTCTTCAGCCTCGACCTCACATATAGGACTTTTCCATTGGTCCTTCTTCCCTCCAAGAGTCAACTCTTCGGGAGTATAAACCCTCTCAGATAAGTTCATACCCTGAGTGGAAGCGGTTTCAATCACAAACTTTGGCCTAGCAGGATTTTCTCATGGCACCAAAGCAACAACCTTTGCGAGTGTCAGGATCACGAACCCTTTTATCTCCTTAACTCTCAGTGAGGACACAACCCTTTCTAACTCATCATGGACAATCATAGTTATCACCTTATTCACACACTTTTCATCATTCGCCTCTATCATGTTGATATTGACTCCTTTATGATTTGGAAAAGGGTTGGTGTTGACATTAAGTGCGGCTGTTTGAAGAGACAACAGTTTTTGGTAGATCAGATCTTCAATCTTGTATTTGGAGTTGATACAATCATCACTATCGATCTCTTTTCCTACATATTGAGAGAACACCATCATTCCCAAAAGGCACGCGGAGATAGCGATAGTCTGAGTTTGTCTCAAATTGCTATGAATATGTAACTCGTTCGGAAATAATCTGAAATAGATGTCGTGCCCCCACTTTTCAAAAAATCTCATTAATGGTATATTTTGAGCATAAACCAGTCCGCATTCACTAGCAGTAAGTTGTTTTTCAGTTTCGCACTAGTCGACCTATGTGGTATCTTGATGTGATTATCTGTATATTTATTCCTCGTGCCACACATTTCAATGGAATTGAAATAATCTTTTATTTCCTCTATTGTTGGTGTTACTTCGACATCCCCAAATTGGAATACCATCTTTTTGTCGTCCCAGAACTGAGTTATTACCTCGATAAACGTGGTTCATACTTTGAAGTCCATTATCGAAGGTAAGTGGCCCAAGTGAATTGACATTTCTCTCTTTTGAAAGTCTTTGAGGTTGTTCCACCACACACGAAGAATAATCTGGTGTCTCGGTCACCATTTTGAAACTAAGGAATTGACTTGACATCTACAAAAATATACATAGAGTTATTTGTCACCCCTTCCCCAAGACATAATAATTCGTCAAACACACAAACAACCTTCACATGACATATAAGTATGATCGTACGATCGAGTCGTGGGCTCTTTGGACTCAGGGTGGCCTTTCTAATGGGTCTAACACTCCTTGGGTGTTGGGTCATCTTAGGCCAATGTGCTATTTTTGGATTTGATTTAGCTTTATCTTAGTTTGACTAGGAGTGAGTTTTATTTATAGTGGAAAGGGTGACCCAAGCGAACTATTTAGACTAGGGAAGTTAACGATTGTTGACTATGAAGTAGCCAAGTACATTCGTCAGGGTGCCCCAAGAAAGGTTTGGTTAACGAACGACTGCAAGCCCGCAAAATCCTCCTTTAAGTTATAAACAAAACAAATATCGTTTGATGGAGTTATGATATGCCATGAAATGCAACAGTTTAATAAAGTGATAAGTAGACACATAGTAACTTAGTCTCACATAGCCAAAACACCTTAGTTTTAAGGTTAGAATCCTTCTAATTCCCCCGCAAAGTCGTCATTCTGTATTATTTAAAAGGAAAATTTTATTTGTTTTTAGACTTGTTAAAGTCGCCACTTAATCTTTTGAGAAAAATTAAGAAAACCTTTATTTTTAAAGACTTAAAACAGAAAATCGATTTAAAACCTTAAAAGGAGTTTGGAGATTCTTATTTATATTTTAGGAAGGTTTTGACGGCACCTAAAATACTGGCTAACTCGCGTTTATCTAACAACTAACTTGTTTGTCTTATAATATTTTTAACTTAAACTTAGTTTGAATTGAAAACTATTTGTTTGGAAAATGAAGTATTGACTTTACTATCCAATTTGAGATTTTGAACTTGCAAAATTCATTTATTATTGTTTTTAAGTTTATTTGAAGAAGATCGATTTCATTTAACCATTAAACATGACAACTCTTCCCGAGAATTTGAACGCTTTTAACCCTAAACTAACGACACAAATAAGCAAATACATAGGCGATAAAATAGAGGACAAAGAGAGAGAGAGAGAGAGAGAGTTGGGTCAAAATCCGGTTTCTGTCCGCCTCGACCGATAGTTGGACCCATTTCTTTTGTACCTATCCTCACCCTCTAGAAAAAAATAATACAAAACAATAAGGTCTTAGGCCCAAAAGTAACAAAATACAACTGTTTAGAGTAAATAAAACTGAGCCTTTTGACCCGAACTTCTTTCAAATCTCCAATCAACTTCATGTCTCGGCTCCGGGACCTGTCCATTGATTTTATAGTGGGCAATGGGTTTGACTCGACGAAGAGGAATTTAAGCTTTTGCGATAGGAGTTCAAAGTGAACTCGAACGGATTCACATGTATCAAAGAAACAAGAAAAGAAAGTTAGTGAGGCTCGTAATTATTTGCAAAAAGAAAGTTAATATGACAGCAAAACAACCTAACAAGATATTATTTTCACCAAACATTAATTCCTATTAATTCATATATTTCAAATAATGCCTAAAAAAGAAAATTTAAATCTCACAAAGTATAAGCAGAAGTTGGGGACAATGTGACTACTTCAAACAAATATAATATCATGTCAAGGACAAACTTCCATTTCAGCCGAGGATATGTTCTATACATGTCTATTAGATAAAGCTATGAAACATGTAATATGCGAGCCAGAAGCTAGTGATCGAACCCCAAGCTGTTAATGAATTAAGAGAACAATATCATTTTTTATATATTATTTTTTTTAACGACTAAACTTTAAACAGAGCCCAAACTCGGGGAAGAAAGCATAACAAAAGGATAGAGATTCTATATGGGTTCAAGCTTCAAATATTCATACTTTTGAATAAAAAAATATAGTAGCTTAAACATGAGATACGATTTAACACATCACATCAGGCAGTAAAAACAAAAAAAATCTTCAAGAAAGTAGGTAACCCGAACCATTAGAAAAGCAAATGAACACTCCATACATATTAATTATAATATTTGGTTTGAAGATTCAAATTTATATTAGTAGCAATATCGAGCAGTCATCAAGTCAGAAGAAACACAAAACCAAATAGACCAAGCAAGAAACAAAATGTGAAAATCATAAGCGGACCGGATTTTCGATTCAAAAGACCTCTTAAACTTAAACTGACACCAAAAGATGAATTCCAAGACATGGATTATAACATACTGAAAAATATATGAAACAACTAGAACTACGACATCAATAGTAAGCCAAATGGGAAAGAGGCATTTAAAGAAAATAGACTATCCTTTCGCAAGAAGGAAGCATCCTTAAACGAGTTGGAATCGATATAATAAAAAACTTTACCTTTTGTGACGCAATGAACGGGACGACGAGCAAAAGAACAGAAACTACCACCACACAAAGGTGCAGACACGGAACATAACCAAAAAAAAAAAAAAACCACAGTTTACTTTTCAACCAAACTGATGGAGTGCTTCTTCAAATGCTATTAGTATACCTTGTTTTTTTAAGTCTGAAAATTTGTATCCCTTATCCTTCTCAAAATTTTCCTCTGATTCTCATCCTAAAAAACAAATCAAAAAATTCTCACCTCCCCATGAACAGAAAAAGATGTTATATAGGAGAGGAAATTAGGGTTTTTTCGATTTTTTTTGAGCGGGGAGACCGTATGGGAATCGGGTACAAAACCCGTCGAAAACTCAAATTTTGAATTCTCTTGCCACTTTTCGACAAACACCTTTTTTCCTACATATTTGGGTCCATTCCGCAGGAGAAAAAGGCACAGGCGCTTGGGATAGATCCCAAACGTCCTTGTTGCCACGTGGAGTGATCCCACAATGGCAAGGACGAATATGCAGGTTGTTGTACGAGTAAAGCTAGCAGAAGAGGAAGATGGAGAGAGCTTTTTCCGTGAAGAAGAAGACAGACGCGTATAGTTGGGGAAAATAAAAACGGGTCGGGTCGGTTGAGCTTTAATTTTGAGTATTGGGCTGAGTGGATTAGAAGGGGGTAAAATGGGCTTACTGGAAAATTGAAATGGGACGAGTGGAATCAAATGGGCTGGGATGTTTTTGTAATATTGAAAAATTTGGATAAAAATAATCGGCTTGTTAAATTTAATGGACTGTCAAGGGAATTGGGTTAAAATTTGGATAGTACAAAATGGCTAAACATGACTTTGTCGCCATTTAGAATATAGCCGAATTGGTTAACTAGTAAATCAACTGAAATATGCGTAAATGGAATTGACATTAGTTAATTAACGAGCTTCTAAATTTTAACAAGATAAAATAGTTAACTTAATCATAACTAATGATCCAAAAATGTAAATTAACAATTTAGACAAAATTGATTTACTAAATATTTAGTAAAACCAAAATCTTTTTGAGACGATTTTCGAATATTTATAAAACAAATTAATTAAATATATTAAATTACGAAACATGTATACTACATAAAATATGACAAGACAAACTAGTAAGTTTAGCTATAAAATGAAGATCCAAACTACGAACTACCAAAACTAAAAAAACGTTAACCAAGACGAAAAGGTTTTTGATGTTATTTTTGGATATTTTATAAAATAAATTGAACGTAGAATATATATATATATATATATATATATATATATATATATATATATATATATATATATCACATTAAAGATTATAAAACGGCTAAAACAACTTTAAAAAATGACTAAAAGAAATCTTTGGAATTTATAACGTTACTTATTTCAACTCGTTCAGAAATCCAGAGGCTCGATAATTAATTATCATCGAGGAGTGTCAAAATTGGGTGTCAATTGTGGGCTTGCTGTCGTTCGTTAACAAAATCTTTCTCGGGGCACCCCTGACGAATGTAATTGGCTAGTTGATAGTAAATGGTTCATAATTAAGGTCTTACCATAAACCCTCAATTCAATCCAAATTTAGATTTACAACATCATAATTCCATAATTAACATGATAACAAGGCTCGAAGAATCACTACATCACAATTCAATACTAGATCATAGCTTAAGATAAGACACTTAGGTTAATTTACTTTCAAACCTAGATCATCATCTCAAGAACTAGCATTTAAAAAACTACAAATGACTCTAATTTGTTCATGATTATGGTAACAACGTGAATTAATAGCAACTCAACCAATAACCAAGTTAATTGAAGCAATTTCAACCTAATTCATGTCAATATTCAACCTAGGGTTAAGGGTTAAGGATCATCATCCACAACCTATACAAAAATCATCAAGATATAACACAATTAAGTTAGAACACATGTTAATCATTTCATATTATCCAATAGATAACATAAGCAAATCAATTCACAACCTAATTTTGAGATTAAGAAGAACCCACATGAAAACCCTACTTTTGAAAATATTTTTGACGAACCCTTTGAGGAAATAGGTCTCAAAGGTGAATTAGATATCATACCTCAATGTTTCATGAAGATTTGATGGTGAAATTTTCCCTTTTCATCCCCCAAAACCTTTCCCTAGCTTGTTCTTCAATGGAGTTTTCCAATAGAGAGAGAAAGAAGAGAGAAGGAAGAGAAACTGTTTTGTGAGTTGTATTTAATATAATGAGGGTTGGGGTCTTTATATGGGGGTTAATTAAGAATAATTAGATTACCTTAATATCCTAATTAACCACCTAAACCCTTGACTAATTAAATGAAACTAGATTAAAATTATTAAGAAAATTTGACCCTCACAGACGGAACCTGATCGACGATCTGTTTGTGAGTCGACGGGCACTGTGCCTTCCGTGCTGCACAACCCTCGTTTCGGTCAGAGATTTTTGCAGGCGAGGGTTCCAAAAAAATGTCTAAGTGTTGGTAGACGGTTGTCATCGACGCCCGGTCGATCAATACACGAGCCGTCGTTTATGTTTCAATGGTGCACATAGCCTAGGCAACGTTGCCTCCTATGTGCTAGGGTCCTCCTCAAAGGCCTTTGATTGGTCTTTGGGTCATACATGGAAATTTCAACCACATATCATCTTAAACACCTAATAAATACCCTTCTACCAATTTACATGGATTTTCGACTTCTAAAAGCTCGTCAAATAAGCTTAGGCACGCTAGTACCTCCTAGAACTAGTTTTCGGAAGTCATAGATGTTCTTGGACGTTTTGGTTCCTGAACTTCTTAAATGACCAATATTCATTAAAACAGGTCTTGAAACAGTGTTTAGACCTCGTGTAACCTAATTAGGCTTTATGACTAGTCTTGATTTTTTGAAATGTTACATTATCCCCCTCTTAGGAACATTCATCCTTGAATGACACTAAACATCTTTAAGAGGAAGGACTAGACTCAAGACTAGTAGCCCAACAAACAATAATACATAATAACTTCAATCACATTACTTAAACAAGGTAATTCAAAACTTCAATTACTACGTAAAAGGCTCAATATTACATTTATGAGGAATATCCTTCTCACAACAACAACTACTTTACATGAGTCAATTATGCCAAAGTCAACTTATCAATATGCTACATATCATTTCATAAAGACTCACTATATCAACGTGTGCAGGATAACTCAAACAAGGCAAAGAGAAAAAATTAAAAATTAAATGCACACTTCACTATAATCACTATAAAGCAAAAACCAAAAATGCACATTTTGCAACAGTTCATTAAAAATCAAAACAAGTTCAATTTTAGTCATTATATTAATGATTAGTAAGAACTAATAACTTTAGTTATCAAATTGATGAGGGTAACGGGACTTCATGTTGGCCTCGGCCTCCCATGTTTCACCCTCAACTAGGTGATTCTTCCATAACACCTTTATGAAAACCACCTCTTTATTCCTTAACTTCTTGACTTGCTATAAAGAATTTGAATCAGAACTTCCTCATAAGAGAGGTTATTCTTAACACCAAGAACCTTACTAAAAAGAATATACTCGGGATCACCAATAAACTTTTTAAGCATGGAAACATGGAAAAAAAGATGAACCGAAGACAATTCACTTGGAAGTTTCAATTAATAGGCAACCTTACCAACTCTTTCCAAGATTTCATAGGGACCCATATAATGACGACTCAACTTTCCTTTCTTGCCAAATCAAACCATCCCTTTCATTGGTTAAATTTTCAAATACACCTTATCACCTTCTTAAAACTTCAAATCCCTTCTCCTATGATCGGTATAAGACTTTTGCCGACAATAGGCTGTTTGCAACCGCCTTATGATATGAAAATTATCCATAGTCTTATAAACCAAATCAGGACTGAGAAGCGAATCCTTTCCCACTTTAAACCATCCAATAGGAGACCTACATCTCCTACCATACAAGGCTTCATAGGGATCCATGAAAATGGATGAATTAAAATATGTTTCCCTTATAAGGAGAATGTCTCATTAAACTTTCAAAGAACCGATTCCTTCAACTCCATCATTGACTTATAAAGGTGTTGTTTGGACTTCACCTCAACTACCAGTGATGACTCGGAGTTATTATGAACCATGAAACAACCATCCGAAGAATCTTCCAACCTCACACCCAACCTAGCCAACCTATGAACATTCTTCACTAGGTCTTTTTTGGCTTCATCAATGTGAGATACACTACCCATAGTCATACGCCTTAGGGAATCTGCAATCACACTAACCTTACCGGGGTGATAGAGGACCCTCATGTCATAATCAATCAACAATTCTAACCACCTTCTTTGTCAGAGATTCAACTTTTTTTGGGTAAACACATATTGGAGACTCTTATGGCCGGTAAAGACATCAATATGAACGTCATAAAAGTAATGTCTCCATATTTTCAAGGCAAACACCATGGCTTCTAAGTCAAGGTCATGAGTTGGATAGTTCCTCTCATGTATCTTATGTTCCCTAGAACCATCCTTGTTGCATAAGCACACACCCCAAACCCATTCGGGATGCGTCACAATACATTACAAAATCTTTTGTACCCTCCGGTAAAGTCAACACTGGAGCAAAAGTAAGTCTATCTTTCAATATTTGAAAACTTCTCTCGCATGCCTCCGACCACTCAAATTTCTTACACTTTGGGTCAAAGTAGTCAAAGAAGATGCTATAGACGCAAAAACCTCCACAAATCTCCGATAATAACCCATTAAACCCAAGAAACTCCTAATATCCATTCAAGTCAAAGGTCTAGGCCAATTTTTCACCGCCTCCGTTTTCCTTGAATCAACCTCAACTCCCTCACAAGAGATGATATAACCAAGAAATGTCACCGACCTTAACCAAAACTCACATTTTCTATACGTGGCAAACAATTGATGTTCTTTAAGTACTTGCAACACTACCATCAAATGGTTTATGTTCTCATCCTCATTTTTCCAATATACCAAGATGTCGTCAATGAATACAATGACAAATAAATCTAGGTAATTTTAAAACACTCTATTCATTAGGTCCATAAACGTTGCCAGAGCATTAGTGAGACGAATGGACATATTAAGAACTCATAATAACCATATCTAGTCCAGAATGCCGTATTTGATATATCCTCACCTCTCACCCTAAGTTGGTTATACCCGACCTCAAGTCAATCTTAGAAAAGTAAATTGCTTCTTGGAGTTGATCAAACAAGTCGTCAATCTAAGGGAGAGGGTACTTGTTCTTGATTGTGACTTTATTGAGTTGGCGGTAATCAATACACATTCTTAAGGACCCATCCTTCTTCTTCACAAACAAAACCAGAGAACCCATGGAGAAACACTAGGTCTTATGAAGCCTTTTTATTGTAAATTAATGAGTTATGCCTTCAACTATTTCGATTCGGTCCGAATTATCAGATAAGAAAGAATTGAAATTTGATTTGTATCCGGTAGTAAATCAATACCCAAATCAATTTCCCTTCAAGAGGAATATCGGGAAGGTTATTAAGAAAAACCTCCGCAAATTCTCTCACCATGGGGACTGACTCAATAGGAGGAATTTCGGAGTCTAGATCTTGGACTCTTACAATATGATATCGACAACCTTTAGCGATCATTTTGCATTATTTTAGACAAGAGATAATAAGACCTCTAGGAATAGAGTTTCCCCATCCCTCCCCCTTCCACTCTACAACGGGTTCATTTGGAAAGTTAAATTTCACCACCCTTGTCCTACAATCAATAGAAGCAAAGCAAGCATGCAACCAATCCATACATAATATAATAGCAAAATCAAGTATATCTAGTCCTACTAGTTCAACATAATAAACTCTATTGGGCAACTTTATAGGAAAATTTTTATATACCCTTTTTGCAACAACCGATCACCCACCGAAGTAGACACTTTAAAAGGTTCATGCAAAATATCAGTTAAAATATGAAACTTTTTGGCTAATAGAGGAATAAAAAGGGATAAAGTAGCACCGGGATCAAGTAAGGCATATACATCAAAAGAGAAGACTTTCAACATACGGGTCACCACGTCTAGAGAAGTCTCTTGCATACCCCTATAGCGGAAAGCATAGAAGCGGTTCTTATTCGGAGCCTCATTTGAGCCACTTGCTTGAGCTTGTCCACCCTTTTATTGACCCTTTATATTAGGGCAATCCTGAACCTTGTATCCACTTTTTCCACAACCAAAACAATTCCCCCTTCAACCAAACATTCACTAAAATGACCCTATCCTCACTTGGCACATTTAGGCTTCTCATGTTGTGAGTTTCCACTCCTTACCTTTTGGTCTCTCGGTTAGTTACCTTATCATCACGAGACTTACAGAACAAGTATGGAACTTTATTAGAAACCCACTTCTTAAATCTAGGCTCGTCTTGTATCTCAAGCTTATTCTTTGAAGAACCTCCATCAAAAGATCTTGCCCTCTTGGCATCTCTACTCCTCCTCTTAACCCTTGCCTCATCTACATACTTGGCATGCACCATAAGACGAGAAATGTTCGTGTTGTCATGTAATATAGCCGAATGACACTTCACTTTCATCTCTAAGATCGGAAACCAAAGAAGGGGCATATTTCGACAATTTAGTGAATTTCAAAGAGTATTTATGAACACCCATACCTCCTTGGAGAAGGTTGATGAACTCCACCACTTTAGCTTTCCTCATCTCCCTAGGAAAGAACCGATCAATAAAAGCGTTCTTGAAGATCTCCCAAGTCAATGGACCACCCCTCAATGGCCTATAGTCCCTCAATTGCACAAACCATACTTGAGTCACGCCTTAAGTTGATAACTGGCCAATTCGGCCTTCTCACTTGTGGACAAACCAATAGCCAAACGTATGTTATAGACTTCATCGATAAATTCCTAGGGGTCTTCCTCAACCTTAGACCCGCAGAAGGTGGGAGGGTTCAATAGAGTGAAGTCCCTTAGATGGGAAGCCATAGTATTAACTTGGTGATGAGGACGGGGTACAACCTCATGGTTAGCTTGGCCGTCATAGCTTAGGCTTGAACAATGTCGGCTTGAGACAATTGGATGAGGGCAGCCCTTATATTTCCATCAAGGAAGAGTGGATGATTGACCGGAGCTTATTCCATATTAGCATCATCATCAAGTGGAGGAACTTTATCACCACGGGAAGGATCTCCCGCTTTGGCAATCTCCTCTTCATGTCTTTCTGTCGCATTGCTTCGAGTGTTCTATTCTTTCTATAATCACAACAATATGATTAGATGCAAAAGAATGCCAAAAGTATACTTTAATGGCACGATATAAGATTTTCAAGAAAATGAGAGTTTCCTAGGAATCATGTAGGTTCCTATCCAAAAATGTAGCCCGCTTCACAATTATGAACACGAACCTACATTGACGTGGTTCAGAAAGACATGGACTCAAAGATACTCAACCTCATGCTCTGATACCAAGTTTGTCACATCCATGTTTACCTCCTTAGACGTAACCGGCGTCGTTGTCCTCTTTGAGAACTAAGACTATCCTCTTAGCTTAAATCATCGCATTCATATGTCGAATTTAGCGGAAATTTTAAAACATTTTATTACTTCTACTTGGAGGTTTACATAGACCTCTACATACACATAGTATATATATCGAGTATACATAGACCATTTGTATAGGAAGGTTACATAGACTTCTACTTTTATTGCACATATACATATATAAGATAGAACAGAGTCTTAAAGATTGTCTTATCTCATACCATCTAAATGATCATAGCAATTTAGGAATAGCCCTGCATCTATGTAAAGAAGACACATCTTGGATTATAAAAATCGTTCACAAATGAAAATAGAGTTAACATATGTCTTAGAAAACAAAGTAAAACCATAAGCTAGATATTGGCATCGCCCTCGGAATGTGAGGACCTACCCACTTGGATGGTAGATAATATCCAAGCCTTCTTCCAATCGTCTCCAATGATCCTTCAATGACCGGAACCTAAAATGTTGGGGAAATAGAAAGAAATGGGGTTAGTACGCCACTTGTACTAAGTATAAGACCATATGCACATATACTTGTAAAGCATGCTAAGAAAAAGAATAATTCATAAAGTATGCATTTTTCCATTAAAAACCATTATGCACATTCAATAAGATCATACCAATCAACATTGCATATTTATTAAGTCATAGGCATGTTCATCACAAAAGTACAACTTCAAGTTTATTCAAGTCAACCATTAATATCATGTAAGTAAATACATACTCAAATAACTCAACATCCAAGTCATATTATCAATTAGCATTAATAAGAATACATTTCATTATTACAAAGCAAGACAATTACCCATGAACCTCTATCAACTCAAGAAGTGCAATGACCAAGCAAAGCCCCGTAACCTTACTCCATCAAGTAACTCAATAAGAATCATGACTAACATCCTACTTCACATAACATGACATTTATACATACATTTCATCTTACTTTAATAATATAAACCAATACATACTCATAAGTAAACTGATCAACATATAGTACAACAATGTGCAAGTTCATCATATACATATGATTTATCATTATAAACATAAACATACATAAGAACATCCTCCTAAGACTCCCTCCAAGGCTAACTAGTGCAATGATTACGTAGAGTCCTATACCCCTACCTATACTAAGCTAGACCTGTTAGGTTGTCCTAGTTAGAGTTCATCCTTTAATTAATTTTTTCCCTTTTTGGGAACATCTTGCTTTATCCGGCATCTGCCACATGAGCTAGTGTGGAATCCGGATGTGTAAAACCTTACACCGATGGAAGGTGGTCTATGGCTAAAGTAAAACCAAACATAAATGTAGCTTTCTAGGAGGATCCTTTAGCTTGTCTTCCTATAGGTACAACATAGTTCAAGAACTAAAAGATAGGTATAATCCCTCTACATGCCACTTTGAAATTAGGGCCTCATATCATGGGAATCCATTTGATGAATGTCCCTCAATGGGGAGTCAACACCACATTTAGAACAATAGGGTGAATCTTCCACTATGGGAAGTCATTACTTCCCATTGTCAAGTTCACTCGGTGTTAAGATAAGTCCTTTTATTGAAATGTCTTTAAGCCTTTATTATCAATAATAGATTAGTTTAGATAATAGGGTCTAATCCTTGTATAATCATCATCATAAATAGCTCAATAAGAATTGCATGAGTATAAGTCCTTTCATCACAATTTATATAAGTGAGGTTAGCACATAAGCATTTTATATCATAATAAGGCACATTGATAGTCATCACCATATTATAACATATACACCTTAATCATCTTCACAACATAGTGAAGACATTTAAATTCAACATCATACCATCCTATCAATCCTAATACAGGACTTACTCCAAGTCAATTGAACCAATTTCAACCTAATTCATGCCAATATCCAACCAAGGGTTAAGGGTTGAGGATCATCATCTACAACCTATACCAAATAATCAAGATATAACACAATTATGTTATAATACATGTTAACCTACTCATATTATCCTATAGAAAACATAAAGAAATCAATTCATAACCTAATTTTCGAGATTTAAAAGAAACCACATGAAAATCCAACTTCTGAAAATATTTTGAAGGAACCCTTTAAGGAAAGAGGTCTCAAAGGTGAATTTATCTCATACCTCAATGTTTTATGAAGATTTGATTTTGAATTCGTCCCTTTTTATCCCCCAAAACCCTTCACTATCATGTTCTTCAATGGTATCTTCCAATAGAGAGAGAAAGAAGAGAGAAGGAAGAGGAATTGTTTTGTGAGTTGTGTTTAATCTAATGAGGATTAGTCTCTTTATAAGGGGGGGGGGGTAAATTAACTTAATTAGACTCTATTATTCCCCTAATTAACCACCTAAGACTTTAACTAATTAAATGAAACTAGCTTAAAATGTGTAAGGAAATTTGACCCTCACAGACGGAACCCTGATCGACGGTCCGTCTGTGAGTTGACGCACATTGTGCCTTACATGGTGCACAACCGTCGTTTCGGTCATAGACTTATGCAGGATAGGGCTCTAACAAAATGATTTTGTTTGACGGTTGGCATCGATGCCTCATCTATCAACACACGAGCCATCGTTTGTGTTTCATTGGTGCACACTGCCCAGTGTTGCCTCGTGCGTACTAGGGTCCTCCTCATGGGCCCTTGGTTGGTCCTTGGGGATTCGTAATGGGACGTTTCGACCAGGAATCATCTTAAACACCTATTAAATACCCTTCCAAAAATTTTCATGGATTTCCTTCTTCTAAAAGCTCGTCAAATAGGCTTAGGCACGCTACTACCTCCTAGAATTAGTTTTCAGACGTCATGGACGTTATTGGATATTTTTGTTCCTAAACTTATTAAATGACCTATATTCATTAAAATAGATCTTGAAACAGTGTTTACACCTCATGGAACCTATGGTAGGCCTTAAGACTCATCTTGGATTTTCGAAATGTTACAAAATATGTGTGATGAAGTCTAAAAATTGGCAAGTGCTTAAGGAAGTATAACTCACTATTATATAGTTTTCCTACCCATACCGTAGGCTAAACTAAAACCCATATTTGATTCTATTCAAGCATACTTAATTTGTGGAGATGTATATAATGGGCAAGCATGTCGTTCTTGGTGCATACATGTGAATTATATTTGTGAGTGTGCGAATTGTTCTTGATATCAAGTATTTAATTTATATTCAGTCTTTTGAACTGAGTGTCTGGAATATTTCTTCTTGTGAGGGAACTTGTTTCATGATAGATAGGTGATTCTATTAACTTTCTTTGATGAGAGTAGGTGAGCAAACTTAAATTTGATGAGTTTAAAGTCCTTCCTTGAGGTTAGTAAATTAGAGGTTTGTTGTTTATTTGGATGTCTTACACAATGATTGAGAAGTGTACTTGATATTTTGAGATTCTTATATGACCTAATTATTTGTATAAATCAAAATGATGATATTGCTAGTTGGATTTTCTTGAGATGAGCTTTCATGCCTTCTCGAGGACGAGCTAAAGTTTTAAGTGTGGGGTGTTGATGTGAGGCTTAAACTTTATTTTTTTAATCATTATTTTTCTCACATTAATTATTTATATTTTCCTTTTTAGCATAATTTTATGAATTCTTCTAAATTGTTTATTTTATTTCTAAGATTAAATTGATGAAAAATTGGAGAAGTTTGGAGCCAAAACAAATTAAAGATAGAAGGTTGAAGAAGGATATCAAGCAGGCAGCTTAATGGAAGTAAGTTAATATAAAATATAATATTAATATAATTTATATGAAAATAAGGAAAGGAAAACTTACCTGCCGGTCCACGTGCCAGGAAGCAATATAGAGAGTTTCTCGCCCAAAATTAAAATCTACACGCGCAAAAATAAAAAGGCAATCCAATTCCTTTTGGTTTTGGATTCCTAATTTGTTTGGATTAGTACATTTATAATTAGTGCATAGAAATAATTATTAGGGAGGAGGCCAAGAATCAAGAAACAAGACACAAATATAATTTTTTTTCTAGCTTTGGAACGTTGAATGAATGGTCGTGAAGGCCGGAGAATTGTGGTTTATTCTTTCTTGTCCTTTATTAAATATTTTCTTTCGTGATTAATAAAAGATAATATAGCTATTATTTTTATCTTTTTTCATTAACAAAAGCATATTTATTTTAATAAATTTTGATTGTGTTTTTGAGATAATGAGTAGCTAAATTTCATAATTATGGTTGTGGAAACAATAGGAGATTAACAAAGTATAAATACTAACTAAGAAATTCTCAAATAAGTTTTTGCATGCATTGATAATTCTTTCGTTTAGATGTCTTTTTAATGAGTGCACACATTATAACTCGCCTTGTTGCTTCTTGTCGGACAAGGTTGATAGTTAATAAGAAAGAATTATCAACATAGATTTGGTGTGATACTATCTAATAGCATATTGTCGATTGGTGTGAAGTAATAACTAAGACATACATTGATTATGATGTATAATATGAGGTAATGGTAAGGGTTAGTAAATTAAACACATGTAACTTCCTGTGGGATCGACCCCGACTAATAGTTTGGTAAATATATTGCATACGGTCATTTATATTTCTTTTCAAGAAGTATATTTGAACGTTATCAATTGACACCATCTATCCAAAAGGATTAGTCTATAGAAGACACAAGAAATGTTAAAAAA
>CM064963.1:25993564-26006517 GCA_032847665.1 Solanum chilense
GTGACTACTTCAAATCAAATATAATATCATGTCAAGGACAAACTACCATTTCAGCGGAGGAAAAATGTTAATAACAATAAAACAAATAAAAATAAAAATCGTGTGTTCTATTGATGCCCAGTAGATAATGTGCTTTTTATGATGTAAAGAGAAGAGTAAGAAGAGAGAAGAGGAAGCAGAGATAAGAGGAAGAAGAAGAATCTGCAGACAGAATATCTCAGCAATTGTATTATTAGAATTAATTCTCTAATTTAGATACAACGATGTATTTATATAGAAGATCAATATAGAATCTTTTTTTGAGTAACTAACTTCTTGAATTGTAACGAACTTAATACTTCTAACTAACTTAACTACTAATGTTATAACTAGTTTCTTTCAACACTCCCCCTCAAGCTAGGTAGTGTGAAAATGTTACAAGTTCCTAGTTTGGAATTGAGATACAAATGTTGTACTGTATTGAGACCTTTTGTAAGTAAATCAGTTGGTTGATCTTTTGGTTATATGTACCTTGTATGCTACAAACCCTTTGTCTATTTTTTCACTTATAAAGTGGAAGTCTATTTCAACTTGTTTGGTTCTTTCATGGTACACTGGATTAGCTGCAATTTGTATAGCAGCTTTGTTGTCTGGGTAAATATCTAAAGGTAGTTTCAAGTTCACTCCTAACTCTTTCATTAGACCTATAATCCATATTAACTCTGACATTGTAGCAGCCATGCTCTTGTATTCTGCTTCTGCAGAACTCTTTCATATGGTTGTTTGTTTCTTTGACTTCCAAGTTAATAAAGAATCTCCAAATTTAGCCATGTAACCTTTTACTGACCTTCTTGTATGTGGACATAAAGTCCAGTCTGAGTCACAGTAGGCTGTAAGTGTTGTGTTCTTGTTACTAGACATTACAATTCCTAGACTGGTTGGTTTTTCACATACTTTACAATCCTGAGAGCAGCTTCCATGTGAGATTTCTTTGGTTGTTGGATAAATTGAGTTAAAGTATTGACCCCAAAGGCTATATCAGGTCTTGTCACAGTTAGATATAACAACTTTTTTATCAGCCTTTGGTATGCTGCTTGATCTACTAGTGGATCATTTGTGTTGAACTTTTCTGAGTTTCCTGATCTGATGTACTCATCAAACTGCTTAGTTGTTAACTTGACATTTGTGTCCATTGGTGTTGAAGCTGGTTTAGAAGTGCTTAGTCCTTTCTCTGATATGAGCTCCAATCTGTAATTTCTTTGGTGCATAAGTATACCTTGGTCAGACCTGGCAAACTCAATACCTAAGAAGTATCTTAGTTCTCCAAGATCCTTCATTTTAAAAACTTGTTTTAACTTCTCTTTTGTCTCTTTCACATTTTTCAGACTATCTCCTGTAACTAACTGATCATCCACATACACAAGAATAATCATTATACCAAATTCATCTTTCTTGATGAACATAGACTGATCATACTCACTTTGTTTAAACTTAAGTTCCACTAATACCTTAGACAGTTTAGCATTCCACTGTCTAGGAGCTTGTTTCAACCCATATAATGACTTTACAAGTCTACATACTTGTTGTTTCTCCCCCTGACTTGTGAATCCTTGTGGCATTTCCATATAGATTTCATCAAACAAATCTCATTGTAAAAATGTATTGAACACATTCATTTGGTGTACACACCATCCATTTTGTGCAGCTAGTGTCAACACAGTCCTAACAATTTTCATATTTACAGAGGAGAGAATGTTTCTTGGTAATCAATTCCTTCTTTCTTATTGTACCCTTTAGCCACTAGTCTTGCTTTATACATTTCTACCTCTCCTGTGGATTTATATTTGACTTTGAATATCCACTTGCAGCCTATTGGAGTCTTTCCTTCAGGAAGAGTTACTAGGTCCCAAGTATGGTTGCTTTGCATTGCTTCAATTTCAGAATTAATAGCTTCTATCCATCTTGGATCTTTAGCAGCTTCTGTATAAGACTATGGTTCAATATAATTTAAAACTGCAGCTATGTATGCACTATATTTGTCTGATATATTATCATAATTTATATAGTTTTTGATGCCATAGCCTGATTCCTTATGAATGTTGACAGATACAAAATCTTTTAACCAAATAGGTGGTTTGCTGCTTCTTCCTGACTTTCGATTCTATTGAATATCACTAGTAGTAGATGGTTGTAAAGGAATCTGTATTGTATCTTCATTTACCATAGTCCTTAACTCCTCGTTATGTTGACATTGCCCCCTCACTTTATTATGTCTGTATTGTTGAACTTAATGAGTAGGTGTAGCAATAGGAATACTGGACCATTGAAATGAATGATCTAATGTTGAATGAGTGTCTTTAAATACAGGTTCTAACAGTTTCCCTTGAACAAATGGAAATATTGTTTCATTGAATATGACATCCTTGTTAACAAAAAACACTTTATCAGTTAAATCATATAAAATATATCCTTTTTACACTTCTGAATATCCCATATGAACAGACATTATAGGCCTTTACTCAAGTTTATCATGTTGATTTGGCATTCTAGCAAAGCATAAACACCCTAGTATTCTTAGATGAGCTAATGATGGTTCTTTTCCATAGAGTTTGTTAAAAGGAGTTTTTCCTTTTAATACTGAACTAGGTAGCCTGTTTATCAAGTATGCCGCAGCTAGGACACAATGTCCCTAGAATTTTATAGGTATATTAGCCTGCAACCTGATGGCTCTAGTTATTTCTAGGATATGTCTATGTTTTCTTTCAGCTACCACATTTTGTTGGGGTGTATCCACACATGTTGTTTGATGAATAATTCCTAACTGTTTAAATAAATGATCACATATTGAGTTAATAAATTTAGTTCCATTATCAGTTCTAACTATCTTAACTGTTTTATCAAACTTATTCCTAGTATAATTCATAAAATATTGAAGAGATACACAAACATCAGAATTCTGTCTCAAAAGAAATATCCATGTATATCTTGAATAGTCATCTACAGTTGTTAAGAAATATTTGTTTCCATCATATGTATTGGTTTTATAAGGACCCCAGAGATCAACGTGAATTAATTCAAAACAGCTATTACTTTTTATACTGCTATTATGAAAAGGTAATCTATACTGCTTAGCACAAGGACATACTACACAATCCCCTATTTGATTTCTAATATAAGTAAGTTCAATATCAAACAATTTATTTAATATTGAAGTAGATGTGTGTCCTAATCTTTTGTGCCACAGATTCATATTTATCTTGTCTGTTGACACACTCTTTGACTCTTGAGCAGCTAGCCTGATAGATCTTCTTGCATCTTTATTTAGTAGCAAATATAGCCCATTCTCCTCTCTACCAATCTCCTTCACCTCCTAGTGAAGAGATCCTGCAAAACAAAAAAGTCACAGAAGAAAGAAGCAAAACATTGCAATTCTTTTGTTAGTTTTGAAACTGATAACAGATTAAATTTAAACGTTGGTACATACAATACATTAGATACTGTACTACCATCAGATATACTACTTAAACCAGTCTCTGTAACTTGTGTTTTATCTCCATCAGGCAAGTGTACAGTTCTATGAGAGGCTAACATATTAACTAACAACTTGCTTAGTAACTCTAAGTTTGAAGCCATATAATTTGTGGCTATTGTGTCCAACAATACAAGTAGGTTTTGTGAGACACTGTCATAGCCATTGAGTTTGTCAAACTTGCAGTGTTTGCAGCTGTGTTAGACATGGAATCCTATTTGACTTGAGGACTATGTTGTGTTAGCAGCAGTACTATGTGATTGTATTGTTCTTGTGTAAAATGATTAGCATCAACTTGACTTGTCTTGGATTGAAATTGATCCATGCTACTTGCATTTTTGCTCTGAGTATATACATTCGTATTAGAATCATACTTGAATTCAGATTATCCTCTTCCAGCATGGAGTACATCATTTTGTGTGCTCTCTTTTGTACTCACATTGTAAGCTGCACTCCCACCTTCAGAGGGTTTTTTCTTTTTATACTTGAACTCAAGTGGATATCCCACTATTTTCCAACAATTTTCCTTGTCGTGTCCTCTTTTTTTACACACCTCACAATACATATATGAGTTCTTTGTGAACTTTTGATTTCCACTTGTTCTGATGTACATAACAGCTTCATAATTGTCTGTATGTGACATTGGATTTGAACCAACACTCCATTCGTGGCTGACACAGACCTTTAACTCTCATCACCCATTACCATAGAATAGGCTTGATTGATTGAAGGCAATGGACTCATGAGCAGTATTTTTGCTTAATCATATGAGTCATTCATCCCCATCAGAAACTGAAACAGTTTAAGTTTTTGTAGATGCAATATGAACTCCTTGGATTTATCACAGTTACAGCCTGGTGGTGGTATCAAAACCTCAAATTCCTCCAAAAGAGTCTTGAGTTTGGAGAAATAGACTGTTACAGAATTTACTCCTTCAGTTAAAGTGTCTATCTCCTTATGCAAGTTGAAGGTTCTTGAACCATCTATCTTGGTGAACCTTTCTTGTAAATCTTCACACAATGCTTTTGCAGTGGCTGCATGCATAATGCCACCTAGTAAACTCTTAGAAACAAAGTTCATTAACCAAGATTGAACAATGGCATCAACTCGATCCAAGTGACTCCACAAATTTTCTCTATGCCTTTCTTTATCACATGAACCATCTACCATCCCCAGTTTATTTCTACCCAGCAGAGCAATACGCATAGATCGAAAACATATTGCATAATTTTCCATACCTGTTAACTGAAATGAAATGATATTATTTCCACTAACATCTGATGGACAAAAGAACAATGGATGATTGTAGTCAATTTTTTGACCAATGGTGACAGCTCGATGACACTTGTTACTAGTTCATCATGAACTCTATCGTCCCCAGCCATTTTTTAGAGATTTCTTCAACTTCTTTAAATTTAACACTTGATTAGCGGAAGCAATAATCACTGATTTAAAACCCATATTTCACAGAGTCAGATCATCTGCTCGATACCATGTGTTTTTTATGAAGTAAAGAGAAGACTAAGAAGAGAGTAAGAAGAGAGAAGAGGGAGCAGAGATAAGAGGAAGAAGAAGAATCTGCAGAGAGAATATCCAGCAATTGTATTATTAGAATTAATTCTCTAATTTAGATACAATTATGTATTTATATAGAAGATCAATGTAGAATCTTTTGATGAATAACTAACTTCTTGAATTGTAACAAACTTAATACATGTAACTAACTTAACTACTAATATGATAACTAGTTTCTTTCAACAGATAACGCATGATGTTGTGACATAAATTAATTAGACTATTTTAGATCCCTAACGAAAGGTACAATGAAAATAATTTATACACCACTTAAAACAAAATTCGCAAACATGCTAAGAATAAGATAAAATATTTACATCGCACATCAAAAAATGAGAAATTTACATGCATGAAAAACACATATTAATCACAATTAATCAAATGAGCCACTAAAGACTTTCTTTCATGGAGACAGGGGTTAATTAACCAAAGGGGGATGGGAGGGGGTAAGCAGTGATTGCCTATAACAAATAACAGTATTACAACATGCTTTCATCACAAGGATTAGTGGGTGGAATAATTAATATTCCAGAAATAACATATGACAACCAAACATCTCACTTTTCATAAGGTAACACACATACACAAATCATTTTATTATATTTTACTTCTTAATAGCATAGAACACCAAATAAAGTGCAACTCATGATTCTTATTTAGCTAGATTGACAGAGAAACCAACATAATGAAATTTACGTACATTAAACATGACCAAAATAACCTATAGTCACAACACGGTAAAGCTATGAAGCATGTAATATGCGCACCAGATGCTAGTGATTGAACCCCAAGATGTTAATTAATTAAGAGAACAATATCATTTTTTAAATATTATTTTTTCTTAACGACTAAGCTGCAAACAGAGGCCAAACTCGGGGAAGAAAGCAGAACAGACGGACCCAGATTCTATACGGTTTCAAGGTACATGAGATACGATTTACCACATCATATCAGGCAATAAAAGCAAAAACAAAATCTTTAAGAAAGTAGGTAACACAAACAATTTGAAAAACAAATGAGCAGTCCATACATATTAATCGTAGTAGTTGATTTGAAAATTCAAACTTACATTAGTAGCAATATCGATCTGTCATCAAGTCAGAAAAAACACGAAACAAAACAGACCAAGCAAGAAACAAAATGTGAAAATCAAAAGCGGACTGGACATTTGATTCAAAAGAGCTCTTAAACTTAAACTGACACCAAAAGATGCATTCCAAGCCATGGATTATGACATACTGAAAACAAACGAAACGAATAGACCTACGACATTAATAGTAAACCAAACGGAAAAGAAGAATTTAAAGAAAATAGACTATCATTTCGCAAGTGGGAAGAAGCCTTAAACGAGTTGTAATCGAGAGAGAAAAAAAACATTACCTTTGGTGACGTAGTGAACGGACGACGAGCAAAAGAACGTCAACTCCCACCTCACGAAGGTGCAGAAACGGACGACAATTAAAAAAAAAACAAGCGGAGTTGAGTTTTAATCCATAATGATCGAGTGCTACTTCAAATGTTGTTAATATACCTTGTTTTGTTAAGCCTAAAAATCGAATCCCTTTTCCCAAAAAATCCTTCCAAAAATTTTTCCTCTCTGTTGTCTGCCTAAAAAAATATCAAATATCAAAATCTCCACCTCCCCATAAACAGAAAAAGATGTTATATAGCAGGGGAAAGTAGGGTTTTTTCCATTTTTTTTTTTGGGGGGGGCGCATGGAATCGGGTTCAAAAACTAAATTTAATAATTATGGTTGTGGAAACCATAGGAGATTAACAAAGTATAAATACTAACTAAGAAATTCTCAAATAGGTTTTTGCATGCATTGATAATTCTTTTGTTTAGAAGTCTCTTTAATGAGTGCACGCGTTAGAACTCGCCTTGTTGCTACTTGTCGGACCAGGGAGGTAATTAATAAGAAAGAATTATCAACATAGATTTAGTGTGATACTATCTAATAGCATATTGTCTATTGGTGTGAATTAATAACTAAGACATACGTCGATTATGATGTATAATATAAGGTAATGAGAAGGGTTTAGTAAATAATACACATGTAACCGGACCAAGGTGCAGGGTGAAATTCTCTAGTTGCTGGACCATGGAATTAGAGATACCTAACGTATCATTTTTCATGTAATACACTATGAATGAATTGTTATTACTAGGATTAACGCGTTATGAGCTTATGGGTAACATATTCCTAGTTATTTTTATCAATTTGGACATAAAAAATATTTAGTTCAAAGCTATTTTTATTGTTTTTATTTATATTTCAATTTAAATCCCCCCCCCCCACTTTTATATGATGACTATCGAGTTAAATATTTGCTATTGATAATATTCTTCATGTGGGATCGACCCCGACTAATAGTTTGGTAAATATATTGCATACGATCATTTATATTTCTTTTCAAGAAGTATATTTGAATGTTATCAATTGACACCATCTATCCAAAAGGATTAGTCTATAGAAGACACAAGAAATGTTAAAAAATCATATTCAAAGGAAGTTGATATCCTTTGACATATACTACGCTATGAATCTCTTAATTAAGGACATTCTCCTCTTGTTCTTCCTAAGGTCGTTTACACCATTCACAAGACTATTCAAAACTAAGTTTATTGTCCACAATCTTAAATCATATTTTTATCATTTAAGAAATTGGAACTTGAACTTTGGATAGACACCCCCACACTTTGAAATATTTCAAGTTTGATTTCCTTCCTTTCCATTTCTCATATGAAATAGATTGTGTCATGAAAGAACAAAATTGCTTTGTAAAAACACAAAACTTTTTGTTGTTTTCTTTTGTAGTTAGGATTGTTCCTCCACACATGTTTTGTGGTAAACCTGAACATATATATAATGCATCCATTATTTCTTTTAACAATCGATTTTCATTAGATTGAGGTGAATAGAGCAATAGTTTGATGGATGATTCCACTTTTCAAACATATTTGTGCATAAGGAGATTTATACTCTCCATTCTTATCACTTCTTATCTTTTTTCCAACTGATTTTCAACTTTAATATTATATTTTCTAGACATTTCTATTGCATTATCCTTACCATTCAACATATCGACATAGTCATTTCTAATGCAATTGTCAATGAAAATTATGAGATGCTTTTTTCCATCACGAGATGGTGTTGACTTTATATTACAAATGTTCGTGTAAATCAACTATAAGGGATTAGAATTCCTTTCAAAAGATTTGTAAGAATCCTCAGCATACTTAGATTCCTCACAAACATGACATTTTTATTTATTGCACTCAAAGTTTGACAAACTTCTAAGTTGATCAGTTTTCCTTGAAAGGTTTTGGTGTTGATGTCATAAACTTCGACTCAACAAAGTAAGAACAAATAAAAATAATTAGTGTGAAAAGATTTTCGCAAGGTAGTCTTTTTCTCACTAATATTTTGTTCCTATTTCTTACAATATTTTTTTATACAAACATTGTTTAGAGTCACCACCTTGCAAATATCCTTTTCAGAAGGACCTTTCCATAAATTTCGAATTGATTGTTACATCAATGTTCATTGGCTACAATAAAGGCATTATAGCCAAAATGTTTCATTTACAAAACATAACAAATGACTATTCACCAAAATTCACGTCTATGCAAATACATTTATTATAATAGACATATCTTTTCACGAAAAATCACAACATTTTAAATGACACTTTTTCATTAAAAAAAACACATTTATTTTGAACAAGTATATATATATAAGAGAAAAGACATAAAGAGACCATCGAAGTTGTCCCATATTTGCATAAAGACACCTAAAGTTTTGAAGTGTCCCATCACACCACTAAACAACTATATATCATTGTAAATTGGCCATTTTTACCCATTAACTCATCTGGGTTGTTTACACGCACGTTAGGCGCGTCATGGGCAATTTTTCCTTTTTATTTACCAGTTTAAAACAGCCACATGCCATTTTCTTTCTTTAATATTAATTGTTTAATCAATTTTTGTATCTTCCCCAATTTAAACTCAAAAATAGCCTTTGGTAGCCCTAAAATTTTGATTTCCATGGCAAGAACAATATTGGTTCTCTCTTTTTGACGACTTCATCATCTTCCTCAAGAAAATAAGGTAGGAATTCGTCTTTTCTCTTTTAATTTCCAGTATAAACGTTAATTTGAGTTTTTTTATGGTTGAATTTCTTCTCAATTTTGTGGTTAGTTTTTGATTGAAAATGTCAAATGCAATGTTGAATCGTATTTGTAACAATGTCAACTGTAGGAGGTCGATTCTAACACTTCTACACTATAATAATCCATAAAATCAGAATAATCGAAAAAATGAAGATTTTAGAACCCTAACATGTTAGACCTTCAATCTCCAAGAATCTACACAAATACACATCAACAACGATCAACAATGATGAACAACGAGATTGTCAACAACAACACTATCGTCAACAACAACACTGTGTATTTCGTTTGATTTTTTAGGGAAAAGTTGAGAAATGAAATGAAAAGGAATTCACGAATTTTCTTCAAAAAAAAAAGGTCGGGTCGGGTTACCTAGAGAGTGAGCAACACGCGCATTACATAGACGACGGAATGAGTTAAAATGGTCAATTTACAACGATATATAGTTGTTTAGTGGTGTGATAGGACACTTTAAAAGTTTAGGTGTCTTTATGCAAATATGGGACAACTTCGATGGTGTCTTTATGTCTTTTCTCTATATATAATTTGATAGTTATATTCTAGTCACATCATATACTAGTAATAGAGAAACTCAAAACTCACAATACTTAATATACTCCAAGAATTTGTGGGTCCAACTTAATACAAAAGTATCACTGAATTTCATATTTTGTGCTCCAAAATTCAATTAGACACCAAGTCTAATTTTATCTTTATCATAAGCAAAGAACCCCAACATTTTAAATGTAATCTGAAAAATATTTTTCAAGTATTTGAAAATAATTTTTCCACATATTTTCCAAGACTATAAAAATATCATTGGCTTTATGAAACAAGTTTTGGAAATACTGTTCTACAAAAGAATTATATTGCTTCAATTTCCTTTGCCAATATTTACGTAGTGTCAAAGGGTATTCCATAGAGGCACAAAATGACAAACTCTAAGTCACTGGTATATTTTTTCTTTATGAAAAATAGACATACCACTTAGTATTTCGAATACTAACAATAAGACAAAAAAATTTGTTCAATTTATTTTTATATAAAAGTGAAGTTTATAGTAGTCAGAAGTACAACATTGACTTAATATGTTAATTTTTCATTTTCAAACATATTGCATAGTATGAGTTATTTAGAGTAGAAACTACAAAAGTTTTATGACTACAAAAATAAGACACAATTCAATTTCGTATGAAGTACAAAATTACAAAAGTTTTCTAGTCTCCAAACAGGATTAAATATTCTTTATCACATAGAAATGGTTTTTTTTTTCTTTCAATAGTCTTCCAACTATATAATATTGACATACTATTTTATCAAACAAAAATACGCATCTCTCATTTTGCAAACTTAAGAATTTAACGAAAACAATATTTGCCAAGCAAAATTCATTCCAGAACGTCTGATTTTGCAAAGAAAAATTTCCAAAGATATACATGCGAAAAATAAAAGTTCTTAACTCTTATAAACTATTTCCCTTCTTAGACAAAATAATAATATGGTTACCTCATGTAATCTTTTACTGGAATACAACCAATAAATGTTTTCTCTACATTCTCTCTTCAACCTTGCTAAACAAAGCACCGAATTATGGAGAAGTAATGCATTAATCTTCTACTTCCATGATTTGTTTCTCTCAATCCGTAGAATATAGAAAAATACCAACAGTATAATAATTTTCTTAAGATTATTGTTCATCTTATATTCCTAATATACTTATAACAAAACTTTGAAGAACTTGGTAAGACACAACAAAGTTTACGAATATTTTCAGAACTAGAAAATTAAAAATAGTATCTGATTATTTGTTGGGGAGTATTCAGAGTCACTCTAGACTGTCGATAAACCCATGTTGAAATAATGAGGCCATCCTCAAAATTTCTATCCCAGTTAACTGTCTTGGCTTATCGTTAACCGTCGATAGGCAAATCATTAAATTTTTTAGATACCCTTGAAAAATTTGTACCATTTGCAGATCCCAAAGTAACTCCAATCTCGACTTGTTGAGGAAAAATCTTCTTCTCGAGAATTTTTGAGTCTCTCTCAAAAATTTTATCCAGTTTCTATCCTGAAAGAAAAAAAATCTTACAAGAATATGACCGAACCCTTGTGGAACCTACGTATCCCGTTGAGGAGGAATCAGGTCAAACGTAGTTCCCTAGAAGTTGATAATAATAAGAAATGTACAAAAAAACCGACCGAGGCCGACATAGGCCGCCTACGTATCTCATTTTTTAGAATTCAGGTGGAATGTAGTTCAAACACAAAGAAATATCAAAATGGATAAAGGGGGTGACGGGGACGACATAGGCCGCCTACGCATCTCATTCTTGAGAATTAAGGTCACACGTAGTTCATTACAAAGAAATAAGAGCAATTACAAGCAAATAGAGAGATTACATGTGAATGAAAGAAATGCAAACGGAAGTTTCACATAAAGTATCTCTTGAGAACATCTAAGTTGATAGGCTTCGGCCATGCGGTTCCCATCCAACTCTGACAAGACCAAAGAACCTCCTGATAATACTTAGCAAACCATGTAGGGTCCTTGCCAATTTGGTGCGTATTTTTCTTTGTACTCCTCTTGATGAGGAAAAATACACTTAAGTACTAACTTACCAATTTAAAATTTTCTATCTCCTACTCTTTTGTGGAACGCGTGAATCATTCTTTATAGATATAGTTGACCATGACAAACTGCAACAATTATTTTTTTCATCAATCAAAGTTACCTGGTCAATCCATTTGCAAACTCATTCAGCATTACTCAATTCAGCTTCTTGTATGATTCTCAAGGATGGTATCTCGAATTCAGCCGGTATGAGTGCTTCTGTTCCATGCACTAGCAAGTATGGAGTAGTTCCAATCGACGTTCTGATAGTCGTTCGGTATCTCAAAAAAGCATATGGCACAATCTTGTGCCAACCTCGATAATTATCTGTAACGACCTGTTTAGTCGTTTTGAGCAGCAGATTTTATTCTGGAAAAACTGGCCAAGACTACGGACACCACGACGGACCGTCATAGGCACGACGGCCCGTCGAGGGTGTATCATTTCAATATACTTGGGAATTCTGAAACTGGGCACTGAAAATCGACTCTCTGTAAATTGTGACGGACCTGCAGTACGGGCCGTCACAGCCACGACGGACCGTCGTGAGATCCCGTTGCAAAACACTTCAACTTTTGAGAATTTGGTACAAGGAACGAGTCTCTGACCGTCATGACGGAAGTGTAGGACGGACCGTCACGAGTGTGACGGACCGTCACAGTGTACTTAGAGAAAAATGGAATTTTAGGATGTTGCGACGACCCTCGTGACGGACCGTCGCTGTCACGACGGGCCGTCACAGGTTGCGCAAATCCCAGGCAGAATAGGATTCCTCTTCACGTTTTAAGGGTCGTTTTGGACTATTCTTTCCTTAATTATAAAGATTGAGGGTTAATATTAATAAGTCTAATTACTTGGGGGTTAAAAGAGGTAACCTTAAGTTAATTAGTGGGTTCTATTGTCCTCCTTTAGTCTTAATTATATGATAATTAGGGTAAAGGAAAGAGGGTTTGAATAAAACAAACAGAAAGAACAAAGAGAAAGAGAGGGATCGATCGAGAGGGAGGAGAAAACGCAGCTTGAGGATTAGCTTGTTGATCAATTCTTCGGTGGAGGTAGGTTATGGTTTATGTTACGATATTC
>CM064963.1:26016778-26080196 GCA_032847665.1 Solanum chilense
GGATCGGGTGCCACGTTCCGGTACCAGGATAGTATATGAGGATCGGAGTGCCACGTTCCGGCACCAAGATAGAAATAGAGGAGCGGAGTGTCACGTACCGACACAAGAGGAAGAAAGATAATGAATCTTGAAAGATAATGAATATACTCAATCTAACGAACTTAATTCCCAAATGAGTATGGTATTGAGGCTTGAGTCCTCATGTGTGAACTCGGTTGTACTTATTGATGAATTAATATTGTTATTGCTACATGTTGAGTATTGTAGTTGTTTTACATTATTATTGATATATACTGTTCCCTATTTTGAGTTGACCGATGATATCTACTCAGTACTTGTGGTTGTACTGACCCCCTACTTTTATGTTTCCTTCTTGTTATTTGTGTAATGCAGCAAACGTTCCGTCAACTTCAACTCAGCAGTAAATCAAGCCAGTCTTCGTCACACCGGATCTTCAGGGTGAGCTAATGCTTCTAGCTTGGACTGGGTCTTCTTCTTCAAGTATTGATGCCTTGAACTTCTGGCATGGACTAGCTTTTTAGTTATTTTTGTTCTTAGACATTCCTAGTTTAGTGAACAGAGATAGATGTTCTTGTGATGATGACTTCCAGATTTTGGGGATAATAATAATAGTTTTGAATTGTTTTATTAATGAGTTTAAGTCTTCCGCATTTCTTTTGTTGATATTGTATTAAAATGTTAAAGGCTAGATTGGTGGTTCGCTCACATAGGAGGGTAAATGTGGGTGCCAGTCGCGGCCCCGATTTTGGGTCGTGACATTATTAATCATTTTTCTCAAAATCTTCTTTATTTTCTTATTGGAGGCCTCTAGCTCCATTCATTTGCGGATGATAAGCGGTTGAGTTTTGGTGAGTACTTTTAAATTGCTCACATATATCTCTTAGTAAGTGGTTGTTAAGATTTGCACCATTATCAGTAATAATGGATTCTGGTACTCCAAACATACATATCAGATTGTTGTGAACAAAATCAGCTACCACTTTCTTTATCACCGACTAATAAGAAGTTGCTTCAATCTAGTTGGTGAAGTAGTCAATGGCAAACAAAATAAATTTGTGTCCATTAGAAGCGGTTGGCTCTATCGGACTGATAACATCCATGCCTCAAGCTACAAACGTCCAGGGCAAACTCATAGCATTGAGTTTGTTAGGTGGTACTCGGATCAAATCACCATGCACTTGACATTTATGACATTTCTGCACAAACTTCCAACAATCATGCTCCATAGTCATCAAGCTCTTGTGATACCACAAACTCTTGTGTGTATTTGTTCGATAAGCATCGCAGCTTTGTCATCATCAATAAACCTGAAAAGACCTAAATCTGGAGTCCTCCGATGAAGGATTTCTCCACTTAGGAAAAAGTTTTAGAGCCATACGACATATCGACTTCATCTGGTTTGATATTGCATTTGCATGATAAGTTCCGATCTATAAGTACTTCTTTATATAAAAATATCATGGCAAACCGTGTGGTTCTGCTTTAACATGGGAACAATTAACTTGCTGCTCCCTTGTCTCTATATCTAGAGGATCAACATAATCAGTATTTGGATGCTTAATCATTGAGGCAATGGTGGAAAGAGCATCAGCTAACTCATTCAGTGTTCTAGGAGTGTGTCTGAAATCAATCTTATGGAATATTCTTCACAACTTCTGGATATATATGCACATACTGGGTAACTTCGGGTTCTTCGCAGCCCATTCAACTTGAACCTGATGAATCAGCAAATATGAATCTCCAATAACTAGGAGCTCGTGAACATTTATGTCAATGGCCATTTTTAAACCTACGATACAAGCTACATATTCGACCATGTTATTCGTGCAATTAAATCGGAGTTTAGCTGCCATGGAATAGTGTTGACCAGATTCTGACACTAAAATTGCTCCATACCTCTTTCTTCGTGATTAGCTGCTCCATTAAAGAATACCTCCAGCCAGGATATATATGAGAAATATCATCACCCACAAAGGATACTTCTCAATAAGAAAAATAAGTCTTGAGCGGCTCATATCCTTCGTCAACAAGATTTTCTGCAAGATGATCAGCGAAGGATTGTACTTTTATCGGCTCCTGAGTCACATACACAATATCAAATTCACTCAAAAGCATTTTTCATTTATCCAACTTTCCAGTAGGCATCGCCTTCTAGAAATTATACCTCAATGGATTTATTCTGGAAATGAGATATGTACTATAAGAAGACAAATAATGTGTGAATTTCTAAGCAATACAAGTCAAACCACAACACATTTCCTCCAAAAGAGTATAACGAGATTTGTATGGAGTGACCTACATGCTTATGTAGTAAATAGCTCGTTCCTTCTTCCATGTCTCTTCATATTGACCAAGTAAGCAACAATGGGTTCCCTTCTCGCAGAGGAACCAATAACTAGACAAATAAGTCTTGATGGCATCAAAAGCATTCTGATATTCTTTAGTCCACTTTGTCAAAGTATCTTTCCTTAATAGATTGAAGATAGTTTCACACACCACGGTGGATTGAGATATAAACCTACTGATATAGTTCAACCTCCCTATGAAACTCATCACTTCTTTCTTCATCTTTAGAGGAGGTAACTCTTGAGTTATTTTAATATTGGAAGGGTCGAGCTCAATACCATTTCTGCTGACTTTAAATCCCAACATCTTTTCTGTTGGCACCCCAAAAGCACATTTAGCAGGATTTAACTTCAAGTTGTAGCGACGCAGACCATTGAAGAACTTCTATAAATGCATCAAGTGGTCCGAACTCTCGCGGTACTTGAGTATGATGTTATCTACATATACCTCGATCTCTTTATGAATCATGTCATGCAATATGGTTGTCATAGCCCTCATATAAGTAGAACCAACAATTTTCATACCAAATGGTATCACGCTGTAATGATATACACTCCGAGGAATGATAAAAGTTGTCCTTCTGCATCTTATTCATCCATCAGGATCTGGTCATTACCTGCGTAACAATAGACATATGACTGCATATCATGGTTATCAGTGTTATCGATCAGAATGTGAACGTTTGGCAATGGAAAATTATCCTTTGGACTCATTTTCTTGAGATCTCTATAATCGACAAAGATTCTGATCTTCGCATATTTTTTGGCGACCGGGACAACGTTGGCCAACTAAGATGGGTATTGCATCACATCCACTAATCGAGACTCAATCTGTTTGGTGATATCCTCCCTAATCATTAAACTTAAATCAGGCTTAAATCTCCAAGCTCTCAGTTTCACTGGACTGAACCATGTAGTAATCTGCAACTTGTCAGACACCACATTGGTACTCAGCCCTAGCATGTCGTTGACTTCTCCGACGAACATATCAATGTATTCAGTAAGCAAATAAATCAGATCCTTTCTTTGAGCTTTATTCAAGTGGACACTGATTTTGACTTCTTTGACACACTCTTGGTCGCCCAGATTCACGGTTTTGGTTTCTTCCAAATTTGGTTTATACTGATTTCAAACTGCCGAAATTCCTCAGCAACATATTCTGGTACCTCACTTTACTCTTTGTATTCTTCATCCTCATCATCACCTGCCTCATTTTGTTTGGTCATCTCGTGACATGAAGTGACATTGACAAGTTTAAAACTAATATCACTCAAATCATAAATAGACAAAGTTAGGAAATTAAAACATAGCAGATAAGTAAATCAACAAGTTTTCAATAAAAGAGGTTTTCATTTAAATTGGAAAACAATGAAAACTTTGGCCATGGAAAAGGGCCATGTTACCTTTTTCAACATCACGAGGGAAACTTTAAAATTCAAGCAACTGAAAGAAAAAAAGCAAAATGGTGGGTCTCGAGCCTCTTTCGGACTGCCACAGATTTTCAATACATGCATAAACAATGTGCATTTACCAAGATGATCGGGAATTAAGATTTGTGTAGAAGTCCAGCTCTGCAGCTGCTCTCCAGGCTCAACATCGCGGGTACAAGCTAGCTCGACCTCATCTTCTATGACATCATCGATCTCGTCAAAAGGCAACAGATTCCTTCCCCGAGGTCATCACAATCGGCGTACTCACGGACTGGAAATGATTGATATAGATGAGGGATTGTCCTAGCCAATGCTTGACCACCGCTCTTCTTCATCTTCGCCTCATCACCTGTGGGGACGTACCCCAAACCATATTTTGATCTTTTGACAATAATTGGAATAGGCTCAATAATTCCTTGGAATTCCTTTACAATCAGAAACCCGACTTGAATCCATACTGCAGCATCACAATGGGGATCATCTTGTACACAAAAGGCATACGAGTTTGTGGGGAAAAATCCTCATCGGTGGCATATACAATCTCCACCGTGTAGAAATCGGTGCCTTATGAGACTTCATCAATAATCATCACCTGCCTACCGGGGTGACTCCCTTCACCGTTAATAACCAGTTCTTGGTCCTTCCAAACGAGCTTCATCATTTGGAGAAAAGTAGAGGACACAGCCCTATCCATGTGGATGAAAGGCCTTCCCAGAATAAGATTATAGTTGGTGTCAATGTCCAACACATGAAACTGTGCATTGTACTCCGCTGGAAGCATTTGGATGACCAAATTCATTGCTCCCAATGCGTCTCTCTTCACCCCATCAGAGGCTATTACATTGACTAGGTTTTGTTCTAGCATACCCAAATCAAACCTTAACTGCCTCAAAGTCGATAGTACGAAAATGTTGAGACCAGACCCATCATCCACCAGGACACTGTTTATGACCCTTTCATGAAAAATGATAGTGATATGCAACCCTTTTTTGCAACCTCCCTCCAAAGGGCAACTCTTTGTCGCAAAAGCTAATCTGATGCCCTCGGATAAGTTGGTTGATCATAGCCGCTACATTATCGTTGTTTGTTCCCAAGGGCACATATATAATCCAGAGCCTTCATCAAGGCCTACTTGTACAACTTGGAGCTCATCAACAGGGCCCACACAGAAATCTGACTCAGGGTCTTCTCTAGATGCTTAATGATTGAATAGTCTTTGGGCTGCATCTTCCTCGAGAATTCTTCAGCCTCGCCCTCACATACAGGCCTTTTCCATTGGTCCTTCTTCCCTCTAAGAGTCAACTCTTAGGGAGTATAACACCTCTCACATCAGTTCATACCCTGAGCGGCAACAGTTTCAATCATCAACTTTGGCCTAGCAGGATTTTCTAATGGCACCAAAGCAACAACCTTTGCGGGTGTAAGGATCACGAACCCCTTTATCTCCTTTACTCTCAGTGAGGCCACAACCCTTTATAACTCATCATGGACAATCATAGTTATCACCTTATTCACACACCATTCATCATTCGACTCTATCATGTTGATATTGACTCCTTTATGATTCGGAAAAGGATTGGTGTTGACATAAAGTGCGGCTGTTTGAAGAGACAACACTTCTTGGTAGATCAGATATGGAATCTTGTGTTTGGAGTTGATACAATCATCACTATCGATCTCTTTTCCTACATCTTGAGAGAACACCATCATTCCCTAAAGGCACGCGGAAAACGTGATAGTCTGAGTCTGTCTCAAATTGCTATGAATATGTAACTCGTTCAGAATTAATCTGAAATAAATGTCGTGCCCCCACTTTTCAAAAAATCTCATTAATGGTATATTTTGAGCATAAACCAGTCCGCATTCACTAGCAGTAAGATGTTTTCCAGTTTCACACTAGTCGGCCTTTCTAGTATCTTGATGTGATGATCTGGATATTTATTCCTCTTGCCACACATTTCGATGGAATCGAAATAATCTTTTATTTCCTCTATTGTTGGTGTTACTTCAAGATCTTCAAATTTGAAAACCATCTTTTTTTCATCCCAGAACTGAGTAATCACCTCGATAAACGTGGTTCATACTTGAAGTCCATTATCGAAGGTAAGTGGCCCAAGTGAATTGACATTTCTCTCTTTTGAAAATCTTTGAGGTTGTTCCACCACACATGAAGAATAATCTGGTGTCTCGATCACCATTTTGAAACTAAGGAATCGACTTGACATCTACAAAAATATACAAAGAGTTATTTGTCACCCCATCCCCAAGACATACTAATTCGTCAAACACACAAACATCCTTCACATGACATATAAGTATGATCATACGATCGAGTCGTGGGCTCTTTGGAATCAGGGTGGTCTTTCTAATGGGTCCAACACTCCTTGGGTGTTCGGTCATCTTAGGACAATGTGCTATTTTTGGGATTTGATTTAGCTCTATCTTAGTTTGACTAGGAGTGGGTTTTATTTATAGTAGAAAGGGTGACCCAAACGGACTATTTAGACTAGTGAAGTTAACGATTGTTGACTATCAAGTAGCCATGTACATTCGTCAGGGTGCCCCGAGAAAGGTTTGGTTAACGACTGACTGTGAGCCCGCATAATCCTCATTTAAGTTATAAACAAAACAAATATCGTTTGACGGGGTTATGATATGCCATGAAATGAAAAAGTTTAATAAAGAGATAAGTAGACACAGAGTCACTTAGTCTCACATAGCCAAAACACCTTAGTTTTATGGTTAGAATCCTTCAAATTCCCCCGCAAAGTCCCCATTCTGTATTATTTAAAAGGAAAATTTTATTTGTTTTTAGACTTGTTAAAGTCGCCACTTAATTTTTTGAGAAAAATTAAGAAACCCCTTATTTTTAAAGACGTAAAACAAAAAATCGATTTAAAACCTTAAAAGGAGTTTGGAGATTCTTATTTATATTTTAGGAAATGTTTGACAGCACCTAAAATACACGCTAACTCACGTTTATCGAACAACTAACTTGTTTGTCGTATAATATTTTTAACTTAAACTTAGTTTGAATTGAAAATTATTTGTTTGGAAAATGAAGTATTGACTTTACTATCCAATTTGAGATTTTGAACTTGCAAAATTCATTTATTATTGTTTTAATGTTTATTTGAAGAAGATAGATTTCATTTAACCATTAAAACATGACAACGCTGCCCGGGAATTTGAACTCTTTTAACCCTAAACTAACGACACAAATAAGAAAATAAATAGGCGATAAAATAGAGGACAGAGAGAGAGAGAGAGTTGGGTCAAAATCGGGTTTCTATCCGCCTCGATCAATAGTTGGACCCATTTTTTTGGATTTTGGACCCATTTCTTTATTACCTACCCTAACCCTCTAGAAAAATAATAATACAAAACAATAAGGTCTTAGGCCCAAAAGTAACAAAATACAATTGTTTAGAGTAAATAAAAGTGAGCCTTTTGACCCGAACTTCTTTCAAATCTCCAATCTACTTTATGTCACGGCTCTGGGACCTGTCCATTGATTTTATAGTGGGCAATGGGTTTGACTTGACGAAGAGGAATTTAAGCCTTTGCGGCTCCCTCAAAAATATGAAAGGAAAGCGATAGGAGTTCAAAATGAACTCGAACGGATTGACATGTAACAGAGAAACAAGAAAAGAAAGTAAGTGAGGCTCGTAATTATTTGCAAAAAGAAAGGTAATATGACAGCAAAACAACCTAACAAGATATTATTTACACCAAACTTGAATTCCTATTAATTCATATATTTCAAATAATGCCTAAAAAAGAAAATTTTAAATTTCACAAAGTATAAGCAGTGGGAACAATGTGACTACTTCAAACAAATATAATATCATGTCAAGGACAAACTTCCATTTCAGCCGAGGAAAATTGTTAATAACAATAAAACATATAAAAATAAAAATCATATGTTCTATACATGTCTAGTAGATAAAGCATGATGTAGTGACATAAATTAATTAGACTATTTAAGATCCCTAAGCAAGGTACAATGAAAATAATTGGATACACAACTAAATAAATAAATAACTCGCGAGCATGCTAAGAATAAGATAAAATATTTACATCGCACATCAAAATAAGGGAAAGCAAAATTGCATGACAATGGCATATTAATCACAATTAATACAATGATCCACTAAAGGCTTTCATTTATGGAGACAGGAGTTACTTAACCAAAGGGGAATGGGAAGGGGTAAGCAGTGATGGCCTATAAAAAATAACAGTATTACAACATGCTTTCATCACAAGAATTAGTGGCTGGAAGAATTAATATTCCAGAAATAACATATGACAACCAAACATCTCACCTTTCATAAGGTAACAAACATAGACAAATCATTGACAAAGAAACTAACACTATGAAATTTACCTATATCAAACTTGACCAAACTAACCTATAGTCATAACACAATAAAGCTATGAAACTTGTAATATGCGAGCCAGAAGCTAGTGATCGAACCCCAAGCTGTTAATGAATTAAGAGAACAATATCATTTTTTATATATTATTTTTTTTAACGACTAAACTTTAAACAGAGCCCAAACTCGGGGAAGAAAGCATAACAAAAGGATAGAGATTCTATATGGGTTCAAGCTTCAAATATTCATACTTTTGAATAAAAAAATATAGTAGCTTAAACATGAGATACGGTTTAACACATCACATCAGGCAGTAAAAACAAAAAAAATCTTCAAGAAAGTAGGTAACCCGAACCATTAGAAAAGCAAATGAACACTCCATACATATTAATTATAATATTTGGTTTGAAGATTCAAATTTATATTAGTAGCAATATCGAGCAGTCATCAAGTCAGAAGAAACACAAAACCAAATAGACCAAGCAAGAAACAAAATGTGAAAATCATAAGCGGACCGGATTTTCGATTCAAAAGACCTCTTAAACTTAAACTGACACCAAAAGATGAATTCCAAGACATGGATTATAACATACTGAAAAATATATGAAACAACTAGAACTACGACATCAATAGTAAGCCAAACGGGAAAGAGGCATTTAAAGAAAATAGACTATCCTTTCGCAAGAAGGAAGCATCCTTAAACGAGTTGGAATCGATATAATAAAAAACTTTACCTTTTGTGACGCAATGAACGGGACGACGAGCAAAAGAACAGAAACTACCACCACACAAAGGTGCAGACACGGAACATAACCAAAAAAAAAAAAAAACCACAGTTTACTTTTCAACCAAACTGATGGAGTGCTTCTTCAAATGCTATTAGTATACCTTGTTTTTTTAAGTCTGAAAATTTGTATCCCTTATCCTTCTCAAAAATTTTCCTCTGTGTTCTCATCCTAAAAAACAAATCAAAAAAATCTCACCTCCCCATGAACAGAAAAAGATGTTATATAGGAGAGGAAATTAGGGTTTTTTCGAATTTTTTTGAGGGGGGAGACCGTATGGGAATCGGGTACAAAACCCGTCGAAAACTCAAATTTTGAATTCTCTTGCCACTTTTCGACAAACACCTTTTTTCCTACATATTTGGGTCCATTCCGCAGGAGAAAAAGGCACAGGCGCTTGGGATAGATCCCAAACGTCCTTGTTGCCACGTGGAGTGATCCCACAATGGCAAGGACGAATATGCAGGTTGTTGTACGAGTAAAGCTAGCAGAAGAGGAAGATGGAGAGAGCTTTTTCCGTGAAGAAGAAGACAGACGCGTATAGTTGGGGAAAATAAAAACGGGTCGGGTCGGTTGAGCTTTAATTTTGAGTATTGGGCTGAGTGGATTAGAAGGGGGTAAAATGGGCTTACTGGAAAATTGAAATGGGACGAGTGGAATCAAATGGGCTGGGATGTTTTTGTAATATTGAAAAATTTGGATAAAAATAATCGGCTTGTTAAATTTAATGGACTGTCAAGGGAATTGGGTTAAAATTTGGATAGTACAAAATGGCTAAACATGACTTTGTCGCCATTTAGAATATAGCCGAATTGGTTAACTAGTAAATCAAATGAAATATGCGTAAATGGAATTGACATTAGTTAATTAACGAGCTTCTAAATTTTAACAAGATAAAATAGTTAACTTAATCATAACTAATGATCCAAAAATGTAAATTAACAATTTAGACAAAATTGATTTACTAAAACCAAAATCTTTTTGAGACGATTTTCGAATATTTATAAAACAAATTAATTAAATATATTAAATTACGAAACATGTATACTACATAAAATATGACAAGACAAACTAGTAAGTTTAGCTATAAAATGAAGATCCAAACTACGAACTACCAAAACTAAAAAAACGTTAACCAAGACGAAAAGGTTTTTGATGTTATTTTTGGATATTTTATAAAATAAATTGAACGTAGAATATATATATATATATATATATATATATATATATATATATATATATATATATATATCACATTAAAGATTATAAAACGGCTAAAACAACTTTAAAAAATGACTAAAAGAAATCTTTGGAATTTATAACGTTACTTATTTCAACTCGTTCAGAAATCCAGAGGCTCGATAATTAATTATCATCGAGGAGTGTCAAAATTGGGTGTCAATTGTGGGCTTGCTGTCGTTGGTTAACAAAATCTTTCTCGGGGCACCCCTGACGAATGTAATTGGCTAGTTGATAGTAAATGGTTCATAATTAAGGTCTTACCATAAACCCTCAATTCAATCCAAATTTAGATTTACAACATCATAATTCCATAATTAACATGATAACAAGGCTCGAAGAATCACTACATCACAATTCAATACTAGATCATAGCTTAAGATAAGACACTTAGGTTAATTCACTTTCAAACCTAGATCATCATCTCAAGAACTAGCATTTAAAAAACTACAAATGACTCTAATTTGTTCATGATTATGGTAACAACGTGAATTAATAGCAATTCAACCAATAACCAAGTTAATTCAAGCAATTTCAACCTAATTCATGTCAATATTCAACCTAGGGTTAAGGGTTAAGGATCATCATCCACAACCTATACAAAAATCATCAAGATATACCACAATTAAGTTAGAATACATGTTAATCATTTCATATTATCCAATATATAACATAAGCAAATCAATTCACAACCTAATTTTGAGATTAAGAAGAACCCACATGAAAACCCTACTTTTGAAAATATTTTTGACGAACCCTTTGAGGAAATAGGTCTCAAAGATGAATTAGATATCATACCTCAATGTTTGATGAAGATTGGATGGTGAAATTTTCCCTTTTCATCCCCCAAAACCTTTCCCTAGCTTGTTCTTCAATGGTGTTTTCCAATAGAGAGAGAAAGAAGAGAGAAGGAAGAGAAACTGTTTTGTGAGTTGTATTTAATATAATGAGGGTTGGGGTCTTTATATGGGGGTTAATTAAGAATAATTAGATTACCTTAATATCCTAATTAACCACCTAAAACCTTGACTAATTAAATGAAACTAGATTAAAATTATTAGGAAGATTTGACCCTCATAGACGGAACCTGATCGACGATCTGTTTGTGAGTCGACGGGCACTGTGCCTTCCGTGCTGCACAACCCTCGTTTCGGTCAGAGATTTGTGCAGGCGAGGGTTCCAAAAAAATGTCTATGTGTTGGTCGACGGTTGTCATCGACGCCCGGTCGATCAATACACGAGCCGTCGTTTATGTTTCGATGGTGCACATAGCCTAGGCAACGTTGCCTCCTATGTGCTAGGGTCCTCCTCAAAGGCCTTTGATTGGTCTTTTGGTCGTACATGGAAATTTCAACCACATATCATCTTAAACACCTAATAAATACCCTTATACCAATTTACATGGATTTCCGACTTCTAAAAGCTCGTCAAATAAGATTAGGCACGCTAGTACCTCGTAGAACTAGTTTTCGGAAGTCATAGATGTTCTTGGACGTTTTGGTTCCTGAACTTCTTAAATGACCTATATTCATTAAAATAGGTCTTGAAACAGTGTTTAGACCTCATGTCACCTAATTAGGCATTATGACTAGTCTTGATTTTTTGAAATGTTACATTATCCCCCTCTTAGGAACATTCATCCTTGAATGACACTAAACATCTTTAAGAGGAAGGACTAGACTCAAGACTAGTAGCCCAACCAACAATAATAAATAATAACTTCAATCACATTACTTAAACAAGGTAATTCAAAACTTCAATTACTACGTAAAAGGCTCAATATTACATTTATGAGGAATATCCTTCTCACAACAACAACTACTTTACATGAGTCAATTATGCCAAAGTCAACTTATCAATATGCTACATATCATTTCATAAAGACTCACTATATCAACGTGTGCAAGATAACTCAAACAAGGCAAAGAGAAAAAATTCAAAATCAAATGCACACTTCACTATAATCACTGTAAAGCAAAAACCAAAAATGCACATTTTGCAACAGTTCATTAAAAATCAAAACAAGTTCAATTTTAGTCATTATATTAATGATTAGTAAGAACTAATAACTTTAGTTATCAAATTGATGAGGGTAACGGGACTTCATGCTGGCCTCGGCCTCCCTTGTTGCACCCTCAACTAGGTGATTCTTCCATAACACCTTTATGAAAACCACCTCTTTATTCCTTAACTTATTGACTTGCTATAAAGAATTTGAATCAGAACTTCCTCATAAGAGAGGTTATCCTTAACACCAAGAACCTCACTAAAAACAATATACTCGGGATCACCAATAAACTTTTTAAGCATGGAAACATGGAAAAAAAGATGAACCGAAGACAATTCACTTGGAAGTTTCAATTAATAGGCAACCTTACCAACTCTTTCCAAGATTTCATAGGGACCCATATAATAACGACTCAACTTTCCTTTCTTGCCAAATCAAACCATCCCTTTCATTGGTTAAATTTTCAAATACTCCTTATCACCTTCTTAAAACTCCAAATCCCTTCTCCTATGATCGGTATAAGACTTTTATCGACAATAGGCTGTTTGCAACCGCCTTATGATATGAAAATTATCCATAGTCTTATAAACCAAATCAGGACTGAGAAGCGAATCCTTTCCCACTTTAAACCATCCAATAGGAGACCTACATCTCCTACCATACAAGGCTTCATAGGGATCCATGGAAATGGATGAATTAAAATATGTTTCCCTTATAAGGAGAATGTCTCATTAAACTTTCAAAGAACCGATGCCTTCAACTCCATCATTGACTTATCAAGGTGTTGTTTGGACTTCACCTCAACTACCAGTGATGACTCGGAGTTATTATGAACCATGAAACAACCATCCGAAGAATCTTCCAACCTCACACCCAACCTAGCCAACCTATGAACATTCTTCACTAGGTCTTTCTTGGCTTCATCAATGTGAGATACACTACCCATAGTCATACGCCTTAGGGAATCTGCAATCACACTAACCTTACCGGGGTGATAGAGGACCCTCATGTCATAATCAATCAACAATTCTAACCACCTTCTTTGTCATAGATTCAACGTTTTTTGGGTAAACACATATTGGAGACTCTTATGGCCGGTAAAGACATCAATATGAACGCCATAAAAGTAATGCCTCCATATTTTCAAGGCAAACACCATGGCTTCTAAGTCAAGGTCATGAGTTGGATAGTTTCTCTCATGTAGCTTATGTTCCCTAGAACCATCCATGTTGCATAAGCACACACCCCAAACCCATTCGGGATGCGTCATAATACATTACAAAACCTTTTGTACCCTCCGGTAAAGTCAACACTGGAGCAAAAGTAAGTCTATCTTTCAATATTTGAAAACTTCTCTCGCATGCCTCCGACCACTCAAATTTCTTACACTTTGGGTCAAAGTAGTAAAAGAAGATGCTATAGACGCAAAAACCTCCACAAATCTCCGATAATAGCCCGTTAAACCCAAGAAACTCCTAATATCCATTCAAGTCAAAGGTCTAGGCCAATTTTTCACCGCCTCCGTTTTCCTTGAATCAACCTCAACTCCCTCACAAGAGATGATATAACCATGAAATGTCACCGACCTTAACCAAAACTCACATTTTCTATACGTGGCAAACAATTGATGTTCTTTAAGTACTTGCAACACTACCATCAAATGGTTTATGTTCTCATCCTCATTTTTCCAATATACCAAGATGTCGTCAATGAATACAATGACAAATAAATCTAGGTAATTTTAAAACACTCTATTCATTAGGTCCATAAACGTCGCCAGAGCATTAGTGAGACGAATGGACATATTAAGAACTCATAATAACCATATCTAGTCCAGAATGCCGTATTTGATATATCCTCACCTCTCACCCTAAGTTGGTTATACCCGACCTCAAGTCAATCTTAGAAAAGTAAATTGCTTCTTGGAGTTGATCAAACAAGTCGTCAATCTAAGGGAGAGGGTACTTGTTCTTGATTGTGACTTTATTGAGTTGGCGGTAATCAATACACATTCTTAAGGACCCATCCTTCTTCTTCACAAACAAAACCAGAGAACCCATGGAGAAACACTAGGTCTTATGAAGCCTTTTTATTGTAAACTAATGAGTTATGCCTTCAACTATTTCGATTCGGTCGGAATTATCATATAAGAAAGAATTGAAATTTGATTTGTATCCGGTAGTAAATCAATACCCAAATCAATTTCCCTTCAGGAGGAATATCGGGAAGGTTATTAAGAAAAACCTCCGCAAATTCTCTCACCACGGGGACTGACTCAATAGGAGGAATTTCGGAGTCTAGATCTTGGACTCTTACAATATGATATCGACAACCTTTAGCGATCATTTTGCATTATTTTAGACAAGAGATAATAAGACCTCTAGGAATAGAGTTTCCCCATCCCTCCCCCTTCCACTCTACAACGGGTTCATTTGGAAAGTTAAATTTCACCACCCTTGTCCTACAATCAATAGAAGCAAAGCAAGCATGCAACCAATCCATACACAATATAATAGCAAAATCAAGTATATCTAGTCCTACTAGTTCAACATAATAAACTCTATTGGGCAACTTTAAAGGAAAATTTTATATACCCTTTTTGCAACAACCGATCACCCACCGAAGTAGACACTTTAAAAGGTTCATGCAAAATATCGGGTAAAATATGAAACTTTTTGGCTAATAGAGGAATAAAAAGGGATAAAGTAGCACCGGGATCAAGTAAGGCATATACATCAAAAGAGAAGACTTTCAACATACGGGTCACCACGTCTAGAGAAGTCTCTTGCATACCCCTATAGCGGAAAGCATAGAAGCGGTTCTTATTCGGAGCCTCATTTGAGCCACTTGCTTGAGCTTGTCCACCCTTTTATTGACCCTTTATATTAGGGCAATCCCGAACCTTGTATCCACTTTTTCCACAACCAAAACAATTCCCCCTTCAACCAAACATTCACTAAAATGACCCTATCCTCACTTGGCACATTTAGGCTTCTCATGTTGTGAGTTTCCACTCCTTACCTTTTGGTCTCTCGGTTAGTTACCTTATCATCACGAGACTTACAAAACAAGTATGGAACTTTATTAGAAACCCACTTCTTAAATCTAGGCTCGTCTTGTATCTCAAGCTTATTCTTTGAAGAACCTCCATCAAAAGATCTTGCCCTCTTGGTATCTCTACTCCTCCTCTTAACCCTTGCCTCATCAACATACTTGGCATGCACCATAAGACGAGAAATGTTCGTGTTGTCATGTAATATAGCCGAATGACACTTCACTTTCATCTCTAGGATCGGAAACCAAAGAAGGGGCATATTTCGACAATTTAGTGAATTTCAAAGAGTATTTATGAACATCCATACCTCCTTGGAGAAGGTTGATGAACTCCACCACTTTAGCTTTCCTCATATCCCTAGGAAAGAACCGATCAAGAAAAGCGTTCTTGAAGATCTCCCAAGTCAATGGACCACCCCTCAATGGCCTATAGTCCCTCCATTGCACAAACCATACTTGAGTCACGCCTTAAGTTGATAACTGGCCAATTCGGCCTTCTCACTTGTGGACAAACCAATAGCCAAACGTATCTTATAGACTTCATCGATAAATTCCTAGGGGTCTTCCTCAACCTTAGACCCGCAGAAGGTGGGAGGGTTCAATAGAGTGAAGTCCCTTAGATGGGAAGCCATAGTAGTAACTTGGTGATGAGGACGGGGTACAACCTCATGGTTGGCTTGGCCGTCGTAGCTTAGGCTTGAACAGTGTCGGCTTGAGACAATTGGGTGAGGGCAGCCCTTATATTTCCATCAAGGAAGAGTGGATGATTGACCGGAGCTTATTCCATATTAGCATCATCATCAAGTGGAGAAACTTTATCACCACGGGAAGGATCTCCCGCTTTGGCAATCTCCTCTTCATGTCTTCCTGTCGCATTGCTTCGAGTGTTCTATTCTTTCTATAATCACAACAATATGATTAGATGCAAAAGAATGCCAAAAGTATACTTTAATGGCACGATATAAGATTTCCAAGAAAATGAGATTTTCCTATGAATCATGTATGTTCATATCCAAAAATGTAGCCCGCTTCACAATTATGAACACGAACCTACATTGACGTGGTTCAGAAAGACATGGACTCAAAGATACTCAACCTCATGCTCTGATACCAAGTTTGTCACATCCATGTTTACCTCCTTAGACGTAACCGGCGTCGTTGTCCTCTTTGAGAACTAAGACTATCCTCTTAGCTTAAATCATCGCATTCATATGTCGAATTTAGCGGAAATTTTAAAACATTTTATTACTTCTACTTGGAGGTTTACATAGACCTCTACATACACATAGTATATATATCGAGTATACATAGACCATTTGTATAGGAAGGTTACATAGACTTCTACTTTTATTGCACATATACATATATAAGATAGAACAGAGTCTTAAAGATTGTCTTATCTCATACCATCTAAATGATCATAGCAATTTAGGAATAGCCCTACATCTATGTAAAGAAGACACATCTTGGATTATAAAAATCGTTCACAAATGAAAATAGAGTTAACATATGTCTTAGAAAACAAAGTAAAACCATAAGCTAGATATTGGCATCGCCCTCGGAATGTGAGGACCTACCCACTTGGATGGTAGATAATATCCAAGCCTTCTTCCAATCGTCTCCAATGATCCTTCAATGACCGGAACCTAAAATGTTGGGGAAAAAGAAAGAAATGGGGTTAGTACGCCACTTGTACTAAGTATAAGACCATATGCACATATACTTGTAAAGCATGCTAAGAAAAAGAATAATTCATAAAGTATGCATTTGTCCATTAAAAACCATTATGCACATTCAATAAGATCATACCAATCAACATTGCATATTTATTAAGTCATAGGCATGTTCATCACAAAAGTACAACTTCAAGTTTATTCAAGTCAACCATTAATATCATGTAAGTACATACATACTCAAATAACTCAACATCCAAGTCATATTATCAATTAGCATTAATAAGAATACATTTCATTATTACAAAGCAAGACAATTACCCATGAACCTCTATCAACTCAAGAAGTGCAATGACCAAGCAAAGCCCCGTAACCTTACTCAATCAAGTAACTCAATAAGAATCATGACTAACATCCTACTTCACATAACATGACATTTATACATACATTTCATCTTACTTTAATAATATAAACCAATACATACTCATAAGTAAACTGATCAACATATAGTACAACAATGTGCAAGTTCATCATATACATATGATTTATCATTATAAACATAAACATACATAAGAACATCCTCCTAAGACTCCCTCCAAGGCTAACTAGTGCAATGATTACGTAGAGTCCTATACCCCTACCTATACTAAGCTAGACCTGTTAGGTTGTCCTAGTTAGAGTTCATCCTTTAATTAATTTTTTCCCTTTTTGGGAGCATCTTGCTTTAACCGGCATCTGCCACATGAGCTAGTGTGGAATCCGGATGTGTAAAACCTTACACCGATGGAAGGTGGTCTATGGCTAAAGTAAAACAAAACATAAATGTAGCTTTCTAGGAGGATCCTTTAGCTTGTCTTCCTATAGGTACAACATAGTTCAAGAACTAAAAGATAGGTATAATCCCTCTACATGCCACTTTGAAATTAGGGCCTCATATCATGGGAATCCATTTGATGAGTGTCCCTCAATGGGGAGTCAACACCACATTTAGAACAATAGGGTGAATCTTCCACTATAGGAAGTCATCACTTCCCATTGTCAAGTTCACTCGGTGTTAAGATAAGTCCTTTTATTGAAATGTCTTTAAGCCTTTATTATCAATCATAGATTAGTTTAGATAATAGGGTCTAATCCTTGTATAATCATCATCATAAATATCTCAATAAGAATTGCATGAGTATAAGTCCTTTCATCACAATTTATATAAGTGAGGTTAGCACATAAGCATTTTATATCATAATAAGGCACATTGATAGTCATCACCATATTATAACATATACACCTTAATCAGCTTCACAACATAGTGAAGACATTTAAATTAAACATCATACCATCCTATCAATCCTAATACAGGACTTACTCCAAGTCAATTGAACCAATTTCAACCTAATTCATGCCAATATCCAACCAAGGGTTAAGGGTTGAGGATCATCATCTACAACCTATACCAAATAATCAAGATATAACACAATTATGTTATAATACATGTTAACCTACTCATATTATCCTATAGAAAACATAAAGAAATCAATTCATAACCTAATTTTCGAGATTTAAAAGAAACCACATGAAAATCCAACTTCTGAAAATATTTTGAAGGAACCCTTTAAGGAAAGAGGTCTCAAAGGTGAATTTATCTCATACCTCAATGTTTTATGAAGATTTGATTTTGAATTCGTCCCTTTTTATCCCCCAAAACCCTTCACTATCATGTTCTTCAATGGTATCTTCCAATAGAGAGAGAAAGAAGAGAGAAGGAAGAGGAATTGTTTTGTGAGTTGTGTTTAATCTAATGAGGATTAGGCTCTTTATAAGGGGGGGGGGGTAAATTAACTTAATTAGACTCTATTATTCCCCTAATTAACCACCTAAGACTTTAACTAATTAAATGAAACTAGCTTAAAATGTGTAAGGAAATTTGACCCTCACAGACGGAACCCTGATCGACGGTCCGTCTGTGAGTTGACGCACATTGTGCCTTTCATGGTGCACAACCGTCGTTTCGGTCATAGACTTGTGCAGGATAGGGCTCTAACAAAATGATTTTGTTTGACGGTTGGCATCGATGCCTCATCTATCAACACACGAGCCATCGTTTGTGTTTCATTGGTGCACACTGCCCAGTGTTGCCTCGTGCGTACTAGGGTCCTCCTCATGGGCCCTTGGTTGGTCCTTGGGGATTCGTAACGGGACGTTTCGACCAGGAATCATCTTAAACACCTATTAACTACCCTTCCACAAATTTTCATGGATTTCCTTCTTCTAAAAGCTCGTCAAATAGGCTTAGGCACGCTACTACCTCCTAGAATTAGTTTTCAGACGTCATGGACGTTATTGGATATTTTTGTTCCTAAACTTATTAAATGACCTATATTCATTAAAATAGATCTTGAAACAGTGTTTACACCTCATGGAACCTATGGTAGGCCTTAAGACTCATCTTGGATTTTCGAAATGTTACAAAATATGTGTGATGAAGTCTAAAAATTGGCAAGTGCTTAAGGAAGTATAAGTCACTATTATATAGTTTTCCTACCCATACCGTAGGCTAAACTAAAACCCATATTTGATTCTATTCAAGCATACTTAATTTGTGGAGATGTATATAATGGGCAAGCATGTCGTTCTTGGTGCATACATGTGAATTATATTTGTGAGTGTGCGAATTGTTCTTGATATCAAGTCTTTAATTTATATTCAGTGTTTTGAATTGAGTGTCTGAAATATTTCTTCTTGTGAGGGAACTTGTTTCATGATAGATAGGTGATTCTATTAACTTTCTTTGATGAGAGTAGGTGAGCAAACTTAAATTTGATGAGTTTAAAGTCCTTCCTTGAGGTTAGTAAGTTAGAGGTTTGTTGTTTATTTGGACGTCTTACACAATGATTGAGAAGTCTACTTGATATTTTGAGATTCTTATATGACCTAATTATTTGTATAAATCAAAATGATGATATTGCTAGTTGGATTTTCTTGAGATGAGCTTTCATGCTTGCTCGAGGACGAGCTAAAGTTTTATGTGTGGGGTGTTGATGTGAGGCTTAAACTTTATTTTTTTAATCATTATTTTTCTCACATTTATTATTTATATTTTCCTTTTTAGCATAATTTTATGAATTCTTCTAAATTGTTTATTTTATTTCTAAGATTAAATTGATGAAAAATTGGAGAAGTTTGGAGCCAAAACAAATTAAAGATAGAAGGTTGAAGAAGGATATCAAGCAGGCAGCTTAATAGAAATAAGTTAATATAAAATATAATATTAATATAATTTATATGAAAATAAGGAAAGGAAAACTTACCTGCCGGTCCACGTGCCAGGAAGCAATATAGAGAGTTTCTCGCCCAAAATTAAAATCTACACGCGCAAAAATAAAAAGGCAATCCAATTCCTTTTGGTTTTGGATTCCTAATTTGTTTGGATTAGTACATTTATAAATAGTGCATAGAAATAATTATTAGGGAGAGGCCAAGAATCAAGAAACAAGACACAAATATAATTTTTTTTTTCTAGCTTTGGAACGTTGAATGAATGGTCGTGAAGGCCGGAGAATTGTGGTTTATTCTTTCTTGTCCTTTATTAAATATTTTCTTTCGTGATTAATAAAAGATAATATAGCTATTATTTTTATCGTTTTTCATTAACAAAAGCATATTTATTTTAATAAATTTTGATTGTGTTTTTGAGATAATGAGTAGCTAAATTTCATAATTATGGTTGTGGAAACAATAGGAGATTAACAAAGTATAAATACTAACTAAGAAATTCTCAAATAAGTTTTTGCATGCATTGTAATTCTTTCGTTTAGATGTCTTTTTAATGAGTGTACACATTATAACTCGCCTTGTTGCTACTTGTCGGACAAGGTTGATAGTTAATAAGAAAGAATTATCAACATAGATTTAGTGTGATACTATCTAATAGCATATTGCCCATTGGTGTGAAGTAATAACTAAGACATACATTGATTATGATTTATAATATGAGGTAATGGTAAGGGTTAGTAAATTAAACACATGTAACTTCCTGTGGGATCGACCCCGACTAATAGTTTGGTAAATATATTGCATACGGTCATTTATATTTCTTTTCAAGAAGTATATTTGAACGTTATCAATTGACACCATCTATCCAAAAGGATTAGTCTATAGAAGACACAAGAAATGTTAAAAAATCATATTCAAAGGAAGTTGATATCCTTTTACATATACTACGCCTATGAATCTCTTTATTAAGGACATTCTCCTCTTGTTCTTCCTAAGGTCGTTTACACCATTCACAAGAATATTCAAATCTAAGTTTATTGTCCACAATCTTAAATCATATTTTAATTATTTAAGAAATTGGAACTTGGACTTTGGATAGACACCCCCACACTTTGAAATATTTCAAGTTTGATTTCCTTACTTTCCATTTCTCATATGAAATAGATTGTGTCCTCAACGAACAAAATTGCTTTGTAAAAGCACTAAACTTTTTTGTTGTTTTCTTTTGTAGTTAGGATTGTTCCTCCGCACAAGTTTTGTGGTAAACCTTAACATATATATAATGCATCCATTATTTCTTTTAACATTCGATTTTTTATTAGATTGAGGTGAATAGAGCAACAGTTTGATGGATGATTCCACTTTTCAAACATATTTTTTCATAAGGAGATTTATACTCTCCATTCTTATCACTTCTTATCTTTTTTCCAACTGATTTTCAACTTTAATATTATATTGTCTAGACATTTCTATTGCTTTATCCTTACCATTCAACAAATAGACATAGTCATTTCTAATGCAATTGTCAATGAAAATTATGAGATGCTTTTTTCCATCACGAGATGGTGTTGACTTCATATTACAAATGTTAGTGTAAATCAACTATAAGGGATTAGAATTCCTTTCAACGGATTTGTAAGAATCCTCAGCATACTTAGATTACTCACAAACATGACATTTTTATTTATTGCACTCAAAATTAGACAAACTTCTAAGTTGATCAGTTTTCCTTGCAAGGTTTTGGTGTTGATGTCATAAACTTCGACTCAAGAAAGTAAGAACGAATAAAAATAATTAGTGTGAGAAGATTTTCTCAAGGTAGTCTTTTTCTCACTAATATTTTGTTCCTATTTCTTACAATATTTTGTGATACAAACATTGTTTAGAGTCATCACCTTGCAAATATCCTTTTCAGAAGGACCTTTCCATAACTTTCGAATTGATTGTTATAGAACATCAATGTTCATTGGCTACAATAATATAGTCAAAATGTTTCTTTTACAAAACATAACAAATGATTATTCACCAAAATTCACGTCTATGCAAATACTTTTATTATAATAGAGATATCTTTTCACGAAAAATCACAACATTTTAAATGTCACTTTTTCATGAAAAAACACATATATTTTAAACAAGTATATATATATATATATATATATATATATATATATATATATATATATATATATATATAATTTGATAGTTTCATTCTAGTCACAGCATATACTAGCAATAGAGAAACTCAAAACCCACAATACTGAATATACTCCAAGAATTTGTGGGTCCAACTTAATACAAAAGTATCATTGAATTTCATATCTTTTGCTCCAAAATTAAATTAGACACCAAGTCTGATTTTATCTTTATCATAAACAAAGAACCCCAACATTTTAAATATAATTTGAAAAATATTTTTCAAGTATTTGAAAATAATTTTTCCACATATTTTCCAAGACTATTAAAATATCATTGGCTTTATGAAACCAGTTTTGGAAATATTGTTATACAAAAGAATTATATTGCTTCAATTCCCTTTGCCAATATTTACATAGTGTCAAAGGGCATTCCATAGAGGCACAAAATGATAAACTCTAAGTCACTGGTATATTTTTTCTTTATCAAAAATAGACATACCACTTAGTATTTAGAATACTAACAATAAAGACAAAAAACTTTGTACAATTTGTTTCTTTATATCAGTGAAGTTTATAGTAGTCAGAAGTACAACATTGACTTATTATGTGAAGTTTTCATTTTCAAACATATTGCATAGTATGATTTATTTAGAGTAGAAACTACAACAGTTTTAAGTCTACAAAAATAAGACACAATTCAATTTCGTATGGAGTACAAAATTACAAAAGTTTTCTAGTCTCCAAATAGGATTAAATATATTCTTCATCACATAGAAATGGTTTTTTTTTCAATAGTCTTCCAACTGTATAATTTTGACATACTATTTTATCAAACAAAAATACGCATCTCTCATTTTGCAAACTAAAGAATTTATGAAAACACTATTTGCCAAGCAAAATTCATTCCACAACATATGATTTTGCAAAGAAAAATTTCCAAAGATACACATGCTAAAAATAAATGTTCTTAACTCTTATAAACTATTTCCCTTCTTAGACAAAATAATAAGATGGTTACCTTATGTAATCTTTAACTGGAATACAACCAAAAAATGTTTTCTCTACATTCTCTCTTCGACCTTGCTAAACAAATCACCGAATTATGGAGAAGTAATGCATTAATCTTCTACTTCCATGATTTGTTTCTCTCAATCCGTAGTATATAGAAAAATACCAACAGTATAATAATTTTCTTAAGATTATTGTTCATCTTGTATTCCTAAGATACTTAGAACAAAACTTTAAAGAACTTGGTAAGACACAACAAAGTTTACGAATATTTTCAGAACTAAAAAATTAAAACTAGTAGAGAAACTAGAATCAGAAATATATTAGAAAAAATATATGAATTATTTTTCTTAAAGAAGATTTGTTGTCAATCTGTGTCTAAAGAATCTTACTGATTCCAACTCAATAACCACACTCTATCAGTTTACACATTCTCAATAACAACTCAATATTCAACAGTCACAAGCTTCACAGAGAAACAATCACAAGATCAGCAAAACACGTGTTCAAGTTCATCAATAATAAAAATGTGCAATGCCATGAGATGCAATGTCAAATATAGTGATGCATGTCTTTCTTAACGATACACACCCGTTGTCTCTCAGTCTGGGACCCATGGGGGACATATCTGTCTATGCATCTGTCGCGGCGCACGACACGACCCTCGATAATAGTAACCATCGCGGCGCGCGATACATCCCTCGAAATATAATATCCATCGCGGCGCGCGATACGACCCTCAAAATAGTACCTCCTCTTATCACATAACTCTTATCACAACCATGTTTCAAGTGCAGTTTGACTTACATACTAAAATAAAAATGAGGAGATAGCCATTTTGATAACAAAGCACAATTTGCAACAAGTAATACAACACCAACAAGTAAGCAACAAGTCTCCAATCATTCTCAACATCATACAAGGAAATACACGAATTTTGTACGCTTAACAAGAGTTTATAAATCCACTTGCCTTAGCCAATCGAATAATTACTCTTGGACTTGAGCCTTCCCTTTCCGTTGAGCTTCTGAACCAATGGAATCTATTCAAGTATATATTCACAATAAGGTTTTAGAACTAACAACACTCACACTTTTATGTGTTTAACCTTGAACTAAAAATACACCCCAAATTTGTAATCAAGTTTATAATTCTTGATGTCAATTAAAATTTCCACTATCATAGTTTTCAAGTTTCAAAATTAGGATTGCATTCCAAATTTTTCAAAATTAGGATTGCATTCCAAATTTTTCGAACGTCATAATTTAAATGGTACTCACAAAATCTTATTCATCTAATATTTAATTACATACCAATATACAAAACTTGAACAATAATATAATAACTAATATTCTGAAATTTACGCCTAATGATGCCATTAACGTATTCTGCACTATATTTTTTTCCCCTTTCAACCCACTAATGATTGGCTCATTATGAACCAATCATTGACCCACTAATAATTGGCTCATCATGACCAATCATTGATCCAAATGATTCGAATGATTCCATAATTTCTAACTATTCACGTGATTATCTGTTCTTCATTTTTTTTCTCATATGCAATCTTCATTTATTATTATACACACATATTATATAATATTGCTATATGCACACATCTATGTGCAGAAATCAAGAAAATTAAAGGAAAAGAAAACTTACCTTAAGCAGTTCGTAAGCCGCAAGTGCAGAGAAACCCTTCGCCCCTTTTATTTTTTTTTCTTTTCCTTATTTATTTTTTTTGAATTATTTATGTACTAAAAGTGGTGAAACTTTACCTATTTTTTATTAAATAGTCTAAAAGGTATAAGGTCTTAAATTTTTTATCACTTTAGCCCATTAACTATTAATTTAATCAATTATCTACAATTATTCATCCATTAATTAACTCAAGTTAAGAAAATATTCAAAATTTCCAAAAATGACCTTCCGGGTCATTACATTATCCACCACAAAAAAACATGTTCCTCCTCGAACATAAAGTAAAAGAAAGTACCTGATGCTTCAAAAAGTTGTGGATATCTAGCACGCATGTCAGACTCTGTCTCCCAAGTTGCCTCCCCCGCAGATCAGTGCTTTCATTGCACTTTCACTGAAGAAATCTCCTTGGTCCTAAGCTTTCGAACATGTCTATCCAAAATAGCTATAGGCTCCTTCTCAAATGTCAAGTCTGGACCCAACTCCACGGAGTCAAGTGAAAGCACATGAGATACATCTGGAATATACTTCTGAAGCATAGAGACATGAAAAACAGGATGAACTGCCGACAAACTAGGTGGCAAGGCCAACTTATAGGCCACCTCTCCTACTCGGCTCAAAATCTCAAAAGGTCCAATGAACCTAGGGCTAAGCTTGCCCTTCTTTCCAAACCTCATCACACCCTTCATGGGTGATACTCGGAGCCAAACATGATCACCCTCCATAAACACTAAGGCTCTAATTCTCCGGTCTGCATAACTCTTCTATCGACTCTGAGCTGTCAATAATCTATACTGAATCATACGGACTTTCTCCATAGCATTTTAAGCAAGTCTGTATCCAAAGAGTCCATCTTCGCCGAATCAAACCAACCAATCGGAGACCTACACTGTCTTCCATACAACGCCTCAAATGGGGCCATTTAGATACTAGAGTGATAACTGTTATTATAGGCAAACTCCGCTAAGGATAAATGTTGATCCCATCTAGCACCAAAATCGATCACACACGCTCGAAGCATATCTTCCAATACCTGAATGGTTCGGTTAGATTGACCATCTGTCTGAGGGTGAAATGCCGTACTCATATCTTACTGAGTACCCAGACCATGTTGTAATGCCTTCCAAAAATGAGAAGTAAATAGTGAACCCCGATCTGATATGATAGAAATCGGAACTCCATGTAGTCGCACAATCTGACTGATATATAGCTCGGCTAACTTTTCTGCCGTATACTTCACCCAAACCGGAATGAAGTGGGAAGACTTGGTCAGCCTATCAACAATAACCCAAATGGAGTCATAACCACTCGCTGTGATAGGTAAACCCACAACAAAGTCCATAGTAATCCGCTCCCACTTCCAAGTAGGAATAGGCATCCTCTGAGATACACCCCCGGGTCGCTGGTGCTCACATTTGACCTGCTGGCAAGTCAAACACCTCGAAACAAAGTCTATAATATCTCTCTTCATCCCACACCACCAGTAATGCTGACTCAGATCATGATACATCTTCGCTGCTCCCGGATGGATGGAATACCGAGAACAATGGGCCTCCTCAAGGATCAATCTAATCAAATCACCTGTCTTAGGCACACAAATCCTGCCTTCGATCCTCAAGACACCATCAGAATCAAGGACAGCCTCCTTAGCTTCCCCTCTCAATACTTTGTCTCGAATGAGACATAACTTTTCATCATTAAACTGGTGTGCACGGATCCCCTCGTCTAAAGAAGATCGAGCCTCAATAAAAGCAATCATCCCATCACTCTACTCTGAGATCTGCAATCGGACAAGACTGTTAGCTAACAATTGAACATCTCTAGCCAATGGTCTCTCCTAAATACTAAGAGATGCAAGACTCCCCATGCTATGAGTTTTCCTACTCAAAGCATCGGCCACAACATTGGCCTTCCCCGGATGATACAGAATGGTCACATCATAGTCCTTCAGCAACTCAAGCCATCTACGTTGCCTCAAGTTCAAATCTCTCTGACTAAAGATATACTGGAGACTCCGATGATCAGTGAAGATCTCACAATGCACTCCATACAAATAATGACGCCATAACTTGAGTACAAACACCACAGCCGCCAACTCCAGATCATGAGTAGGGTAGTTCTTCTCATGGGACTTCAATTGCCTAGAATCATAAGCAATCACTTTCCCCTTCTGCATCAACACACCACCCAATCCAAATCCTGAAGCCTCACAATGCACTGTAAAGTCTACACCCTCCTCAGGTAGAGTCAACACAGGAGCTGAAGTCAACAAAGTCTTGAGTTTTTGAAAGCTCTGCTCACACTCATCAGACCACTGAAAACGCACATCCTGTCGAGTCAATCTAGTTAATGGAGCTGCAATAGTAGAGAGACTCTGAACAAATCGTCGATAATAGCCTGCCAATCCCACAAAACTCCGAATCTCAGTAGGTGAAGTAGGTCGCGTCCAGCCTCTAACTGCCTCAATTTTGGCCGGATCTACTGTAATACCCTCCTTGGACACCACGTGTCCCAAGAATGTTATAGAAGTAAGCCAGAACTCACACTTTGAGAACTTGGCATACAATTTCTCTTCTCTCAACCTCTGAAGTACAATCCTCAGGTGTCGGACATGGTCCTCTTCAGTCTTGGAGTAAACTAAGATGTCATCGATAAAAATAATCACAAAAGAATCAAGGTATGGTCGAAACACCCCATTCATCAACTCCATGAATGCTGCTGGGGCATAAGTCAATCCGAATGACATCACTAGAAACTCATAATGCCCATACCGAGTTCGAAAAGCTGTCTTAGGGATATCTGATGCCCTAATCTTCAACTGATGATACCCAGACCTCAAATCAATTTTAGAGAACAATCATGCTCCCTGTAACTGATCAAATAAGTCATCAATACGCGGAAGAGGATACTTATTCTTCAGTGTTACCTTGTTCAACTGTCTGTAATCAATACACATTCTCATAGTCCCATCCTTCTTCTTCACAAACAATACAGGGGCACCCCAAGGTGACACACTAGGGCGAATAAAACCCTTACTCAATAAATCCTGCAACTGATCCTTCAATTCTTTCAACTCTGCTGGAGCCATACGGTATACAGGGATAGAAATAGGTTTAGTGCCCGGCTCCAAATCAATAGCAAAATCGATATCCCTATCGGGAGGAACACCTGGAAGGTCAGAAGGAAATACATCGGGAAACTCCTGAACCACGGGAACAGAGTCCATGAGAGGTGGTTCAACACTAGTATCCGGAATAAACGCTAAGTAAGACAAACACCCCCTCTCCACCAATCTCTGAGCACGCATAAAAGAGATAACCTTGCTAGGATAAGAACCACTAACACTCTTCCACTCAACCCTCGGAACACCATGCATTGCTAAAGTCACAGTCTTAGCATTACAATCAAGGACAGGGTGATAAAGAGAAAGTCAATCCATACCCAAGATAACATCAAAGTCTACCATCCCTAGAATGATTAAGTCTACCCAAGTGTCATACCCAACCAAAGAAACAAGACAGGATCGATACACTCGATCCACCACTAAGGGCTTACCCACGGGTGTAGAAACACGAATAGGTACAGTCATGCTATCACATATCATATCAAATTTAGCAGCAAAATACGTAGACACATAAGAGAATGTAGAACCTGGATCAAACAACACAGACGCAGGTCAATGGCATACTGGGATGATATCTGTAATAACACATCAGAGGTCTCAGCCTCAGGTCTCCTAGGTAAAGCATAGCAGTGGGCTCCTCGTCCACCTCCAGCTTGGGTGGTACCTCTACCCCCACTCTGCTGAGCTGCAACACCACTACTAGAAACTCTATCACCTCTACCTGACTGAACTCTGCCACGACCTCTACCCTGTGGAGCTGGTCGTCTAGTCTGGAATGAAGAATTAGGGTGAGGCCTACCACGACCCCTTTGAGAAGTACACTACCGCATTAGATGATCGGGATCCCCAAAAGTAAAACAAAATCTCTGACCTGGGACTTGCTGTGTGGACTCTGAAAACCCATTATAATTGCCTCGCCTTCTAGGTCGCTGATGTGAACCGTACGACCCCTGACCCGGGCTATAAGAACCCCTAGATGTCTGGCCACCCTCAAATGTCGGCATAGATGCATGAATAGGTCCCCACTGCTGAAAAGAAACACTCACTCTCTGTGATCCCCTACCTCCAGATGAGGCACCATGAAACTGGCCTGATATACGGGACCTTTTAGGGTCCCCAAACTCCTCTCTCTCCATCAATTCCGCCTCTTTGGCGGAGCTCACAATGGACTGGAAAGAAGCTCCCTCCCTAGATGTCCGAAACACAGCTGACCTGATAGAGAAATTCAATCCCCTCACAAACCTACGGATCCTCTCTGTCTCATTTGGAATAATGGCCAACGCATGCCTAGACAACTGGCAAAAACGCGCCTCATACTCTGTAACCGATAAACCATCCTGTCTCAGACTCTCAAACCTCAAGCGACTCTCCTCTCTCACGCTTCATGGGATAAAACGATATTGGAATGCACTAGCAAACTGTTCCCAAGTCACTGGAGGAGATCCAACTGGCAAACTCCCCGAATAAGTCCTCCACCAGTCTCTCGCTGGTCCACGAAGCTGGAGTGTAGCACATCGAACCCCATGTGACTCAGCTAATCGAACCACCTCTAATAACTCTCGACAGGTAGTTAGAAACTCATGAGCATCCTCGCTCTTCCCACCCTGAAATTGAGGTGGGTCCATCTTTCGAAATCTCTCATACCTACGCTGCTCATCCTCTGTCAGAACAACCACCGGTGCAATTTGACCCCCAATTGCTGGTGCAACATCATTCTGAACCGCGGGATCTACTGGTAGTTGCCCCACCGCATCATGAACAACTGGAGCTTGCTGCTGCTCTTGGGTTTGAGCCCCCTCTCTGGTACGAGAGTCATGTGGTGTGGTAGTCGCACCACCACCCTGAGAAAAGCCCTCTAGCACACTTAACACCCTCAATAGTGTATCCTGAAGCAAGGGTGTGACTACAGGCTCTGGAGGAACCTGGTCCTCTCTGCCATCAATCTGAGGTTCTGTAGAGACCTCTCTAGCACGACCTCTCACTGGTGCTGCTCCACGTCCACGACCTCTGGCTACTGTCGTACTACTAGCACGACCTCTAGCTCGAGATCTACCCCTACCTCTAGCTGGGGCCTCAACAACTACCTCGGGAAGTGCCTCCCTCTATCACCAGTAACATTAGTTCTAGTCCTCGCATCTGTCAAAAGAGTATACAACAACTCAGTACTAAAGAAGGTGACTACGCACGATGAGAAATAATGAATAAAAAGAATTTTCCTAGTAATCCTTATAGCCTCTCAGAGACAAGTACAGACGTCTTAGTACTGATCCTTGAGACTCTACATAGACTCGGCTTGTATACACGTGAGACCTATGAACCTGGGGCTCTGATACCATTTTGTCACGACCCAAAAATCGGTGTGATGGCACTCTTCTTATCCCACCAAGACAAGTCAGCCTAAAACCCAATATTTAACAAAGTGCGGAAGTAAATGACAATCCAACAACAATTTCTATTATGAAACCAAGTCATATTAATTCAATTCCCAAAACCAGGTTGTCACGTGCACAAGCCTCTAATGTAAATATTAGAATTGAAATAAGATAGAAGTCTAAGATGAAGTTGTCTTTTAAGTAAAAACAAAGTCATAAACTGGAGTAGGAAAGTTCACTGAGATGACAAGCAGCTACCTCACAACCCTCCACAAGATGCCTCAGAAACGAAAAGAATGACAGGTATCACGAAGGTCCGGGCTCGTAACCTACAAAAAATTTTAGAAGCAAGGGGTGAGTACCAAACCACTCTGTACCCAACAAGCAAACCTCTAAACACAAGTTAAGTGAATAAAATACGGGTACTCCTTACTCTCTATCTAAACCTCCATGCTACAGCCTAACAGTTAACAAACACACAACTCAATAACCACACTCTATCAGTTTACACATTCTCAATAACAACTCAATATTCAACAGTCACAAGCTTCACAGAGAAACAATCACAAGATCAGCAAAACACGTGTTCAAGTTCATCAATAATAAAATGTGCAATGCCATGAGATACAATGTCAAATATAGTAATGCATGTCTTTCTTAACGATACACACCCGCTGTCTCTCAGTCCGAGACCCACGGGGGACATATCTGTCCATGCATCTGTCGCGGCGCACGACACGACCCTCGATAATAGTAATCATCGCGGTGCGCGATACGTCCCTCGAAATATAATATCCATCGCGGCGCGCGATACGACCCTCGGAATGATACCTCCTCTTATCACATAACTCTTATCACAACCATGTTTCAAGTGCAGTTTGACTTACATACTAAAATAAAAATGAGGAGATAGACATTTTGATAACAAAGCACAATTTGCAACAAGTAATACAACACCAACAAGTCTCCAATCATTCTCAACATCATACAAAGAAATACACGAATTTTGTACGCTTAACAAGAGTTTAGAAATCCACTTGCCTTAGCCAATCGAATAATTACTCTTGGACTTGAGCCTTCCCTTTCCGTTGAGCTTCTGAACCAATGGAATCTATTCAAGTATATATTCACAATAAGGTTTCAGAACTAACAACACTCACACTTTTATGTGTTTAACCTTGAACTAAAAATACACCCCAAATTTATAATCAAGTTTATAATTCTTGATGTCAATTAAAATTTCCACAATCATAGTTTTCAAGTTTCAAAATTAGGATTGCATCCCAAATTTTTCGAACGTCATAATCTAAATGGTACTCACAAAATCTTATTCATCTAATATTTAAATTACATACCAATATACAAAACTTGAACCATAATATAATAACTAATATTCTGAAATTTACGCCTAATGATGTCATTAACGTATTCTGCACTATATTTTTTTCCCTTTCAACCCACTAATGATTGGCTCATTATGAACCAATCATTGACCCACTAATGATTGGCTCGTAATGAACCAATCATTGATCCAAATGATTCAAATGATTCCATAATTTCTAACTATTCACGTGATTTTCTGTTCTGCATTTTTTTTACTCATATGCAATCTTCATTTATTATTATACACACATATATATAATTTATTATATAATATTGCTATATGCACACATCTATGTGCAGAAATCAAGAAAATTAAAGGAAAAGAAAACTTACCTTAAGCAGTTCGTAAGCCGCAAGTGCAGAGAAACCCTTCGCCCCCTTTGTTTTTCTTTTCCTTATTTGTTTTTTTTTTTGAATTATTTATGTACTAAAAGTGGTGAAACTTTACCCATTTTTTTCATTAAATAGTCTAAAAGGTATAAGGTCTTAAATTTTTTATCACTTTAGCCCATTAACTATTAATTTAATCAATTATCTACAATTATTCATCCATTAATTAACTCAAGTTAAGCAAATATTCAAAATTTCCAAAAATGACCTTCCGGGTCATTACAGAGGGTAACAAGTTGCTAGATCCGACTGGGTCTGATACTTGTCAGCCATTGACAGTTATTAATGAGGTGGTTGAAGTGAGTGTTAATGTCGCCAAAAAAAAGAGAAGTTTAGCCAACCGAAAAAAAAATGGTAAGGAAATTGTTGAACCAAATTCTGGTGTTGATGGAGCCGAAGTTAAAAGAGCATCAAAACATGAGGTACATAAATGGACAGAGAGAGAAAGGAGAAAGAAGATGCGGATCCTATTCGAGACTCTTCATGCTTTGGTTCCCAACCTCCGTTCTAAGGTAAAAAGTTCTTTTTACATGACATATCTTATATTTTATTATCCGATATCTTATCAATTATCAACAAGGATATAATTCAATAAATTTTGTGATAATCTGAAACATTTTTTTTTGTCATTTTTCTTTTATTGTCTTCTGCAAAATTAATAATCATAATCAACTAATTAAAAATTATTCGAAAATGAAGAGTATTTTTTTAGATCAAATAGAAACTTGTAAAATAATTAAAAGTTACTTGTTTGTTTGATTCTTTATGGCAATTACATAAGATAACCCTTTAATTTTCATATGTTATTGTTTCGTATTTTTAACTTTCTAAATTGAGTAGATAAATCTTTGGAGAATCATTTTAGGAAGCTTACTAAAGTAGACATGATTCTCTTTTTAGAAAGCTTACTAAAGGAGACATGATGAAAATGTAACTTGGGCCCTTCAAATTTTGGGGCCTAATAGACCCTTGACACAACTGAAATAAATTTATTTGGTGATATACACATTTTCCTTATTACTGAGTTGTACATATCTACTTGTTGATTTCAAAAATAAATAATAAAATATGTTTTACTTACCCAAAAAAAAAAAAAAGAGAATAAAACAATATAGAACTCCAATTTTTTCGCATATATAGTTACAAAAAAAGCTCCATAAATTTCTTGTTTTTTCTCTTTTAGTATAAGAATATGAAGTTTTCAACAATTATACTAATTCCATTCTAAATTTGTCAAAAAAAGTATTTTCTTAATCCGTATAATTATAAGATTTTTGTGACTCAGATGCGTAATAAACATAATTTAAAAATTAATAATTCATATATATATATATATATATATATATATATATATATATATATATATATATATATATATATATATATATATATATTACATATGATATTCCCTTGACTTATTTCCCCTTATTTAGTGAAAAAATTGATTTCGCAATATGATATTTTTTGTATATGTAGGCTGATAAGTCTAAAATAGTTTATGAAGCTGTGAACCGTATCCGAAAGCTGGAGAATACTTTCAAAAAACTTTAAAGTCAAAAGCTAAAAAGGCTAGAAGAATATAACATAAGGTTGACGGGTTCACAAAAAGTTGGTAATAGCTGGGAGAATTATGTGGGTGATCAAGGATCAACCTGCAATTCTACAGCTATTACACCGACTAATCATGGTGCTAGTCCCCTTATTCCAACTGGTTTTATGACATGGAGTCACCAAATGTGATACTAAATGTATATGGTGAAGATTTACATATTAGTGTGTGTTGTCCTAAGAAGCCAAGGCTATTTACCACCATTTGTTATGTTTTGGAGAAACATAAGATTGACATTGTGTCTGCTCAAATTTCATCTGATCAATTCAGAAGCATGTTCATGATCCAAGCTCACGTAAGACCTTTCATATTTATCAAAATAATATATTGGTCATTTTGAACACTTTGAACTTGGGTTTTTAGTTAGCACACTCTTCGATTTATTTTACGTGTCTTTTTTTGATTGATCAGAAAATTGAAGAATGACACGCGTTGAGAAATTCTTTTGAATTGGGTGTTTGAGAAACATATAGTTGTTTTTTTTATAAGTTTCAAATCTAATTGAACATTTATCTTGACACGAAAAGAAAGTAAAAAAAATATATCTATCCTTTTTTAAAAAAATTCCTCCTCCCACCTGTGTCATCCCGAGGTTGAATCTCTATTTGCTACCACATATAGTTTTGTCATAGATTATATTTAGACATTATTTAAATTGTTTTACCTAAATAGTCTTTCTACTATTACAAGATTCATGTACATATATACTGACAATATTATTATTGTTGTTATTATTGATTGCTTCTAAAAATATGTTTCATGTATATTTGGGCTAAAGATGTAAGTGGGGTTGCTCAATTCTCCGAAGCATTCACCGTGGAAGACATGTACAAGCAAGCTGCAAATGAGATAATGTTGATGACAACCCCCAGATGATCAATATCATATTTACTTTTGAAGTTCATTCAGTGGAGATGAATTGTTGTGGTCGTAAATCTTGTTTTATTTACTTTTATAGTTCATTCGATAGAGGATGAACGATTATGACCGTAAAGATTATTTTCTTTTTCTTTTTCAAATATAAACTTGTAAAATAATTTTAAAATTACTTTTTTTTATTCTTTTTGGCAATTACATACGATAATCTTTTAAATCTCATATGTGATTGTGCATGCGTGCGTGCGTGCGTGCGTGTGTGTGTGCGCGTGCGTGCATGTGTGTGCGTGCGTGCGTGGGTGCGTGTATGTGTGTGTGTTGTGTGTGTGTGTGTGTAACACAACAACAAACCCTATAGTTTTACGAGTGAGATTTTGAAATAGTAAGATGTAGGCAGATCTCTATTTGTGTGAGTAAGACAGACGACTTTTGACACAATTGGAATAAATTTATTTGGTAATATACACATTTCCCTATTACTAATTTGCACATATCGACCTGTTAATTTCAAAATTGAATAATAAGATGTGTTTTGTTTACCCAAAAAAGAAAAAGAATAAAACAATATAGAATTCCGATTTTTCCATATATATGTTCCCAAAAAAAAACTCTATATATATTTCTTTGTTTTTTTTCTTCTAGCATAAGAATATGAAATTCTCAACTTGTACTAATTCTATTCTAAATTTGTCAAAATCAGTTTTTCACTAATTAAGGAAGTAAGTCAAGGAAATATATATTAGTGAAAAACCTGATTTTGCAATATGAAGTAGAAATTAAATTAATTTTATATTATTTTGTATATACTGGCTGATAAGTCTAAAATAGTTTATGAAGCAGTGAACCGCATTCAAAAGTTGCAGAATAATTTTAATAAACTTGAAAGTCAAAAGCTAGAAAGGCTAGAAGAAAATAACATCATGTTGATGGGTTCACAAAAAGTTGGTAATAGGTGGGAGAAGTATGCGGGTGATCATGGATCTACCTGTAATTCTACAGCTATTACACAAGCTAATCATGGTTCTAGTCCCCTTATTCCAACAGGTTTTATTATATGGAGTTCACCGAACGTTGTACTAAATGTAGCTGGTGAAGATGCACATATTAGTGTGTGTTGTCTTAAGAAGCCAGGACTATTTACCACCATTTGTTATGGTTTGGAGAAACATAAAATTGACATTGTGTCTGCTCGAATTCATCTGATCAATTCAGAAGCATGTTCATGATCCAAGCTCATGTAAGTCCTTTCATTTTCGTCGAAATAATATATTGGCCATTTTGAACACTGTGAACTATGGTATTTAGTTAGCACAATCTTCAATTTATTTTACGTGTCTTTGTTTGATTGGTCAGAAAATTGAAGAATGACACGCGTTGAGAAATTCTTTTGAATTGGGTGTTTGAGAAACATGTCTTTTATAAGTTTCACATCTAATTGAACATTAATCTTCACAAGAAATGGAAGTAATAACATATATATATATATATATATATATATATATATATATATATATATATATATATATATATTTCTTTTTTTTTAGAAATGCCTCCTCCCACCTAGTCTCACCCTGAGGTTGAAATTCTCAATCTGCTCCTACATATAGTTTAGTCATAGATTATGTTTAGAAATTATTTAAATTGTTTTACCTGAATAATCTTTCTATTTTTACAAGATCATATGGATAAACATATGAACATATATAGTGACTATATTATTGTTGTTTTTATTATTGCTTGCTTCTAAAAACATGTTTCATGTATATTCAGGATAAAGGTGGAAGTGGGGTAGCTCAATGTTCCGAAAGATTCACCGTAGAAGACATGTACAAGCAAGCTGGAAATGAGATAATGTTGATGACAACCCCCAACTGATCAATATTATATTTACTTTTGAAGTTCTTTCAGTGGAGGATGAACGGTTATTGTTGTATAAGCATTTTTTACTTTACTAGTTCATCCAGTAGAAGATGAATTGTTGTGGTCGTAAAAGTTATTTTATTTACTTTTATAGTTTATTTGATAGAGGATGAACAGTTATGACCGTAAAGTCTATTTTATTTTTCTTTTACATTTTATCAGTAAATGATGAACGTTTCTCCATGTCGAAGGAATGAAAACTATGAGATTTGGTCCCATCAAGTTTATTCCAATGATATTTGAAAATAGCAAAAGTCTTGATTTGACATATGTTAATGTGTTTGTTTTATGGCATGTTTGGTATGGATGAATATTTTTTTAAAATATGTGTATTTCCATTTTAAAAATATTGTCTCTATGAAAATATATTCCTTACAATGAGAAAAATTGTTTCCATGTGGAAACATGAAAAAACAAATGGCATTTTAAGACCCTATTTTTCGGTTATTAATAATACCTTAATCCTATATTACTATTCCTTTACAATAAATATTTAGGGTAGGAAATACAGAATATTTACTGTAAAAAAAAATTATTTAACCAATGTGGTATAGTTAATTTACATTCTAATATTATTATTTTTTCTGTAATAAACTAATATTTATATCTATATTTTTTTTCATTGTTAAACTTGAAATTTACTCTTATACTAATTAGTTGTCCAATCCAAGAGATAAACGACATTAAATAAATTTAAATTATATTACTTTTACATTCTTCCAAAGTTCAAATTGAGATAATAAAATATTACTATGTTATCAAGGTATCAATTTCAAAATACAAGTTCTATTTTCTAAGTCTCAACTATCCTTTATAAGCAAATGAAAATTTATAACATTTTTGATATTTTTACCACATAGGAGTATTTTTATTTTACTTCTTCAAATTTAAATATGTCGAAATATAAAATATAAATTATATTTACAATTATGAATTTTCTTAAAATTTAAGATTTATTATTATAAAGTTTAATTTGACTTTAAACCCCTAATATTCTTCACCAGTGTCTGATTCTTGACTCCCACTTATTTTAACTCCTACCAAATCAAGAGGCTAAAAATATCATGTTAATTTTTTTTTAAAAAAAAACTCTCATATATTATATTCGTTCTCTATCACTGTCCGGAGTTTTTTTTTTCAAAAAAAAAAGATAAAACAAAAAATTTCAAATTTTATAATTTCAAGATGTATTAGTTTATTTATTTTTTCTGTTCATCTTTATTTGTTATTATTTAACTTGACACATCTCTAAATAAATAATTATTTATATTAATATCTTACGGATTAATATTTAGTATTGTTCCTTTGCTTTATAATGTTTTATTGAATATTCCAGATTGTTTCTAGAAATCCACGTTTAAATTAATCAAAAAAATCTAATATTAAATATGCATTAAATAGGGTCCCACAGTTCACCTTTCCAACGCCATATCTAATGTCAAACTCCTTGCCGACTAAGAAATGATCGTTTTTATCAACTAAAAACTTATAAGAAAAATATTTAAAATATATATATTTTTTGTTTTATATTACTTCATATTTTAACAATATTCTTTTTTAAAAAAATATATCGTCATTTAATATTAAGACTATTATGAGAAAAAAAGTCTAAAATAAACTTTTGAAGAGTTATTTATATATTAGATAAAATAAAACGGAATAAATATTATTGGAAAAAAAAAGAGACGCGTATAAATCACAAATTTTGAGGGATAAAATAGGAATAATAAAAGATAAACCGACGTCCTTGGTCCACGATTTTGTTGATCCTCTCGTTGGACCAAACCACAGCTCCATCGCATCGTCACGATTTCAAGAAAAACCCTAGGAGATACAAATCAAATCAATCGTTGATGGAGATCGCAATGGCGGTGCCAGCGTCGAACGATGGAGGCGGTGGTGGAACTTCTCCGGCGGAACGTTCCTCCGCCGATGCGACCAATTCGTCTTCATCGCCGTCTGCATCTTCTTCCTCAGGGTTGTCTACGGACAAGGTGACACGTAAAGATTTGAATTCTTTGGCCAGCAGGTTCGATGACGACGAAGAAGAAGAGGATGTTTGTTGGATCTGTCGGAACCCTGGTGAAGCCGATAATCCTCTCCGGTATCCTTGTGCTTGCAGTGGTAGTATTAAGTATGTTCACCAGGATTGTTTACTTCAATGGCTTAATCACAGTAACTCCTTTAACCTGAAAATATATGATACTTCCATAAATATAAGAACCAACCACAACCTTAAAATCAAGTAATTCTCACACAAAGGAAGCTTTTTGAAATGACATAGTCTACACTATAAGCTTGCAATAATCAAAATTAAGATAATGAATTCACAGTCATGGAAAGTGGAAACCTATTGCTTTCTTATTTAAAGTCACTGAAAAGGTGAAAACCCCATCAAAGGTATTCATGGCATGATTATAAATTTCCACATGTCTGTCCTCCCAAGAAAAAAAGAAAAAAAAATTACATTATGAATTTTTCAGTGTACATAAATTTGAGTGTAGAGTTTAGTAAATTCTTTCTTGTTTTTCAAATAGATTCATAAAGCGTCAACTTTTAAGACTAAATTAGTGCTACCTTCATTTCTTTAGTAAGACACTCCCTAATCTATAAGGCAAATGAATCTAAAGGACATCGATTACATTATGAGGAAGATAACTAAAGATTCCAAGTATTAAACAATAACAATGATTTCTTCTCTTAGAACACATCATAAACCATTCAACACTTGTAGAAAATAAGATATAATACGATGTAAGAAATCTACAAGCTATCTAAGATGAAATTATTATTCATATTGTCAAATAATAGAAGAAAAAGAGAAATGAAATCCCAGACTATCTGAATATAAATAAATATGTTTTACAATTGAAATCATCAACAATCTCCAATTAATATCTATGCACGATTTCATGCGCTAACCTAAAACAAAAATTATATAGATAAATTTGAGCATATCTCGATGTTTTGCTATTTAATAGCGAGAAATGTATTATTGTAACTCTTTGTTCTGCCTTGATGTAACGTGTATTTCAGAAAATGAATATTATTGGAATGGATGTATTTATTAGTTTATTGTCATTACATGTTTTAAGCATTTCTACATTTATAGTCTGCTAATGAATGAGTTGTTGAAGTGTTTTCTTCAATTTCAGAGGGACTGAGAAACTTCCTCAATTTTTAAATTTAACTACTAGTAATGACAAGTTATGAATATATGTGTATACCATCCACATCTAATAAAGGTTCACATATTATACTCTTTTTAATAACAAATGAATATTGAATGAATTAGAAAAAACTAATTTTTTTTTAAGAATTCCAAAAGTACCACACAACTTTAAAAGATTGTCTCACCATTTTTTAAAGCCACTCAACTAAAAAGATAATCCCTCTTTTCATTTAGGTCAAATCTGATGATAATTCATGTAGGAACAAAAAATAACTGATAATTTAGAAGTGTTTGATAAATAATTAATGATTGTTCTATTAAGAAAAGTAATTGATAAAAAAAAACTATAAAACATGACATTTCAAATGTGATTTGACTATTATTATTAATTTAAATTAAATAAACAAGAACACTACACTCCATTGTACAAATCATTTCTTAATGTCAATAAATGAAAAAAAAACAATTATAATAAAGACTAAATATTATAATATAAATCTATATATATAATAAATGAGAAACATAAATAAGGTGATCTGTGAAACCTCTTTATGACTTTCATTCATATTTATTTTTCTTCATTGACCATTTTTCATTCATTTAAATTTCTTACAAATCTTTATATTCAACCATTGATCAACTTCTCACCTCCCACTATAATAATATATTTTATTTATTAGATATAATATGCATTTAGATATTCTTTTAGCTTCAACCTTTATATTTGTATTTTGGGATAATGCCCAAGTACCCCCTCAACCTATGTCCGAAATCTCAGAGACACACTTATACTACACTAAGGTCCTATTACCCCCCTGAACTTATTTTATTAATAATTTATTACCCCTTTTCGACCTACGTGACACCATTTTGTGGGCCCAAAGATGGTTGACTTTTTTTTCAAACTAGTGCCACATAGGCTAAAAAGGGGTAGAAAATTACTTATAAAATAAGTTCAGGGGGTAATAGGACCTTAGTATAGTATAAGTGTGTCTCTGGGATTTTGGGCATAGGTTGAGGGGGGGTACTTGTGCATTATCCCTTGTATTTTTTTAAAACTTATTATATGAAATTAAACTCAGGCACCATCTAAGTTCGTGCATACCCTTAGCTTGTCGTTGCGCTACAAATCTCTATCAATTTTAATGGTGTTCAAAATACTATTGCAACTTTTATATTTTCTCTCTTGTTTTTTCTTCAAATAATTTCTTAAATATTGAAATATTAAAGTTAAATAGAAAGTTGAACAATTATATACTAAATAAAATAAAAGAAAATGAAAAGTTAAGTGCGGTGTGAATGTAATATCAATCAAGATCTTATCTTGAATCCCCTAAAAGAAAACTAGGCATCACAAAATAAAATATACCTAAATAACTAAACTATAATCACACCTCTTTATAACAATCTTATTTGTTTCGACACTTTTTTCAATTTTGTAAGGATGGTTTTCATATTATTTTTTTCCTACTTATTAAATTATTAAATTGTAAGCAACTAACATTATGAAACAAGTACATTTTAGAGGAAGGGAAAAATACTTGTGATATCTTTAGTTTTTATACTCAATATTTTATACATTACCAAGATGTTCTCCTTTTCATATTTATTTTTTAAATTTAAGTCGAGTAAATTTTCTCATATTAGATCGAAATGTTTTTAATGGGAGAGAAAAATGTTTTTTACAAATTCTTCCTACTAAAGAATTCTATATAGAATGTTAGAAGCATTCTGTAAAGATGATTTATTATTAACTTATAAATTAATGAGGAATTCAAAATTTATGACTTTATTATTCGATAATAATCTAAGTATATTATTTAAGATAGTGTATTATTATTGAAATGAAAGAAATTTGATGTCATTTGATTTTCCTATAATTTGCTTTTCGTATAGATGTGATTGATGGAACAAAAACAAATTATATTTTTCATCTTCTGTTTTTTATGATTGTAAATCTCTGATGTAACTTGTGTACATTCCGATAAATTCACTAAATTTTGTTATGCCTCAATAACAGTATCGATAACTTTATTTTTTAAACGTAATTTACACATATAAAAGTTTGTCTCCTCTATATCATGTTTTACAACTATTCGATATTTAAGTGTACATGCTTTGCTTTGATAACAATTGAGGTGGTTGTACTCTTCAAGAAAAATTACTAGTGAGAATAAAATGGAAAATGCATTTTTTCTTCAATAGTTTTGCCTCTACTCGTTTTTTTGATATTCAATCGCGCTACTTTTATAAATGAATTCTTTAATATAAACAAGACAACACTTAGTACGATGTGAATGTAATATCAATCAAGATCTTATCTTGAATCTCCTAAATGAAAACTAGGCATCACAAAATAAAATATACCTAAATAACTAAACTATAATCACACCTCTTTATAACAATCTTATTTGTTTCGACACTTTTTTCAATTTTGTAAGGATGGTTTTTTTTTAATACCTATAACAATAATTAACATTTAAATATGATTTGACTTTTATGGAAAAAACTATTCGAAAATCTTTTTTTCATTTATTAATGTTACAAAAAGATATTAAATTATTTTAATTCTGACATATCGTAGATATGATACTCCACTAATTAAAAATTAATAAAAATTCAATAAATTATAACTAAATGTACATATAAAGATTTGTTCAATCTCCTTGAAAATTAACTTTTTTAAAATGGAATATCTTTTACGTAGAAAGCTTTAATTATAAGTGTCTATAATGGAGTGCTTCAGGTAAGTGCCTCACAAAATCTCAAATATGACCTCTCTTTGGTATCATATATTATAATATTGTTAGTGTTGATTCTGTTAAAGCTAAGGGACAAGAGATAGTGGTCTAATTATGACATTATGATGAGTAAATTACTAATCTAAATTAATAGAAGGGCGGGGTGCATAATTCCTACGAATTATAATAGTTTCTGTGTTTTAATTTCAGTTTGGGAATACCTCTTACAATCGTGTTGTAACTTCAATTCTTTTAATATGCATTGAGATATGTAATGTGTATTATGTTATAGGAGAACTGTTAGGGTTTTAGTGTTTAGAGAAATTATGACTTAATTTTACACTTTAAATTTAAGAAATATGAAATTCGACATATTAGTTGGGATCAAGACTTAAGAACCTGAATATAGTAATATGAGTGTTGTTAGTTTTAAATTCTTATTATAATTCCTCACTTGAATAGATTGCTTTGAGTGGAAGTTCACCGAAGGGAGAAGGCTCAAGTCCTGAATTGATTGTTCTACTATTTGAGGCAAGTGGATTTCTAAACTCTTGTTAAGTGTATGAAATGTGTGTATTTCCTTGTGGTATATGTTTGGGAGTAACGGGATTGGTGATGGATTGACTTGTCCACATTGATTAATTCTAATGATGAAAAAAAAGGGATAACAAAAGGCAACGTGATTAATTGTTTATGTGTGATGTGTTGAGAAAGGGTTGAAGGCTTGTTGAATCATTGTTGATGTGATTTCATGTTTGTGTGGTTGTGAATTGTGCAATGTTATGAAAATGGTCATCTCCTCATTATTTGTGTGAACTTGTCATCTGCATTATTATGAGGCATTGGTTGTGACAGGTGTTATGTGCATTGAGAAAGAATGAGTACTTAAAAGGATGTACCATTTCGAGGGACGTATCGCGGGCCGCGATGGATACTATATTTCGAGGGACGTATCGCGCGCCGTGATGGTTACTATTATCGAGGGTCGTGTCGTGCGCCGCGACAGATGCATGGACAGATATGTCCCCCATGGGTCCAAGACTGAGAGACAGCGGGTGTGTATCACTAGGTTAGACATGCATAATTATACTTGACATTGCATTCCATTGCATTGACATACTTATCATTAGTGAACTTGATATCGTGTTTTGCTGATCTTCTGATTGCATTTCTGTGAAACTTGTGATTGATCAATATTGAACTTGCTATTGCGGATATGTAATTTGTTGAAGTATTGTTGTTGAGGATATGTAATTTGTTAAAGTGTTATTGTTGAGGATATGTAATTTGTCTAAGTGTTGTTGTTGAGCTACGTGCTATGTAAACTGTGAGTTGTTAGGTTGGGTTGATTTTAATGCAGGTTGTAGTTGTGGAGGTTCGGTTGGGGGTGGTAGGAGTACCCGTATTTCATCCCCTTATCTTGTGTTTAAAGGTTTACTTGCTGAGTACCGTGTGGTTTAGTACTCACCCCTTGCTTCTACAAATTTTTGTAGGTTATGAGCCTGGATTTTTGTTGTACTTGTCATTCTCTTCTTTTCCGAGGCTTCTTGGAGATTTGTGAGGTAGCTATTTCCATCTCAGCAGACTTTCTTCTCCATAATTATGATCTTGTTTTATTCTAGAAACAAGTTCATTTGAGACTTGAATTTTTCTTTTGAATCAATTGTAATATTTTAGAGGCTTGTACACGTGAATACCAGGTTTTGGGGTTTTTATTAAGTAACTTATATTTTATTTACGCACTTTATTGTAATGGTTGAGTTTTAGGCTGACTTGTCTTGGTGGGATAAGACGAGTGTCATCACGTCCATTTTTGGGTCGTGACATAAACATAAGCAAGAGAGAGAGTTAATCAGTGATGGGAAGGGGTTCATTTCAATAGCTATAAACGGTGACAATTGCTCAGTTTATTTGATCGAATTGATAGATACGAAACCCTCCCCATTTTTTGGATTTTATCAATCAAATGAAAAAAAAAACTTATCTTTTTGAACTATTAAAAAACAAAAATCATCTTTTTGTTTTTGCTTTTTCATTAGCTCTCTGCGGGAGGGGTACAGTTTAGATATATGTCAAGGTTTCAGACAAAAAGGAAAAAACTGGTTAAGATGGCATTATCAATACGATTTATCTCAGATTAGATGGTCTACATTAATGCCAAAAATATGGCGAACTAGGGTTAATCAAAGTTGTATGGCTCAAAATAAACTAGAAACTTAAACAAATGGAATTCATATGAAAAAGACCAATTACTTCATTACAAAAAAGAAAATGATTCGGAACTCTATTCATTATCAAACGAAAACGATAATTTCCAAAAATGTTATGGATATGGTCTTTTAGCATATAAATCGATTAATAATGAAAATAAAAGTGACTCATTTTTTTCTAGATTACCCTTTGAAGTTCAAGTAAAGAAGAACTTAGAAATTTCGTATAATTCCAACACGTCCAAACACAACTTTGTTGATATGCCCGACAATTCTCATATCAATAATTATCTAAGAAAGGGCAATATTCTAGATAGAGAAAGAAATCTCGATAGAAAATATTTTGATTGGAAAATTATCCATTTTTCTCTTAGACAAAGAGGAGATATTGAAACCTGGGTTAAGATCGATACCAATAGTAATTCAAATACTAAAATTGATATTAATAATTATCAAATAATTGATAAAATTGAGAAAAGGGTTTTTTTTTAATCTTACAACTCATCAAAATCCAGAAAAAACTCAAAAAATTCGAAAAAGTCTTTTTTGATTGGATGGGAATGAATGAAAAAATATTTAATCGTCCCATATTGAATCTGGAATTTTGGTTCTTCCCAGAATTTGTACTACTTTATTATGTCTATAAAATAAAACCGTGGATTATACCAAGCAAATTCCTTCTTTTTTAATTTGACTACAAATAAAAATGTTAGTCAAAATAAAAACCAAAACCAAAACTTTTTTCTACCATAAAATAAAAAAAATAAAAATAAGGAATCGAACTTAATATATATATATATATATATTTATATATTGAGTTCGATTCTTTATTTTTATTTTTTATTTGATGGTAGAAAAAAGTTTTGATATCATTATTATCTACAAGTGTTGGATGATTTATGATGTATCATAAGGGAAGAACGCATTCTCAAAGTTTAATGGATCAGACTTCTTTTATTTAGCAATCTTTCTCAAAATGTAATTGATATCATTTTAATGTTTTTGCCTTGCAAAGATATTGTGAGGACAAGTGCATTGTCAAAGTAATGGAGATGTCACTGGTGTTAACTTACAGAGTTAACCTTTAAAGATCTCTTTGCAAAACAAAAAGGATTTTACTCCACATAATTTTTTTTTAACTACAGAGATCTAACAAGTGACAACTCTATAAGTATACTAAAGTGATAAATTCATATTTTTGAAAGATGTTTGTCCTCACAACATTTTTAGAAGGCAGAGACATCAAAATAACATCAATTATATCATAAAGAAGGTTGCTAATGAAGCTAAACGGTAAACTTTGACAATAGTTTCTTTTCGTAAAAGGCATTATAAGCCATTAAGCACATGTAGAAAATAAGAAACAATATAACCAAATGAAGCTCCAAACTATATGGAGATCAATACTAAGATAATCTCCAAATTATTGAGATTGAACTGTTATTCACATTGTCAAATCGATGAAAAATAGAAGAAATTGAACCCCTAAACTATATGGATATGAAATATAGGTGTATTGCATGAAATCATCAACAATCTCATATTAATATGTATGTTATATGGATAGTTAATTTTACTTGATATACTAAGTACTACAGAAAAGATTTAGTAAATAGTGTCAATATTTAAATGAACAAATCATTTTAGTACATAAATACAATTCAAATCATACTCAAGAATTATCGAGGATCAAAATTAAGAAATTGACCACAAAAAATTGACAAATTATTTCATAAAATAGGTTGTCTATATCACATCTCTTAAAGTTTAGTTCTTTTTCGTATCCTACGTTTTTGTTTCAAATTTTCCTTTGTTTCATAGAGCTCAACCCAAAAAGAATAATAATTAATATTTTCAAGTAGTTTCAATTTGCTTCTACTAAAATCTGTTCATTTTAAATAATAAAATAAATAAGCATAACTACATAGAAGAAGTTGCATTTGCTAGATTTAGAACATCAAATCATAGCTTTACTAGCATTAAAATTTGAAAACCTTTAAGAACCTTTGTAACTATAGCATAATACTGACCAATAAGGAAATGTAATTATTTTTTTAAAAAAAATAGTAAATAAAATTTGAATACCTTTTATGAGTGATTTAGTTATAGGACACATTCTGGACTCTTCAATCCTTCAACCTTAATTTAGAATAAGCAATTTTGATTTTATCTCTTTAGAGGAATTGAGAAAATGTATTTTGTATAGGTGTATCATCAAGAATTTGTAAAACATTCGTCTACTATGACAAATTAGCCAAATCATTTAGGGTATTCCTGAATGGACTACAAGAGGAAGTTAAAATTTATGGTACAATTCACTAAAACAATTTATATATATAAAAAAAAAAGCATAGCATGCAAATCGGATTGAGAAGAACAAAAGGGGTAAACTTTCAAATAAAATTAAGCAAATGTTATATGCATACAAGCAAACATTCAATGTCTTAATATATATTACCTCAAAATAATAAACAATATCAATAGATTAAATAAAAATTTACCTATAATCAAGGGAAAAAGGAATAGAGTCCAGGAAGAGTGAATTGGCACTATTAGGGTTTTTTTCTTGCACCAATAATAAAGCCTAGAAAATAAATTTTGAGGAAGAAAGGGGAAATTTCGCTCTTTTTTTTAAGACTACTATGTGCGAGTCTTTAGCTTCATTCATAGTACTATGTTTATGTATATCCTATGCTTCTATCTTTGGTGGAATATATATAGGCAAACTCTGCGTATATTTTACGCTCCTATCTTTGAGCAGATATATGTATATTTAATTCTTCTTGACTAAATAAAAGATATGTAAATCTTATAATATGGTTGATATGTGTATATTCTACACTCCTATTTTTGACTAAATATATACATTTAATCCTTGTTTGACCTTTGACTAGATATGTTATTGTTATATTATGATTAATGGTCTTTTCTCATTCAATATCAAAAAGTTATTTTTATTTATTTTATTTTTATGTGTAATGATTTAATATTTATGTATTTTTCATTCAATATTCCTACACAGGTAAAATTAATTTTAGGGTGGTCAAAATAATAATTCGTATTAAGTTTACGAAATATAACAAAATAATTTTTAACAGTAACCTTTAATGATTTATTTGTGTGACATCAATGTTATTGCTAGTGTTATATCTTCTCTCATCTTTTTTCTTCAAATAATAACTTAAATATTAAAATTTTGAAGTTAAATAGAAAATTAAATAATTATACACTAAAGAAAGTATATGAAAAGAAAAGCACAGATGCCAAAAAAATAAAAATAAAAATACTAGGAAATTGATCTCATCAATGATTTTACATATATTTGATCTTTTTTTTTGTTTCATTTTATTTCTTTTTCTACTTATATAAATAAAATTATTAAAAAAAAAAAAACTTACATCACTAAATAACACTTGCAATAGTATTGATGACATACAATAAAATTATAAAAATAACATTACAAAACTATTTGTTATATTTCATGAATTCAATACTAATTATTATATTATTATTTTGACCATTTCAAAATAGGATTTATCTACACAGGAATATTGAATGAAAAACACATAAATATTTAATCATTAGAGGTAAAAACAAATTATTATTTATATATATTGAATGGAAAATGATCATTACTCATATTATAACAATAAAATATCTAGTCAAAGGTCAGAGGTCAAAGAAAGGTAAAATATATAAATACTCAGTCAAAGATAGGAGAAAAGAATGTACTTAAGTTTTAAACATATATGTATTCAGTCAAAAAAAGGAGCGTAGAATATACGCAGACTATTAATCATACACTAACACATCTAGTCAAAGAAGGATTATATATATATATATATTAATATATATATAGTCAAAGATAGAAGCGTAAAATGTACGCAAGGTTAGACTATATATATCTTGTCAAAGATAGAGTGTAGACAAATTATTATGTGTGAAGTTAGAGACTCACACATAATAGCCTTCGGAAAAAAAGAGCAAAAAGTTTCTTCTTCTTCCTCAAAATCCATTCTCTAGACTTCATTGTTTGTATAAGAAAAAGCCCTACCTAACAATGTAATTCACAATTGGATTCCAATCGACTTTTCTTCCAATTTTAGGTAAATTTTTAACTAATCTATTGATATTCTTTATTATTTTAAGGTACGAGGGTGTGTGCTTATATATATATATATATATATATATATATATATATATATAGCTTTTGTCAATTTTATCTGAAAGTTTTTTCCTTCTGTTTCTTTCAATCTAATTTGTATGGTTATTGTTTTATGTAATATTATTCTAGATTTTGATGTGCAAAGAGAAATTGTTCACATTAATATTTAAACCTAATCCCAAAATCCTATATTTTTGTGAATTAATCCAGCTTTATTTATTTTCAATTCTGAGTGTCAAATTCATTGTGTTATAAACTGTTCTGGTGAATCCTAACATAAATTTTTAAGTTTCTCTTTTAAATCCTAAGAAATTTGAGTGGTTTGTAATCTTAGACGAATGTTTTGTAAATTCTTGATATTACACCTATATAGAACATGTTTGCTTTTCGTAAAAGTATAGAATCGTTTACCCATTTCCTATATAGAGTTGAAAGTGAATTACTTATCTTAATGAAGGCCGAAGATTTAAAGTGTTCAAATAGTGTCGTATAATTAAAACACTCATAACATATATTTATCATTTTTTCTATTAAAATTATTACTTTTTCTTTTCGATAAGTGTAGTGCTATAGTCACATAGATTCATTAGAGTTCTCAAATTTTAATACTAGTAAAACTATTGATTTTATGCTCAAAATCTAGAAAATGAGGAGATTTTATGAGTTGATAATATTAATAGAAAAAATTGAAACTACTTGTAAACACCTATTGTTTATCTTTGTGCGTTGAGTTCTATGTAACAAAGGGAATTTTGAAATAAAAGGCAGAATCTGGGAAATGGTTGGACTCTGAGGGTTGTGGTGTAGACAACCTATTCAATGAAGGAATTTGGGGTTTGCCTAATTTTTATGGTCAATTACGTCTTTTGACCCTAGATGGGTCTATTATGAGTTAAATTCTGTTTTCTTCTATGATGTGTTAACATGATTTGTGTCACTTATTTACTTCTTTAAATATCTAGAACTACTTATCAAATCTTTTGTGTACCACTTAGTATGTTAAGTTAATATAAGTATTTGTATAACAATTACAAATATTAATAGAAGCATATTAATGATTCCAGTTATAATGAACCTTATTTCTTATCCAAATAGTTTAATAATTTTATTTTTTTTGGTTCTTTAATTGATTTGACATTGTTAATAGTAGTTTCATAAAAATAGTTTACATAATATTTCTCCATATAGTTTGTAGATTCCTTACCTTATATTATTTCTTATTTTATGATGTGTTTGCTTTTTAAAGAAGCTGTGATAAAAAGCGTCTTATCAAAGAATTGAGGTATTACTAGTGTATTTATTGTCACGATCCAAAAATAGGTGTGATGGCACTTGTCTTATCCCACCAAGACAAGTCAGCCTAAAATCCAATATCTAACAAAGTACGGAAGTAAATGACAATCCAACAACAATTTCTAGTATGAAACCAAGTCATATTAATTCAATCCCCAAAATCAGGTTGTCACGTGCCCAAGCCTCTAATGTAAATATTAGAATTGAAATAAAATAGAAGTCTAAAATGAAGTTGTCTTTCAAGTAAAAACAAAGTCATAAACTGGAGTAGGAAAGTTCACTGAGATGACAAGCAGTTACCTCACAATCCTCCACAAGATGCCTCGGAAACGAAGAGAATAGAAGGTATCACAAAAATCCGGGCTCGTAACCTACAAAAAAATTGTAGAAGCAAGGGGTGAGTACCAAACCACGCGGTACCCAACAAGCAAACCTCTAAACACAAGTTAAGTGAACAAAATACGGGTACTCCTTACGCCCTATCTAAACCTCCACGCCACAGTCTAACAGTTTACCAAACACACCACTCAATAACCACACTCTATCAGTTTACACATTCTCAATAACAACTCAATATTCAACAGTCACAAGCTTCACAGAGAAACAATCACAAGATCAACAAAACACATGTTCAAGTTCATCAATAATAAAAATGTGCAATGCCATGAGATGCAATGTCAAATATCGTGATGCATGTCTTTCTTAACGATACACACCCGCTGTCTCTCAGTCCGGGACCCATGGGGGACATATCTGTCCATGCATCTGTCGCGGCGCACGACACGACCCTCGATAAATAGTAACCTTCGCGGCACGCGATACGTCACTCGAAATATAATATCCATCACGGCGCGCGATACGACCCTCGAAAATAGTACATCATCCTCTTACAACAACCATGTCTCAGATACAATGCAAATGACATGCTCAAATGAAAAGGAGGAGATAACCATTTGATAACAAAGCACAATTTACAACAAGAAATACAACACCAACACATAAACAACAAGTCTCCAAATCATTCTCAACATCACACAAGGAAATACACGAATTTTGTACGCTTAACAAGAGTTAAGAAATCCACTTGCCTTAGTCAATCGAATAATTACTCTTGGACTTGAGCCTTCCCTTTCCGTTGAGCTTCCGAACCAATGGAATCTATTCAAGTATATATTTACAATAAGGTTTCGGAATTAACAACACTAACACTTTTATGTGTTTAATCTCGACCTAAAAATTCACCCCAAATTTATAATCCAATTCGTAAATCATCATGCCAATTAACATTTTAACTATCATATTTTCCAAGTTCCAAGTCTAAAGTTAAATCTAAATTTTTAAAAGTCATCCCTCAATTCTTAAAGCTAACGTAAAATAGGGACTGACCAAAAATTTAATTAATAAAACAAAATATATATATATATATCATCAACCTAATCTTCATCACTTTCTTGGGGCTTTCTTTTTCCTCCCAAGGTCTCATACAAATTCAGCAACACCTTCGGCAGATTGGAAACAATGGTCCGTTCTTGCTCAACGACTTCTTGATCATTCATACGGCGCTGATTTTTAATAACATAGGAGGTTTGCTCTGCCAGTTGATGAACTTGAAGTCTAGACCTTCCCATTTTTAGATGACATTCATTTAACAAAGCCTGATGATCACCCAGATTATTCCTCAAGAGGGACTCTAGTCCTTCTGCTACTTCAAGTTGATGGCGAAGTGTTGCTCTCTCGATGATCAGTTTTCTTTGCCCCTCTTCGATATCAACATAATGACTGATTTTTCTCTTACATTCTTCTAACTGATGCATCCAACACGATCTTTCTTTCTCGAATTTTTCCTTATGGCGCTTAAGTTCTCCCTTTTGATAGTGCACGACCTCTTCGGATGCCACTAAGTCTCTCTTCAATCGAGAGATCTTAAAACTCTGCATCTTTTTTATCAATCATGCCAAGTGGATTCTAATATGCAATTCTTCCTCCAATCGGGCTAATCTTCCCTCTGCATGCTTCGATTTTCCTTCCATATCTTGCAACTCTAACTTGTGATTTTTTCCTCTTTGGACCTGTACTTCTTGCCATGCAATGGTTGCTTTGACCTTCTCCAACTCTTTTTTCAAATGTCTTATAATATGTTGATCTCTTCTTTTTCTGCTGGATCCTTTAGGAGTGTCACCAAATGTCATTGGATCACGAAACCACGATAGGTACCCAGGAACCACCTTTCCTTTATCTTTTCCACAGCCATTTCACTTAGCTCAGAAATAATACTCTCATACCAAATCTTCATAATCTCTTCGCTATTAAAAGCAAAACCTGGTGGAGTATCATTTCCAAACCTACTCATATCATCATTGGGTTGGATTTCTTGAACTCTGCCTAGTTGACGCATAACCCGAAGTGGGGCATATGGTTGAACACCTCTAAGACCAATCAACACAAGAAATGAGATGCCACTAGACATGCAAATGATATCCTTAGCTGGGAACCAGTAATAATTCCACACTTTTTCATTCGATGCGATCACTGAAAGTTTTTCTTCACACACTATGATTCCTTCTGGAAAATCAATTTTGGCTTCCCTTTTCCTATGAGAGAAAACATAGTTGCACCAATCTGGAGTAAACCTAGGAGCACGATCATGGTGATAAAGGTGTTCCAAAAACCATATTTGGAGAAAAATATTACAGCCTTCAAAGTACATTTCCCCACTTAAACATTTAGTCAATGCACGAAAAATATTTGTGAGGATCATAGGAATAATAGTTGGACTTTCCATTGTGGTCAACGCCTTCACCACACCAGCCAGACGAATGTCAATATTCTTGTCCCCTTTGCTCAAAATAATGAGCCCCAAAAATGAGACAGTAAAAGCAAAACATCCATTTGCCTTCCAAGCCTCTTCACCCTCTTGATTACTCAATTGATTTCGATAGTTCTTGAATCCATCCCTTTGGCCGTATCTCTGGTATAGAAAGTCTAATGAGACCCACCCATTTTTCAAACTCTCTTTCTCTATTTGATTAATTTTGAGCAGTTCCAGAAATTTTTTGGCATTAACATGTTTCAGAATTATTGGTCTTTTATTGCGTAGATCAGCACCTCGAACAGTAGACCCCTTCCCAATGAAGCCTGCAATTTCTTCCAAAGTTGGTCTCATCTCACAGTCAGAAAATAAAATACATTATTTTTGGGATACCAAAAAGGAACCAAGGCCTCGACCACATCCCTTCTAGGGTCAATCTCCATAAGATGCACTAAATGCCCCAAGTGTTACTTTACTCTTTTTTTCTCATAACTTCCCATGTTTGTCCACCATTGCCATAAATATTTTGGTATAGTATCTACGATCATGAACTCTGGAATCCCTTTGCTTCTAGGCCTTTTTGAACCTTGTCCTTTGGTTGATGGTTCCACTTGTACATTTAAATAGAATCCAATAAAGGTTTTTATGACAAGGTTTTGAATGAAGCACCTGTGCCAAAAGAGACCACAATAAATCAGTTAGAGAATATGACCAAGCACGTCTTCGAGTCAAACACCATCACTTTCACTAATGATGAGTTTCCCAAGAAGGGAGCTGGACACAACAAAGCTTTGCATCTCACAGTGACATGTGAAGGTTACTATGTAATGAGGGTCATGATAGATGGAGGGTCAGGGGTAGACATATGTCCTCTTTCTACGCTGCAAAGCTTGAAAGTTAACACTGACATAATTTGCCCTAGTAATGTATTTATGCGAGCTTATGACGGCTCAAGGAGGAATACCATTGGTGAAATCAAGTTAAACATGACAATTGGGCCAGTAGTCTTTATGATTGTGTTCCAAGTAATGGATATGGAAACATCTTATAATTTTCTACTAGGAGGCCATGGATCCACATAGATCGAGCCGTCCCATCAACTCTACATCAAGTTGTCAAGTTTGAATACAACAATCAGGAAATCAGTGTTCATGGGGAAGATGATTCACCTATTTATAGAGATCCATCCGTCCCATACATTGACGCAAAGGAAGGATGTGATTCTGTTGTTTACCATTCTTTTGAGGTTGTAGGTGATAAATCAACATGAAAGTCATGTATCCTGTTTTTATGCCTTGTTTTATGGGTGGAAATTCAGAAAGAGAATAAAAAAAATTACATTAGGGTAAAATTTTAATCTTATGTATATATTAAATGTTGAATCTTATTAACACAGAAAGAAGATCAATTATATAATAACTACAGTAGTTTTGTGGCATCTTTCATAAAAATTGACTCTTTTTAATGCATTCAACTCCTTCTTTACGTTGTTGACACCCAACTTTGGACCTCCGCAATACAGATTAATCACCAAACTTTTCAAATTGCAAACGATTTGAAATAATTTGTTTTTATAAAGCTCAAAATATTTTTCAAATATTTGAAGTAATTTTGGACACTTTTTATAATTCTTAATGCTAGATATGTTTTTATATAAATAGTTTATTTTATAAATATTCAAAAATTATCTTAAAAAGATTTTAATTTTAGTAAGTATTTTATTAAATTAGTTTAGTACTTATATTTTTGAGTTATCAGTTTCTACTTAAATTAATTATTTCAACTCGAAAAGATGAAAAAGCTCATAAATTAATTATATTAATTCGTTCTATTTGAATTTTAGCAGAATCCTCTAAAACTTAATTTTTCTCCGTTGTCTCTTGAATTCGTTTGGCTAAATTCTTAATTAATTTCTATTGCAATTGTAGCCAAATCTAATCTTATTCTCCAATAAATTTTAAGACCAAGAAGTGGGGTCATTTATTTGCCAATTTCCTGCAACCCACTTCAATACTTTGGCCCATTTCCTTGACCCAGCGCACTTCTCTATTTTCAAAAGAAACCCAACAATGTTCTTTTCTCCTCTTTCACGTCAATAGCAGCTCAAAAGCAATAGAAGCAACGACGATTTCAAACGGCATCAACAATGCCAAAAACGACAAATTCTCTGACGTTCGTAATTTCAAATGGCGTGAACACGACAGTAGACGAAAAAATGGCCCAGACGCGTGCTTGAATGTGTTGTGTCATCCTCCTCAATCGTGTGAGACAACAGTACATTCACGCTAGATATTTTGTTGATATCTTAAGAAAGGTCACTTAAATAAAGAAAGTACAATATTGTATCTTCACAAAATAAAATTTTCATAAAAGTCATAAGTTGAGTCCCTCCAAATAAGAAAAGATAATAAGAAGTAAGCAATACCATAACTAAGATAAGTGTCACGTCCCGCCAATTCTCAGTAAGATTTTGCATCCGGATAGGGGCAGAAAAGTCTAGAGTTATGGAGAGGTTTATAAAAAACTCTAGAAGCCTTAGATCTTTCTAGAAGGTTTTGGAGAGTTATAGAAGGAAGACTAGATATTTTCTAGGAAAACTTTGGAAAATACTAGTGTAGAATTCTCTAGAAAGAGGACCAAAGTGTAAATAACTTAGGAACTTGTAAGTAATTATAAATTACACTTTAGCCCCTAAGAAGTAGTATAAATAGGAGGGCTCTCGTTTGTAAATTATCCAACAAGTTGTAAGCAATCTTCCAAGTAATAAAAAACCTTCTTCCAAAATTTTCTAAGTCTTTCTTAGCATTATCTTAGCGATCTTAGCATAAAGGTCTTACTTGAGATTATAAGATCGTTAAAGATTCGTGAGTAAGTTTTCAAGTGCCGCACGGAGTTTTAATAAATACTCTAAGTCCAAGAAAATGTGGTATCAGAGCAAAAATTTGAACTAAGAGAATGGCTACCAAAGGAGACGTGAACGCTGCTAGCACCACCAACGTCCGTTTGGATGGAGGAAAAAAGCATCGATAAGGAAAGAAGCCCAGAAATGGCCATGAAGAAATGTTGACCGATCCTACACCATGCCAGGCTCTAACATCTTATCCACCCTCAACCACCAAGGCAAGTGACGATGAACACGGCTAGGAGGCCATTAACATCACCGCTGGAGAAGAATGGGTCGCAAGGGTTGAAGTGGCGCGGCAGGCTGTGGAGACTTTAGGTCGGCGAATGAATGTGGCTGATGGCAAGTTTACAACCCTTGAAGACTTCACGCTCGAAGTGACTGAATCTATCCATAAAGACTTGGAGGAATGCTAGTAGGTTGAGTTTGAGATGAAGGAGGTTCTCACTTCTATGGAGTGTCGGCTCATGGAGGCATTGAGCACAATTGAGAGCATGAGCCGAGATAAAAGCACTCAAGGATGGTGTGGAAGTAAGAGCATCATCGTCGCTTGACCAAGATAGGGAGGCCAAGGTCGAGGATCCAAAGCAACCTATGTTCAAAGGAGTCCGTGACGCCAAAGAGGTGGAGAATTTTTTATGGAATTTTGAGAATGAAGTGCAACAGCCTGAAGAGCGACTAGAGTAACATCAACACCGTCGTGTTGTATCTTTTAGAGATGGACATGTTGTGGTGAAGGCATAAATAGTTTGAAATAGAGAAGGGGACGTGCACCATCAACACTTAGGAGCGATTCTGCAAGGAGTTTAAGAAAGTCTTCTTCCCTAACTACGTCATTTTTTAGGCGAAGCGCAAGTTTAGGGAACTGAAGCAAACTGGCAGTATACGTGCGTATGTGCAGGAGCTCAACACCCTCGCACTTTAAATTCCAAACATCACTGATGAAGATATGTTGTTCCACTACATGGATGGGCTGCAAAATTGGGCCAGGACGAAGTTCAAACGCCTACAGTTCAGGACTATTTATGAAGTCATCACGCAGGCCGAAGCTTTGAAAGACTTTAGGTACGAGAAGCCCGACAAAACTAGAGGAGAAGATATGAGAGGTTTTCATGACCATGATGGGGGAGATGGTGGAAAAGGTGAGGAGCAGCGGCCACATCCTAAGAAGCATGATACCAACAAGTCTGATGACAAGAAGTCTGGATGTCATGGAGACATGGAGAGAACGACAGAGGTTGCCAAAAGAGGTGGTTGCTACATATGTGGTGGGTCGTATGGTTATGTGAGGTGCCCTGAACTAAAGAGTCTTGGTGCTATCCTGCGAGAGCGGAAGAGAAGGAAGCACATGATCAAGAACAAGTCGCGAAAACGATGCAATTGGGCTTATTAGGACTATGCGGATCTATCACCAAGAAACCAGAGAAACCGAGAATATGCGGGGCGCAGTATGTCGACATCACGATCAATGGAAGACCCGCTCATGTTATGGTCGACACAAGTGCAAGATCAATATCATGACCAAGAAGACAATGATAAGGTTGGGGATGCATTATAGTCCAAGTAACGCCCAACTTAGGATGGTCAATGCACCACCGACTCCCATGAGTGGAGTCGCACATGGAGTAAGCATCACTCTAGGCAAGTGGCAAGGTAAGACCAACTTCATTGTCGCTCCTTTAGATCTCTTTGACATTATTCTTGGGCAAGAATTCTTCCAATACTGTCACATAGTGATCGATCCTTACCTCCAACGACTTCTGGTCATGGAGCAAGGAGGAACATGCATGGGTCCCATGGTTAAGGCACCGAAGATAGAAGGGCAGGCCCAACTAACGACCATGCGACTCAAGAAAAATCCTAAGAAGGAGAAGTCGACATTTATAGCCACCATTACAAGTTCGAAAGAAGACAATGGTGCTAAGAAGTGTTTGCCACGTGCAGGAAGAAGGTTCCAAGAGGGGGCAATGTGATGTCAAAGAATCCGCCGAAGCACTTGCCTCCTAGGAAGGAGGTAGCTCGTGTGGCCGAGTTAGAAGGGATAAAGAAACAATTGAAGGAGTTGCGCGAGCGCATTGATTGAGTCAATGGACTGTTAGTCCCGCATACGAGAAGACAAGACTCAATTGCCAATGCAGCGATGATTCAACGTGATCGTCACATCAATAGGTGGGGTTGAATGTCACGTTTCACCGATTCTCAGTAAGATTTTACATCCGTATAGGGGCAGAAAAGTCTAGAGTTTTGTAGAGGTTTATAGAAAAACTCTAGAAGCTCCTAGATCTTTCTAGAAGGCTTTGCAGAGTTCTAGAAGGAAGATTAGACATTTTCTAGGAAAACTTTGAAAATCCTAGAAAGTGTAGACTTCTCTCGAAAGGGGACCAAAGTGTAAATAACTTAGGGACTTGTAAGTAATTATAAGTTACACTTTAGCCCTTAGGAAGAAGTATAAATAGGAGGGGTCTCATTTGTAAATTATCCAACAAGTTGTAACCAATCTTTCAAGTAATATACAAGCCTTCTTACAAAATTCTCTAAGTCTTTCTTTGCATTCTCTTAGCGATCTTAGCATAAAGGGATTACTTGAGCTTACAAGATTGTAAAGATTCGTGAGTAAGTTGTCAAGTGCCGCACAGAGTTTTAGTAAATACTCTAAGTCGGTGACATAAGGATCAAAATGTTACTAAAATTGCATACCTAGGTAAGTAATTTTTCAAATGGTAGAAAAATTCAATGAAATGAAGATGACATTTAGTTGTCCAATAAATATGAGTTAAACTAGAGATATATACATTTTATATTAAAAAATTTGAAAATTTCATATAGAAATTAGTGAAATTTAAATTGTTTGATTTTCATAAAATTAGCACAGAGAGAAAAGTTAATAAACTTGACACATTTTACAATCCTTTTGTTTTTATTTAGGGCAACTTTCATATATAGCAAATAAAAAATTCATATTCGTATGTTATAGCAAAGTTTGCATAATTGCGCTCCATAGCAAACATCGAAACTGTATAATTCGCTATACATATACAGTTGAAGCAAATTGTATAAAATGAAGTGTATAAAACAAGAAAGAGAAAGACACTTGGACAGAGAACTGTATAAAAACGAAGTGTATAAAACGAATTGTATTATTATAAGTGTATAGAACGATTATATACAATTTGAATTTGTATAAAATGAGAAAGAGAGAAAGACAAAAGAGACTTGACAATGAATATACAATTGAATCGAATTGTATAAAACGAGAAAGAGAGAAATTATATACAATTTGAAAATTGTATAAAATGAGAAAGAGAGAAAGACAAAAGAAACTGGGCAAGAGAGTATTTTAATTGTATAATTATAAGTGTATAGGACGAAAATATATGTACTTGCATGTGTATATACAATTTTTTCACGCTTTATACAAACAGAAACGCAATTTATATATTTCGCTTCTGTTTGTATAAGTGAGACAGGCGAGGGTGGTGAGCGAGATTTGGGAGAGTGGCGAGCAAGATCTGAAAGAGGGGAGAGAGGGGGAACAAAATATATGTATTTATATAATTTTCTCTGCTTTGTATAATTAGAAACAATTTTTATAAACTTGTATTTGTAAAAATAAGTGAGGAAGCGAGCGAGAGATTGGAGGAGAGTGGCGAGCGAGATATTTGGGAGAGAGCTGCCTGACAATTTTTTAATTCTCTTTTCTATGATGGTTGTGTAATGATGACTAGGGTGGTAATGTAATTGAGTTATGCAACCTTGGTGTCTAGCTCAGTATGCGTGAACCTAGACTATTCCACCGGGTATCACTTAGACGAATTGGACAAGTTAGAGTATAATTTTACCACATTATATATATATGCATATTAAGGAGGTGCAACATATAGATTGTTGTGTAGGTACATACCCTTGAAAGGGAAATCATACGCTATATTTGTACGTTATAATTAAAGATTATAATACAATATCAAGAGAAGAGTAAGCCAATAATATTTAAAATTAAATTTCGGGAGAAATGAAGAAAGCTACTAAAGCAGGTAAAATCATAGATATATCAAGATAACTTATCTGTCAATCAAACGACCCTTAGTGTTATATGTTAAGACATTAATTGTTTTGAGTGGCAAGGTAGCTTATAGTTCAATGCAAAAAAAAAATTAACATGCTGAAAACAACTGATCAAATTTTTAAGAATAGATAACAGAAAATATCATAGCATGCAGGAAGATGTTTAATTTGATTGATTATCAAAAGGTGGCAAAACAGAAATATTTTAAACAAAACATTGGGAGATCAATGTACTAATGCAGAAATTATTTTAATTGACAAATCCAGTTTATGATATAGAATGAACCTGGTTCTTTAGTTGTTTATGATTCATATCATTAGTTAATTACTTTTGTGATGAGCTGGTATAGTTTGTTAGAATTCAGTTAGAAGATATTTTGTAGATCGGTGCTATAAATAGCATCACATTCTCTTTTAGGGTTGAATGTGTTAGAAAAATGATACTTTTTCTATTTCTAATTACTTGTTTACTTTTGAATTTACATACCTATTAAGAAAATAATTATTGGCATTGTGAGTTTATTATTTACCCATATTAATTATGAAATGGATGAATTAAAAATTTAATATTTTCAAGAAGTTTTTCCTTTCTCAAAGTAATTAACTGAGAGTAATAATTGAATTTTCTTTTCGTCATTTCTTGATTGTCAAAATGGATAAGAATTAGGGATAACCATAAGAAGAAAAAATGGACAAGCAAATTGGGTTATAGGGAGCAGGAAATATAATTGAAGAAGAAGAAGACTCTCAGACGTATAAAATCACTTTCTATAAACAGATATTATTCGTACATCTCCTAGCTAGCTAACGTCCTAGCTTTCTTGAAAAGTTATATAAATACCACCTTTGTTTTGGTAGAATTATTTGATTGAATAACATATGAGCATATGAACGATTAGTAAAAGTGTATGCAACAAATATATTTTAGGTTATAAAAGATGATTAACTAAATAACAATTTTCAATTTAAAAAATTATTATTGAACATAAACATATTGACTTTTGCCCAGATGCCAGTTTGAAATAACCATCAAGGATGATACTGGTTCAACAACAGCCATGATTTCAGATAAAATTGGAGAAGAACTATTTCTAACTGTAGCAGAAATTCATGACATACGTTGCATCAAGGTAAAACACTCTACAACCTCTCATTCCTTGCTCCTTGGTGAGTGTGCAGATAATGTTTAATCTAACAGGGAAGAAGTTCATGAGTTTTCATCCATGTGAGTGGACAAAATCTAATGAAAGACTATATGCTTGTTATTGAAGGTTTCTTCTGCATTCCTTTGCCTATTTTCTCATTCACTTATCGCAAGGACATTCAAGTATATATAATAGTTTAATCCAATTCAATTAATTAGCTTTACTTGTTCGTTTTCTGAGATAAAGTTTTCCCTTTTAGATTTCTTAGAAGGTTAAAGACTATATTTTAGTTTTTGAGTGAGTTTCTTCCATCTTTCAGAAACAACTGTTGTCACTCGTATCCATGCAACACAAACTGCTAGGTAAGACATTCACCGTCCAAATAAAGAAGTTGTTTGCCAAAAACAAGGATGCATCTTCAGCAAAATTGTTTATCATGTCAATCACCGAGAAAGATATTGCTAGCAATCTGTCACTGCCCATGGTGTTGGATAATTGCTGGTATCCGGAGTATGTTCTTTTGCTATACGATGTCCACCAAATTTGCTAGCAACAATTCTAATTACTTCACTCTCACTAATTGTGTCATCATCGTTCTTGCTTCTTCATTTTACTACAACAATTTCATGACAAGACATATACATATAGATGCATAAATTATAGCAGTTTCATGTCAACATTATATAAACTTTATGCCAAAATAATATGCATAAAGAAATAATTTGAAAAAAATTAAGTCCTACTAACCAGTGTACCATTTCATCAACTTCATTAAAATTTCAAAATTTATACAAATGTTAGAAAAATCACACCAAATCTATATCAACTTTATTCCAATGCATATAGATATTGATACAAGAAATCATATAAATATCATGCCAACATATACTCATTCAGATAATTGGATATCAATTTAAAACATATGATGAAATATATAATACAAATTTCATATAAATTTTATTCAAATTATTGCACTTCGTTCGAAAAATAATAAAATATGACAACAAAATAGAACAATTGAGAAAATAATATAAATAAAAATTTTACCCACACAATCTTCTTGCCCATTTTTTACTTTGGAATTTTCAAATTTTTGTCCATTTTTGCTCTTTTTTGGAGAATTTTGATGACTGACCCACATCCACGTTTGTTTATTTTTTTTTATTTCCTTTCTTGCTTAAAAAATCTAAGTCAGTTCCATGTCGATATTATTCATATTTCTTACAAGTTTCATACCAACAATATGCATGATATAATATTGTTAACAATAAAAATACTAATTTGTTAACAATGTAACTCATATTAAAAAAAACTCCATTATTGATGTATTCATGTCACGACCCAAAACCGAACCGCGACTGGCACCCACACTTAACCTACTATGTGAGTGAACCAACCAATCTAAACCCAAACATATTGAATAAAATACAATGCGGAAGACTTAAACTCATTATATAAATCAAACAAAATAACTTCTAAATTTATAACTCATTATCCCCAAAATCTGGAAGTCATCATCACAAGAACATCTATGATCAAATTACTAAACTAAGAGTATTCTAAGAAAGCTAAAACAAGTAAAAGCTAGTCCGTGCCGGAAGTTCAAGGCATCAAGACATGAAGTGGAAGATCCAGTCCAAGCTAGAAGCATTAGCTCACCCTGAAATCTGGCTTGATGAAGACTGGCTAGAGTTGCGGTTGAGTTGAAGACGACGGAACGTTTGCTGCACTCCACGTATAACAAAGAAAGAAAGAAACAAGTAGGGGTCAGTACAAAACACGAGTACTGAGTAGATATCATCGGCCAACTCAAAATAGAAAACAGTATATATTAGATAATATCATAAATCAACTACAATACTCAACATGTAGCAACAACAAGTACTAAATCATTAATAAGTACCACCAAGTTCATCCATGAGGACTCAAGCCTCAATACCATACTCATTTGGGAATTAGGTTCATTACATTGAGTATATTAACATCTTTCAAGATTCATTATCTTTCTTCCTCTTGTGTCTTCCTCTTGTGTCGGTACGTGACACTCCGATCCATATTCTATCCTGGTGCCGGAACGTGGAACTCCGATCCTCATTCTATCCTGGTACCGGAACGTGGCACCCGATCCATATACTATCCTGGTGTCGGAACGTGACACTCCGATCCTCATTCTATCCTGGTACCGGAACGTGGCACCCGATCC
>CM064963.1:26081588-26109088 GCA_032847665.1 Solanum chilense
CCACCAAATTCTATCACACATGCACGAAGCATATCCTCCAACACTTGAATCGTTCGCTCAGACTGACCATCGGTCTGAGGATGAAATGCAGTACTAAGGTCCAATCTAGTACCTAATTCCGCATGCAATGTTCTCCAAAACTTAGAAGTAAACTGCGTACCTCTATCTGATATAATGGAGAGTGGAACTCCATGCAATCGAACAATTTCTGAGATATAGATTTTGGCTAACTTCTCTCCATTGTAAGTCACCTTGACCGGAATGAAGTGAGCAGACTTAGTTAATATGTCCACAATTACCCAAATAGAATCAAACTTACCCAATGTCTTTGGAAGACCAACCACGACTTGCGATTCTCTCCCACTTCCATTCAGGAATGGGCATTCTCTGAAGTGTTCCTCCGGGCCTCTGGTGTTCATACTTTACTTGTTGACAATTTGGACATTTGACAACAAAATCAACAATGTCTCGCTTCATTCTACTCCACCAAAAGTGTTGCTTTAGGTCACGGTACATCTTGGTTGCACCAGGGTGTATAGAATATCCGGAACTATGAGCCTCTATGAGAATAGTGTGGATCAAATCATCAACACGGGGCACACATACCCTCCCCTTAATTCTCAAAACACCTTCCTCATCAATTATTGCTTCTTTAGCCTCTCCTCGCAACACCATATCCCGAATTCGACTTAGTTTCTCATCATCAAACTGTTTTCCCTTGATCTTGTCAAGAAAAGAAGATCTCGCCTCCACACAAGCCAAAAATCCTCCCTTCTCATTTACTTCTAGCCTCATAAAGTCATTAGCCAAGTTTTGGATTTCTCTAGCTAATGGGCGTCTAGAGACTTGCAAATGAGCTAGACTTCCCATGCTTCCTGCCTTTCTACTTAAGGCGTCTGCCACAACATTAGCCTTTCCTGGGTGATACAAGATGGTAACATCATAGTCCTTTAGTAGTTCCATCCATCTCCTCTGTCTCAAATTCAAGTCCCTCTGAGTAAAGACATATTGTAGGCTACGATGATCCGTATAGACTTCACACTTAACCCCATATAGATAGTGTCTCCATTGCTTTAATGCAAACACTACCGCAGCCAACTCCAAATCATGGGTCGGATAGTTACGTTCATGCACCTTTAATTGCCTCGAAGCATAAGCAATCACATTCTTCTCTTGCATTAGCACTCAGCCAAACCAGAATAGGATGCATCACAATAAACAATTAAGTTCTTACCCTCTACTGGCAAAGTAAGAATTGGTGCAGTAGTCAACAAGGTCTTGAGCTTCTGAAAGCTTTCCTCACATTCATCCGACCATACAAATGGAACATTCTGCTTAGTCAAGTTCGTCAATTGGGAAGCAATGGAAGAGAATCCCTTGACAAATCGACGGTAATAGCTAGCTAACCCAACAAAACTCCTTATTTCTGACACATTAGTAGGTCTTACCCAATTCTTCACTGTCTCAATCTTAGAAGGATCCACCATCACTCCATCCTTAGAAACCACGTGCCCCAAAAAGGACACTGAATCTAGCCAAAACTCACACTTGGAGAATTTGGCATAAAGCTTTTTCTTCCTCAACAACTCTAACACCATTCTCAAATGCTCCTCATGTTCCTCCTTACTCTTTGAGTATATCAGTATATCATTAATAAATACGATCACAAAGAGATCCAGATATGGCTTAAAATCCCGTTCATCAAGCTCATGAACGTAGCAGGGGCATTCGTAAAACCAAAAGACGTCACTACAAATTCGTAATGCCCATACCTGGTTCGAAAAGCAGTCTTTGGCACATCCGCTGCCCGTATTTTCAATTGATGATAACCGGATCTCAAGTCAATCTTAGAAAAGACACAAGCACCTTGTAACTGATCGAACAAGTCATCAATGTGAGGAATGGGATACTTGTTCTTAATAGTTACCTTGTTCAATTGTCTGTAGTCTATGCACATCCGGAAACTCCCATCCTTCTTCTTCACAAATAACACCGGAGCACCCCAAGGAGATGCACTTGGCCTAATGAAGCCTTTGCTCAACAACTCTTGAAGTTGGGCCTTTACCTCTCTTAACTCCGCGGGAGCCATTCTATAAGGGGGTATAGAAATGGGGCGAGTACCCGGTTCCAGATCAATGCAGAAATCAATATCTCTATCCGGTGGCATACCAGGAAGATCTGCAGGGAACACATCCAGAAACTCACGGACTACCGAAACCGACTCAATTGAAGGTACTTGAGTAGTGTCATCCTTGAGATGTGCCAAGAAAGCTAAACACCCCTTACTAATCATTCTCTTAGCACGAAGAAAGGAGATGATACGAACCGGAGTGGAAGTGTAGTCGCCCTCCCACACTAACGGATCTGTCCCAGGCTTGGCTAACGTCACAGTTTTAGCATTACAATCCAAGATCGTAAAATTCGGAGAAAGCCAAGTCATACCCAGAATTACATCAAAATCAACCATTTCTAAGATAACCAAGTCTACATAAGTATTGCTCCCCACAAAAGTCACCAAACAAGACCTATATACTTTTTCAACTATTACAGACTCACCCACCAGAGTAGAAACACGAATAGGTATGTCAAGCAATTCACAATGTAAATTAAGGCCAGTAGCAAATGAGGAAGATACATATGAAAATGTGGAGCCAGGATCAAATAATATAGAAGCCATGCAATCACAAACCAAAAAATTACCTGTGATAACAGCATCAGATGCCTCCGCTTCAGATCTCCCAGGGAAAGTGTAATAATGGGCCCTATCACCAGTCTGCCCGTTGCCCCTACCATGTGGTGTTGTAGTAGCTCCAGTTTGCCCGTCACCCCGGCCATTTTGGTGACCACCATTACCTCGGCCACCACGCCCTCCGGAATAACGACCTCTAACATGACCACCTCTACCTCTAACTATGGGAGGTCTGTAACTCTATTTTGGACAATACCTCTTAATGTGTCCAGTCTCCCCACATCCATAACACTCTCTGGATTCAAGCATCGGTCTCTCGGAGAAGTGTTGACCGGTCTGAGGTGGACCCCCAACTACAGTCTGTAGTAAAGACTGAATTGGTCGGACTGAGTAACCTCCTGAACCCTGTCCTCTAGAGTAAGAACCATTAAACTCACCTCCCTTTTGAAACCTTTTTGATATCGATGTCGTGGTGAAGTCATCTGGCTTCACTGCTTCCACCTCTATCACGAAGTCTACCACTTCTTGGAAGGATTTTGCCGTAGACGCTACCTGTAAGGCTGAAATCCGCAATTCTGCCCTCAACCCCTTCACAAAACGGCGAATCCGCTCTTGTGGACTGAAACAAAGTTGGGTGGCATACCTGGATAATGCACAAAACTTAGCCTCATATGCAGTAACCGACATCCTACCTTGCTCTAGGCTCAAGAACTCATCCCTTTTCCTATCCCTCAAGGTCCGGGGGATATATTTCTCCATAAACAAGCTAGAGAATGATGCCCAAGTCATAGGTGGTGCCTCTGTTGGTTGACACTCAACATGTGACCGCCACCACATTTTGGCGTTCCCTTGAAACTGATAACTCACGAACTCGACACCAAACCGTTCTACTATACCCATCTTATGTAGTAGCTCATGACAATTAACCAGAAAATCGTAAGCATCCTCAGATTCTGCACCCTTGAAGACTGGAGGTTTCAATTTTAAGAACTTACTGAAAAGTTCATGCTGACCATTTGTCATTATAGGCCCTGTAGTCAGACGAGGAAACGTGCCTATTTCCAATGAGGCATCCATGCGGGGAGCCACAGTAGCCGCATGTTGTACCTCCGGAACCTGAGGTGTTGGTGCAGAAAACACTGGAGGTGTTTGGCCCTGATCAGACAACCCACTAAGATAGGCAAGAACCTGATTAATCATTTCTGGGGTAGGTTGGGGTGGTAATTGTTCATTCTGCACTTGTTCATTCTCCCCTTCCTCACCCTCTCTTATCACTTCCTCAGTCGGTGGAGGAGTCATCGCCCTAGTACCAGATGGGCTAGGTGCTCGTCCTCTTCCTCTAGAGGACGTCCTCCCACGACCTCTACTACGGCCTCTTACCACTGATCCTCCTCGAGCTACAGCCCCAGTGGCTGGCTCAGACGTTTCTTGCCTTGCCGTTGTCGCTGCTGGCGCCGTCGTTGCTCTAGTTCTAACCATCTGCGAAATAGAGTGAAGATGGTCAGATACCAATTTGTATCACCTAGATACCAATTAGACTCAAGTAGTAGAACGAAAGAAAGAATGAAAGAATGGAATTTTCCTAAAGTCTTATAGCCTCTTCAAGAAAAGTAAAGGCGTCCCCCTACCATTCCTTAAGACTCTACTAGACTCGTTCTTGTGTGATGAGACCAACGAACCTAATGCTCTGATGCCAAGTTTGTCACGACCCAAAACCGAGCCGCGACTGGCACCCACACTTAACCTACTATGTGAGCGAACCAACCAATCTAAACCCAAACATATTGAATAAAATACAATGTGGAAGACTTAAACTCATTATATAAATCAAACAAAATAACTTCTAAAATTTATAACTCATTATCCGCAAAATCTGGAAGTCATCATCACAAGAACATCTATGATCAAATTACTAAACTAAGAGTATTTTAAGAAAGCTAAATCAAGTAAAATCTAGTCCGTGCCGGAAGTTCAAGGCATCAAGACATGAAGTGGAAGATCCAGTCCAAGCTAGAAGCATTAGCTCACCCTGAAATCTGGCTTGATGAAGACTGGCTAGAGTTGCGGTTGAGTTGAAGACGACGGAACGTTTGCTGCACTCCACATATAACAAAGAAAGAAACAAACAAGTACGGGTCAGTACAAAACACGAGTACTGAGTAGATATCATCAGCCAACTCAAAATAGAAAACAGTATATATTAGATAATATCATAAATCAACTACAATACTCAACATGTAGCAACAACAAGTACTAAATCATTAATAAGTACCACCAAGTTCATCCATGAGGACTCAAGCCTCAATACCATACTCATTTGGGAATTAGGTTCATTACATTGAGTATATTAACATCTTTTAAGATTCATTATCTCTCTTCCTCTTGTGTCGGTACGTGACACTCCGATCCATATTCTATCCTGGTGCCGGAACGTGGCACTCCGATCCTCATTCTATCCTGGTACCAGAACGTGGTACCCGATCCATATACTATCCTGGTGTCGGAACGTGACACTCCGATCCTCATTCTATCCTGGTACCGGAACGTGGCACCCGATCCTCTATTTCTTCTTTGTTCTTTTTATTTTCTTTATTCAAACCCTCTTTCTTTTACCCTAATTAACATATAATTAAGTGTAAAAGATGACAATAATAACCCACTAATTAACTCAAGGTTACCACTTTTATCCCCCAAGAAATTGAGTTATTAATGTAAACCCACGAATTTTATAATTATAGCAGGAATAGTCCAAAATGCCCCTTAAATTACTTAGCAGAAATCCGACCCAGCCTGGGATTACGCAACCTGTGACGGCCCGTCGTGCCTGCGACGGTCCGTCCTGCAGGTCCGTCGTAACGATCAGAGTCTCACTTTTCTCGAAGAGTCTGTGACGGTCCGTCGTACCCACGACGTTCCGTCCTGCACCTTCGTCACGACGTTCAGAGAATTGTTCCCAGTACCAACTTTTCAAGAGTTGAAGTGTTTTGAAACGGGGGCTCACGACGGTTCGTCGTAACTGTGACGGTCCGTCCTGCAGGTCCGTCACAGAGTTCAGAGAGTCGATTTCAGCACTCAAATTTCAGAATTCCTAAGTGTTTTGGAACGAGACACCCTCGACGGTCCGTCGTGCCCATGACGGTCCGTCGTGGTGTCCGTCGTCTCAGCCAGTTTTTCCAGAAATAAAATCTGCTGCTCAAAACGACTAAACAGGTCGTTACAATTCAACAAATAAACATGTGTACATTCCACAATTATTAAAATAAAATTGAAAGAAAAATAATTTTAAAAAATAAAATGATTTAATTTTTCTAATGAAATCACTAAAAGATTAAAAAAACATGACTCTTGTTTGAGGCATATTCATATGCTTGACTTAAATTGGAGCATGTATTTATGTATTTCAATAGTAGAAATCGCTTCTACTAATCGAGGGATCTTTCTGTAATGACCCAAAAGCTCCTCTTTAGAATTTTTGAATATTTGTTTAACTTAAGTTAATTAAACAATAGTTTATGGGCTAAAGTGATAATTTATTTAAGACCCTATACCATTTAGACTATATTTAATAAAATATGTGGGTAAAACCTATCACTTTTAGTACATTATTAATTAAAAAAAAAGAGTCAGAAAACACAAACGAAAAAGGGAGAGGAATAACGTGACCTAGCGCAACATCGATCAAAGAGGAAAAACAAAAAGAAAGCAATTTGCAGAATTCCCGTCGGCCATATTCAATTCTTGGTAGGCATGCATTAATTACTTCATGTTACTTTATATACAATATAGAAAATGTATAACTATTGGATATATATATAGAATTGGAAGGAGTATATTGGTTGGAAGTTTTAGGGGAGGAACTGATACTTAAACTATGCCTAATTTAAATGCTTTTGTGCAAATGTTTTCATTAAATGGCTATATATATATATATGATATGATATTATAATGGAATGGAAGGAAAAGAGATTTGGAATAGAAATGGGCAGTGTTATACGTATTGGAGTTGGGTATGAATATGGCTGATTTCTATGGTCCAATCATTGGACAATAATGGCCTAATCATTGGACAATGATGGCCTAATCATTGGACAATGATCCTTGGGAAATTTAAGTGAGGAATAGTGATAGTTAATTAGGTACTGCTGCACGAATATTTTATCCCTGAGCTTTCTTTTAAAATTAATATATATATATATATGGTATCACATTATTATTAAAGTTATGAGTTAGTGATAGAAGTAATCAAATATTAGATTAAAATGTTATATGAATATCATTAAATTTATGGTATTGGAGAATTATGCTTTAACCTTAGACTTGAAATTTGGAAATATGAGAATTTATATGTTAACTTAATTATAAAGTTGGATAAGCTTTTGGGTCTAAGCTAAATCTATATAACATAAGTGTTGTTAGTGTCGGAATCTGATTCCAACTATATACTTGAATAGATTGCATTGGTTTGGAAGCTCAACGAAAGGGGAAAACACAAGTCCCGGAGTGATTGTTCGTTGATTTGAGGCAAGTGAATTTCTAAACTCTTGTTAAGTGTATGAAATCCGTGTATTTCCTTGTGTGGTATTGAGAATGACTTAGAGACTTGTTGCTTAATTGTTGGTTTTGTATTCCTTGTTGTAAATTGTGATTTGTAATCAAAATGGTTATCTCTTCATTTTCATTTGAGCATGTCATTTGCATTGTATCTGAGACATGGTTGTGGTAAGAGGATGTACCATTTCGAGGGTTGTATCGCGCGCCGCGATGGATATTATATTTTGAGGGACGTATCGCGCGCCGCGAAGGTTACTATTATCGAGGGTCGTGTCGTGCGCCGCGACAGATGCATGGACTGATATGTCCCCCATGGGTCCCGGACTGAGAGACAGCGGGTGTGTATCGTTAAGAAAGGCATACATCACTATATTTGACATTGCATCTCATGACATTTCACATTTTATTATTGATGAACTTGAACATGTGTTTTGCTGATCTTGTGATTGTTTCTCTGTGAAGCTTGTGACTGTTGAATATTGAGTTGTTATTGAAAATGTGTAAACTGATGGAGTGTGGTTATTGAGTTGTGTGTTTGGTAAACTGTAAACTGTTAGGCTGTAGCGTGGAGATTTAGATAGGGTGTAAGGAGTACCTGTATTTCGTTCACTTAACTTGTGTTTAGAGGTTTGTTTGTTGGGTACCGCATGGTTTGGTACTCACCCCTTGCTTCTACAAATTTTTTTGTAGGTTACGAGCCTGGATCTTTGTGATACCTTCTATTCTCTTTGTTTCCGAGGCATCTTGTGGAGGATTGTGAGGTAGCTGCTTGTCATCTCAGCGAACTTTCCTACTTCAGTTTATGATTTTGTTTTTACTTAAAAGACAACTTCATTTTAGAATTCTATTTTGTTTCAATTCTAATGTTTACATTAGAGGCTTGTGCACGTGACAACCTGGTTTTGGGGATTGAATTAATATGACTTGGTTTCATACTAGAAATTGTTGTTGGATTGTCATTTACTTCCTCACTTTGTTAGATATTTGGTTTTAGGCTGACTTGTTTTGGTGGGATAAGACGAGTGTCATCACACCCATTTTTGGGTCGTGACACTTTCGAGGAGTATGCTAAGATTTTTTGATATGTTTGGTCGAAAATATTAAAATCTTCATTCTTAGAATTGTGAATCCATCCTTTTTTTTTATTGTATGATGAAAATTTCTCCTAATCATTATTTAGATGCTGAAAACGATTTCAATGGAGTAATTCCTATAATTGTGTATGAGATAATTATGGTGTATTCCTTATTTAAATAATTAAATAATAATATAAAATTATAAAAAGACTAATTATTTAATAAAGTATAATTTAATTTATTCATAAATAAATAATGATTAAACTGTTATAAGTAAGAATTTTTTAAAATTAGATTTAAACCCATAATATTGTCTCTTAAATATTTATATGTGATGATATTTCCGTTGTCATTTTATGTTTATTTGTTAAAACTAATCAACAGGTTTCAACAATTTGATTCCCAGAAAATAACCATTTCAGCATTAATTAAATATTTTGACCATCTCTATTTATTTAAGTATGCATATTTTTCTTAAACTAGTTAGCCAAATATGTTAATTATAGGAAAATTGCGTGTTAGTAGATATTTTGGGTGCTTTTAAACCTTTCCCGAAATGCTAATATGAATCTCGATATATATATATATATATATATATATATATATATATATATATATATATATATATATATATTATTAGGTAGAGATTAGCCCATGAAAACACGGGCCCTACATGAGCCCAACATAATGGAGATTTAGTTAGAATTGTTTTGTTGAGAATAAGTTATCTAAAATAATTAAATTTCAAAATAAATTATCCTAAAATAAATTATTATATATTTCATCACTATGACAAAAAAAATCTGCAATAAATAAGTCAGCGACTACCTAATATCCCCAACTAAACATAAAATAAAATAATTCAAACATTTTATCCTGAAATTATTATACATTATACACACATCAAATGATTCTTTAGAGTTTGTTTTAATTAAGAAAAACATATTGAAAAGTGAACAATGTATTTAAAGTTAGATCCACAGATTTAAGGATTTCTATAAATGTTCTATTTACATATTAAAACAATGCAATAAATTAAATTGAAGGTCAGCCAGGATGCAGTCTTAATTGTGATCTCCAACTTGCCCTGTTATATAAACAAGGTAGGAAGTTGGCATTTGTAAAAATATAAGATACAAAGAAATTCTAGTATATAGAGGAAAGCATATGTAAAAGAACAAGCAAGTTGATCGAAAGATAATAGGGGCAAGTTAAAACTAAAGAATACAATCAACATGTAAATAAAGATGAAAATAAGAGAAATGAAGTCAAGTTTGAGGGAGGGAAAAAGCAAAGAAAAATGTGATCAGCTTAGCAGGTGACACCGTAAGTGTTCAAAAGTAAATGAGTTCAACATATAGTTCTTATCGAAAAACTAATAAATAGAAGAACTAATGAAGCTAATACCACGACAACTACAAGTTTGCAATGATGTACCCGTCTTTTCAATAATCAGTGCAGTCTAATAATTCATTCCTCACAAAATCTTCTTAAGAAAAATAATTTGGATCAACACTTAAGTAAATAAATGAAAATGTCTTATAAGAGTTTAGGTACTAAAATAAGACATTACCACTGTTATGTATTAATAATATCTAAAGAACAAGCAATAATATTAAACAAACTCTAAGCAAGTTTTGTCGATTATAACTTGAAGAGGTCAACATCACATTGGTTACATTAGAATATAAACCTCAAGTATACGTTGTCCTTGGTAATGTTATTTCAACTTCTGTTTTGTAGCATCCCTCAAATTCAATAATTCACTAAGTATCAAAAAATAATTCGCATATCAACTTAAAGTTATTTTCTTGTTATTTCTTTTTTTTCTCCTTTTAGATGGTGCTAAACTTTATAAATTGAACTTGGACAAGGAGAAAAAGAAAGAGAACAAGTGATAATTGTAATCCATGTAGCAGTAGCAGTGACAATGACAATAAAAGTAACACTAAAAAAGTAGTAGAAAAAGCTCTTACCTGTAAATACTTTCCTCAAATGAGTCTCATGCAATGGGAACTTAGATTATAGAACACAAAACAAAAAATCAAAAGAATAAAAAAAATAAAGTAAAAGCTTCATCCTAGTATTATTAAAAGAAGCACACTACAACACTTCCCACTGGATATTATAAAGAGTATATATTGCTTTCTTCCATGAAAATTGGTTTTTCATATTTTAAATGAAGGAAAAAAGAATCAGATCACCCTACAACTCAAATTTTTAAGTTTTCAACCTTTCTTCTTAAGTTTCTCCCCAAAACTGATGGCTTTGTGTGCTTATGATTCTAAGATGAACAGATCTTTTACCAATACAATGTGAATGCTCTTTTCCAATTGAGCCTGTTTGATTCCACCTCGTCTTAATACTTTGGAAATTTACCTTGTATTATCACTACATACACAATTCTCTAAACAAGATAGTTGTTAAATAATCATTTTTTAGTCCACATCGTCGAGATCAAATATCAGAGAAAAGACTACAATTTGAAAATCTACTATATATTTACAAGCTCCCTAATAAAGAGTAATCAAGATTTATCTTCAGTTCTGCTGATTGCGAAATTTTCAGATAACTGATTAGTGATTAGTGTATCATTGTTGATGAATACGTCTTTTTATGCTTTTTATTTTAAAATATTGTGCGCGGAAAGGGAATTAAAGGAGAAGAAACACAATAATTTTTTCATGTATTACACTGTTTATTAGTTAGTCAGTACCAATATAGAGTATTGTAATCTTCTAGGTAGTTTCTTTCTATCTATTTATCCAAGCTTCCATTCTGAAATTTTATAACAAAGTGAAATGCAATAGCTATGGTTTGATGAAGCAATCTATGTTAGCATTTCATTGATTTGTCGAGATATAGATTGTATGTTTATTGCTTGGTTTGTTGGCTGACATTTGCACAACAAAATGTTTAGACCAACTCTTTTTGAGTTGTTCATTATATTTATTTCAATACGACCAATGAACTATAGGGAATACATGCCGAGCTTGGAAAAAGTATCATATTTACTTGCGGAACTACTCCAAGAAAGGTCCTCACATGGTCAAATAGATTGGGATTTGGGCAGAATGTTTGTTCAGTTGATATGAGCTTGGCTCAAAAACTGTACCATCTCGAGCTGGCTCTTGGACACTTCAAGTAGTGGAGTGTGACTGAAAGCTTGAGTCACGTGCGTAATTACATGAAGGTATGCAATCTGTTTCTCTCCGTGTCCTTGTGTGCGTGCATGGTTGGTATCTGCTTTTCTATGGGTTTTGAGAACATCTTTGCGCTGGAGTAATTTGTTTATGTCTTATCGGTGTGTTGAAATGTTTTTGTATTTAAAAGAATAACCACAATATATATATATATATATATATATATATAGATAGATAGATAGATAGATAGATAGATAGATAGATAGATAGATAGATAGATAGATAGTTGTCACAGTTGTAATGATTCAAATTCATTTGATCATTCGAACCTAATAGTAAATGTGATGATTTTCAATACCAAAAGTAGCTTTTGCCAACTACCTTTTATATTTTTCTTCTTAAACTACTAGGTGGCCGGAGTTATCTAAGTTGATGACACCCGAAAAGGAAGGCCTCCTTAGTTCGGCAACTAGGAAACGAAGATGAACCAAAAAGGCATTGTCGAGCGGCAGTACAATTATGTCACCTTCTGAAGGGGCCAGCCTCTTTCGTGTGGCATACCTGAGATTCAAAAGTGAAAAGAAACTTTATGTGTGATATATCGTCATCACTAACTATATCCCTCATCTTTGCATTTCTTGAGTGGTCGCTCAAGCACCTATCCATCTTGTTCGTCCTCATATCTCTCTCTATAAATGCAATATCTATATTTATATTTTTCGTGAATGGATTGACTTATTTTCAGTAGTGTGAGATTGATTATCTTTTGCAATGTCTTGAACCTAAATCATTAGATTTGTTATATTTGCGATGATTATATGGTTCCTAATACATTCCTTGACGGAACTACCTATTACCTAAGCAAGTGTTTATATTGAACAAATACGAAAGACTACTTCTTGTTATCCTTAACGCAGTATGCATTTTAAATAAATTGGTTACACAATACGTACTGGATCAAATATTAAATCTACATTTTTATGTTTTCCTTGTCTTTGTTACAATTTCCCAATCCATTCATCCTTCTGCATGATTTAGACTGGTGGAGATTTTTCTTATTACTATGAAAATATTGTTGTGCACAGAGAGATTTGTGGGGATGCAAATAGTGTATATACTATGAGCTTTCTTAATTGAACAATGGCTACACGATGCATTGCTCAAAGTAGAAAACTTGCACAACAAACATTAGTTGCCCAACGCACTGATTGTTTTCTGGATTTTGGGATGTAGGATTTCGTTGGAAATATGACGTGTTTCTTGTTCTGTTCGAGGGATGTTGAAGCTTCTGTCGTTGTAGAGATGAAAATTGTCTTTATTTATTTGACACATTGACCGTAATGCAAATGATGAGATTGTTGAGTAATGAGTATGAAGGATCACCATTCTATTGATTTGGCTGGTGTTGTAGGTGCTGAAATTTTGTTTTATTCTCCAGCAGAAAAGTATGAGGAGAAAAAGGAAAATAGAATTGATTGCTAAGAGTCCTGATGGCACCACTGATGGTGTATAATGACCATTGATTTCATTCTCTTTAACGGTAAAGAAACCTCTTGGTACAGCGTTAGAATGCAAATAAATTTCAATTTCACAAGGAAAATATTCAATTACGAACGATGTGTGCATTATAAGGACTTTCAAAAACTTAATATAGTCACCATTTAAAATTTACCTAACAAATAGGAATCCACAAATTACAAATTGTTAGCTCAAACATTCTACTATCCTGACAATACATACACAAATGAATATTATTGTTGGGCCCGTGCTTGCACGGGCTATCTCTCCCTAGTAGTATTAATAAAGAGTGTGTTTAGATATATTTTTTTTCCATCTAAACAAGGCATCTATTAATTCATTAAGGACGTGAATCATGATACGTCCAACAAAATATATAACATAATTTTTCTTACAAGAATATTTTCAGTCAGCAAAATATATAATTTAGGCTATTTCCACGTTGGTAAAAGGTCAAAAACACGTCTTTTGATATGTCAGCAAAATATGCATAATAGACACAATTTAAGCATGTTGAAATAACTAACATAAAAACTTCAGTCTAAACGATAAAATAAAAGTATCGAACAAACTTACGAGTACCAAAATAATATAAAGTCAATTTGTATGACAAAATGCTTTCGAAGACCAAATCCTTTGTAGGGTCATATTGTGGCAGTTCCACCAAATTTTATAGCTACATATAGAAGTAATTAAGATGCATATGGAAGGAATATTGATTGTATTGAAGTGTTAACCTAATAAGGGAAAACATGGGAGGTATATATAGGAGATATAGGAAGGAGTACTAATCCTAATAGGACTAGGATTAATGAGTACTAATCCTAATAGGACTAGGATTAGCACACAATAAATACTAATATTATTTAATACTATTATTTAATACTATATGTTATTATCCCCCCTCAAGCTGAGCTGAGCTGAAGCGAACGGAAGCTTGGAGCTGAGGTAATCGTGTTGTCGGCTCGGGAGAAGCTTGGTGAGAATATCAACCGGTTGTTCTTCAGTGGGTACAAACTGCATAGTCATGGTGCCGGCCTGAACTTCATCACAAACAAAAAGACAATTGGTATCAACATGCTTCATTCTGGTGTGTAGGACGGAATTCTTGGCCACACAGATGGTTGATTTGTTGTCACAATAGTGAGCAGGAACATTGTGAGTGGCGCGGAGTTCGCGAAGAATATATGTGACCCACATGGTCTCAGCAGCAAGAAAAGCAAGGGCGCGGTATTCAGCTTCAGTCGAGGACCGAGAAACCTTGGGTTGTTTTTTTGTACACCAGGAGATCAGGTTCGGCCCCAAAAAAACGAGAAACCCCGATGTAGATTTTCTGTCATTTTTATCATTCGCCCAATCTGAATCAGAGAAACCCCGAAACTCTAAGTCCCCGGGTCGAATGAGTAAACCACGACCAAGAGTGCCAAAAATGTACCTGAGAATGCGTTTTAGACAATGGTAATCATGTTCACTTGGTTGATGCATGCGCTGAGCAACTCGGTTGACAGCAAACTGGATGTCAGGACGGGTAATGGCCAGATACTGTAGAGACCCAATGAGGCTGCGGAAGTGGGTGATATCGGCAAAGGGGGTGTCGGCTCCATTCATAGACGAAGAGACTGCCATTGGTGTTGGTTGACTGGTGCATTTTTCCAGTCCAGCTTTCTGCAACAGATCTCGAGCATATTTTGACTGATGAAGAAACAAGCCGCTGCCTGTCCGAGAAACCTCCATTCCCAAAAAAATAATGTAACGGGCCAAGGTCCTTCATTTTGAAGGTAGTATGCATAGCTCGAGTGACATCCTGAATGAGAGCTGCAGAAGAGCCTGTAATAATGATATCATCTACATAGATAAGAAGAATGACTGTACCGTGTGCTGAATGTCGAGTAAACAGACTCGTGTCGTGTACGCAACACGTGAAGCCGAGTCCGTGGAGGAACGTTTTCAGACGTGTGTACCAAGCACGGGGGGCTTGCTTGAGCCCATACAGAGACTTCTGGAGTTTGCAAACATGTTGAGGGAAGCGGGGATCAACATAGCCCGGTGGTTGCGTCATGTAGATAGTTTCATCAAGCATGCCATGAAGAAAAGCATTGGAAACATCCAACTGATTGATGAGCCAATTGTTGCGCACGGCGAGTGACAGTACCAGGCGAATGGTTTCCTGCCGAATAACAAGACTGAATGTCTCGGAGTAATCAAGCCCATACTCCTGATTGTAGCCTTTAGCAACCAAACGAGCCTTGTACCTGGAAATACTGCCATCCGCATTGTGTTTAATTTTGTACACTCATTTACAGCCCACTGGGTGCCGCCCATGGGGCTTAGGTATAAGAAACCAAGTTTTCTGATCAGTCAAAGCCTTAAACTCGTCATTCATAGAATGATGCCAATAAGCATTTTTTGAGGCAACATAGTAGGTTGTTGGTTCACTATCGGGAAGGGGTGTATTTGGTAGTATGGTAGCCTGAAAGGTTTTGGGTTTAAAGATACCGGCTTTGCCACTGGTTAACATGGGATGAGTATTGGGGGGTGGCACGGGCGGTGGTGATTCGGGGGTGGCCGGGAAGGACCCAAAACGGATCGGGCTGGAGATGTTGTGGGTATGGGGTGGTTCGAGTTGGTTGTGGGTGTGGGTGGTGGTTGCGGGTGTATTGTGGGTGACGGTCGAAGGGGTGATGAGGGGTGCTTGGGTAGTGGGTGGAGGTGTGGGGAAAGGTGGTGAGGGACCCTGTGAGTATGTTGGAAAAAGGGGAAGGACGCCAATGAATGATGTATTTGTGGAGGAAGAAATAGACTCGTAGGGAAACTCATTTTCGACAAATTTGACATGACGAGATATGTAGACTTTATGAGTTTGTGGGTCAATACAGCGATAACCCTTGGAGGTAGGATGATAGCCCAAAAAAAATACAAGGACGGGATCGGGGTTGTAATTTGTGAGTAATATGAGGGCGTAGCCAAGGGTAGGCAAGACACCCAAAGATGTGGAGGTTGGTATAATTGGGAAGTTCTTGGTAAAGGAGTTTATAGGGTGATTTGTTGGAGAGAGTGTTACTGGGCATTCTGTTAATGAGGTAGTTTGCGGTGGCTAGAGCTTCTACCCAAAAGGAGACAGGGAGATGAGATTGAGTAGAAGAGTAACCACCGTTTCAATGAGATGGCGATGCTTACGCTCAGCCACCCCATTCTGTTCGGGAGTGTATGGACAGGAGGTTTGATGTATAATTCCCAGGGATTGCAGAAACTGGCCAAAGATGTTATTGACATATTCCTTTCCATTGTCACTTCGAAAAAGTTTAACATGAGAATTGAATTGTGTTTTGACCATTTTTTCAAAAGTGACAAAGGTGGTGTATGCCTGTGATTTGTGTTTTAGTGAGTACAACCAAGTGTATTTTGTAAAATCATCCACAAAACAAATATAATAGCGAAAACCAGCAAATGAAGGAACAGCAGTAGGACCCCATAGGTCAGAATGAATAAGTTGAAAAGGTGCAATTGTACGCTTCTCAGATAAAGTAAAAGGTAATTTATGAGATTTAGCAATTGAACAGGAGTCACAATTGTTTACATGAATGGAAGAAAAACCTAATTGAGACATTAAAGAATTTATTATTTGAGTAGACGGGTGACCCAGACGACTGTGCCACAGCAGACTGTGGCCATCAGCCGAAAGAGCCACCGGAGCCACAGGAACGCTTTCTGAAACTGGGTGGGCAGATGAACTTGTGCCAGGAAGAACGTACAGACCATGCTCACAGGGGCCCTGAAAATCACCCTCTTGGTAGTATTGTCTAGGATCTGAAAATCATTAGAGGTGAACAAGACTGAGCAATTATTGTCTTTTGTGAATTGGTGAACTGAAAGGAGATTGGATTTAATAGAAGGGACGTGGGTAAGGTTACCTAGGTGAAAGATAGCGGTGGGGGTTTTAATGGTACCCGTGCCAGTGTGAGAAATATTAAGGGACTCACCGTTGCCAACAATAATACCATTGGAGCCATGATATGGATTTGGAGCGTTAAGCTTGGATAGATCAGAAGTAACGTGCATGTTGGCCCCAGTATCCAAAAGCCATTTAGAGGAAGGGCCGGCTTGAGATGCATAATTGACACGGTTATCATTATTTCGGCTCTCCTCATACCGAAACCAGCAACGAGCAGCGGTGTGTCCTGTTTTCTGACAGATTTGACAAGTTGGACGATCCCGCTCGTAAGTGCCCTTCCGGCCGCTGGAAGATGACTGCCCGCCGCTGCCGAAGGAGTGCAGGCTGTTGTTGCTGCCGTGCTGCTGACCGTCGTACGGCGGACGACTGCCCTACCGACCGCCGCGCCCGCGGCCTTCGCTGTTTCTGCCGTAGCCGCCGCGGCTCCCCTGCCAGCCGCCACCACGCCCCCCGCGATAGTTCTGGCTTGCGGTGAGGGCAGTGGCCGGCTCCATAACAGCGGCTTCTCGGAGAAGAAGTTTTCTCTCTAGATCCACGTTGATTTCTTCACTTTTTAGCCACGAGGAGAGAGTAGTCAGGTCAACGGGCGTTGGACTGATGCGAACCGCCTGTTTAATGGAGGAGTAAGCGATGGGAGCCCCTGAATGACGCACATGATGAGATCTTTTTCGGGAATGATTTTGTTCACGGTGTCGAGGGCTGTGATGATGGTGGAGACCTCGTCTAAATACTCCGCCATAGTTTTCGTGCCTTTGGTAATTGTGTGGAGACGATCACGCAATTGAAAAATATGAGAGTGATAAATTGATGCATAGCGTGTTGCGAGGGCCGTCCATAGGGCTGAAGCAGTTGTGTAGGATCGGACGTGTTTCTGAACCGTGGGAGAGATGACCACAATCAAACATGATCGGATCTGGCCATCCACGGCTTTCCAGGCGGCATGGGCCGGATTGGTTTTTTCTGATTTGTCCGTGGCGGTGATGACTGCCGGCGGCGGTTCTGTGCTTCCATCGACGTATTTGAGAAGGTAATTGGACTCAAGGGCTGTAAGATTGGTGATTTTCCATGTAGGGTAATTTATGTCTGATAATTTTTCGAGAATCAGGGCATGCAGATGCCTGAGAAGGAGTTTAACGCTAGAAGGAAGTGAATCGAGAGGATCCACCTCGGTTGTCATGGCTGCCGCCGCCCAAGAGAAGAGAGGGAACGATCGGTGCCCTAAAGAGAGAAAAAAACCTAGAGAAAAGAAGATCTAGGTTTTCTGGCTCTTGATACCATGAAGGAATATTGATTGTATTGAAGTGTTAACCTAATAAGGGAATACATGGGAGGTATATATAGGAGATATAGGAAGGAGTACTAATCCTAATAGGACTAGGATTAAGGAGTACTATCCTAATAGGACTAGGATTAGTACACAGTAAATACTAATATTATTTAATACTATTATTTAATACTATCTGTTATTACATATCTTCATGTTTGTTAAAAATACTACTCCTAATTAGTAAGAAAAATAATTTCATAATGGTTTTCCTGATTGTCACACTCTGTTTTAATCCTTAAAAAGTAAATTAATTAATGTTTTATGTAAATTAATCACTTTTCAATTAAATGAAAATAGTTCAAATAAATGACTTAATTCAATGGCTAGATTCATATATGGATATCAAATCGAAACCAAATCTAATTAATGAGTCTAATTAAGCTCTCCTAAGGAAATCAAGATATTAAAAAATTAATCAAAAATGGTCATTCAAATAATTAATTAAACGGATAAGGGCCTAAAATACCCTTAAAGTATTGAAAATGGTACAAAATTACCCTTCATCCACCTATTGGCTCCAAAATGCCCTTTTCATCCACCTATTGGCTCCAAAATACCCTTGTCATCCACCTTTGGGTTCAAAATTGACCATTTTTTTAATTGTTTTAAAATTAAACTATTTAAAGATTTTTTAAAATACTTGGCGTTCAACTATTAATTTTAATTTTAATTTATTAATATAATTTATAAATCAACCCACTACCCACTCATTACTAACTAAACCTCACTCAATTAATAATCCAATTATAATATCAAAATCGTCATAAACACTACTAAAACACGATGAAATTATAGATTACTGAAAATGACATTCGAGTCCGAATCGAAGCCCCAACTAAATTTAGGTTGAGCCGATTATTTAGGAGGACACTTTCTTTCAAAATTGAATTAGAAATTTATGAATAAAGGTAATGAAGTAATACATCCCGAATTAATTCATGCACTTTTTTTAAATATAATTTTATTAATATTTATGATTTGTTTTAAAACCTTTAATATATTATTTTGAAAATAAGTTACCTATGAAGTAACATTACATAATTGAGACGTAAGAATAATTAAGATGAACATAGTCAGACTTTTAAGTTTATCGATGATTTTTATTTAGTCACTTGAATGTATGATAATTTACTTCTATATTTTTTAAAAACACTCAACTGGCAGTAGCTTGCATTAATAATGTGACGGGTTCATTATAGAGGGATTTCATTAGTAATTGGTGGGTAGTGGATTGATTTATAAATTATACTAATAAGTTAAATTATAACAAATAGTTGAGCGCCACGTATTTTAAAAAATATTTAAATAGTTTAAATATAAAACCGTTAAATAAGTGGTCAATTTTGAACCAAAAGGTGGATGACAAGGGTATTTTGGACCCAATAGGTGGGTGGGAAGGGCATTTTGGAGCCAATAGGTGGATGAAGGGTAATTTTGTACCATTTTCAATACTTTGAGGGTATTTTAGGCCCTTCTCCGTTAATTAAATAAAAAATAATTCAACAAATACTCAATACATATATAGTTTACATACGTCAACTAGAAAACTAAACAACAAATTTGTCCTGCTATTTACGTGAAAGATCACAAAATATATTAACTCATGTAAAATGAGGGTCGAAGTAGTGACAACTTCGTGAGCAGTTGTTAAAATAACCATATTTGTTTTTAAATAAAAAATAATCATGTGACAAATAATTAATTTCATCTCTAAATTATTAACAGTCTTAAAAATATTTATTATATTAAATAAATAAACTTAAATATTTTCTTGATTCACATATTCAAACTCTTGTAAGAGCATTTTGCTCTAAATAAAAAAACTTTAAAAAAACCTATTTACTAAGCTTTGCTAGAAATTCAGTATTTATTTCGCTCACATTATAAAATCAAAGGTTTATTTAAATACAATCAATTAAATAAAAAAGTTTTTTTAACGGTGATAAATCATTCAGGAATGAAACTCTAATAATTCACACCAAAATTAAAATCGTTTTAAATACTTCCCACCGAAACATAATAACATGTTTTTTTTTCTCACAAAAATATACTTAATTGACAGGTAATTATATCCAAAACATTTCCATAATCCTATTTTTTTTTCCAAAAAATAAAAATCACATACTTTTAAGATAATATTATCATTTGTCGCTTATAAGTTATATCAGCTTCGTCGCTTGAAGCTTCTGATAAGGGAGAGAGTTGCAGTGCTGCAGTGGCTGTTGAGATTTTACGATTTGACACGTTTCATCGGATATGATAAGACTAAATTTTATACCATTAAACTAACACATTGATATAAATATGTTAACTCACATTTCTATAATAGTGGAAATTTCTCTATTTTTTATTTCAAATTTGTATGTTGTATTTATCCTTCCGGTTTATTTCAAGGTAAAGAGAGAAACAAATAGTCCCAAATCCCAATATAGACAAAGAAATTCACGTTTTCAACAAGCGGACACGAACTCGATGAGGTGAAGTCTGAAGACTGTAATTATTCGATTTGTATAGTAAGTTCATAGTTACTTTCAGTAATTATGGCTTATTCCTGAGGAAAGACGAAATAAGGACCAACATATGCAAAAGAAAATGTCATGATGTCATGTCATGGTACAAGATTTTTCTTACTAATTTTTTATATGCATATAAATACTGAACTTGTTATAAGTCTTGTTGTTTTAGAATATGACAAAAATAGCGAGGAACAGGTTGTAACAATGTAAATGTAACAAACGTGTTAACTCGTGTTTAAAATTGTAATAATTGCGTTCGAATCTACGTAGTATGAATACATGATTTCAACAAGTACGAGTTTAAATGGGATTCATTAATCACAACGCCAAAGGAGAAATTTGTTTAAGGAAAATAATATTTTCTTTTCTAATTAAGGAAAGTATGTTTTCTTAATTAAAAAGAAAATTTGCTGGAAGGATAGTTGCATCCAAATTGAGTGCAGCAAGGATTTCAATGTTAACAAGGCTTTGTTAAACAAAGATTTCGTTGAAAAAATTGCTGGACTTTGAATGTTGAAAAAATTGCTGGACATGTTTACATGTATCCAAGTCAAGTGCAACTAGGAGTTCTACGTGAAGAGGGACTTTGAATATTGAGGCGCCAGTAATGAAGAAGTCAAGTAGAGTTTGGTTTACAAACGCGTTCGAATCGTCGGCTTAGTACAAGTTCAACAACGCAGAAATTTATTTAAGAAAATTATGTTTTCTTATTAAACAAGGTTTTAAGGAAATTATGTTTTCTTATTAAACAAGGTATTGATGCGGAAAAGTTAAAGTTGAAGAATGGTTGAGTCGGCAGAAAATCAAAGCCAAGTTGCTGGAAGTTGTTGTCCAGTTTGAGTTTGTGTTGCTGCCTAATCTAAGTAGGAGAAGGAATGGAATTTTTGTTGCAGTCCAAGCTGATTATTTTCAAAGACACAGGCAGTAACATGTCGCATGTAGTAACACGTCTTTGAGATTCCAAGTTCTAGTTGAAGTTACGGCGAAAACTATTTCCTACTTGGTTAAGGAAATTAGTTGAGGCGGCACTGATGAAGAATTAAAGTTGAGTTCAACAAGGTTTGTATAAAGGCAAGACAAAATTGAGTTAAACAAGAAATTGAAGACATACCAAGTCTAGTTTGAGTTGAACAAGACTTTGAGGAGATGTGATCTATAAATAGGGCGATAGTTTCGCTTGAGAAAAATTGTGCACTTACCTAGAGAGAATATCAAAACACGATTAAGAGGTTTGAGAGAGTTTTGAGATTTTGTTGGGAGTATTGCAATTTATGAGGAAATATTGTAAAATTGTATTCAAGAGTCTTGTTTACAATCTGAGTTTTGTGAGTAAGAGTTGTTCGACAAGTTGTAACATTGAAAGGTTTGTGGCCTTTCACTTCATCCCACACAAGCCTAAAGTTTGAATTCTAAAGCTCAAACATCAGGATCAGACTTGAAGTTTTAAGTCTACAATTCATGTTGGGTTATGGGTCTTTTTCCCTTCCTATGTGGATAAATAAAAGCCCAATTTGGACCAACCCATTTTTGCCCATAAGCCCATTCTTATGAGGCAAATATAAGCCTATTTTAGGTCTTATTTTCAGATTTTGAGAGAGAGTTTTTCAGCAGCCAAAAGAGAGAAAAAGAGAGAAATTTCGCAGTCAAAATTCAGCCATAACAACCAACATCAAATTGAGATTCCCGCTTCGTTTCTTGTCCGATTGAGCTGATTTTTGGACAGCATATTATCTTCATCTCAATCTTTGACTAGGAACTGACAGAGTTGGATTTAATGGCCTGCAGCTTCAGTTTTACTGTCGTGAACAGTAACTGCGAAAGTGGTGATTTTGCTCCTTTAATTCTCTAGATTTGGTGCAATCTTATTTTGTTGTTGCTCGTTGTTTGGCACTTGTTTTGTGGCCAATTTTGGAGAACAATATTGTAACTCTTGGTGATTATAGTGGAGCTTTTGGTCCCGTGGTTTTTTACTCTTCACATAGAAGGGTTTTCCACGTAAATCTTGGTGTCTTGTGTGATTAGTTTATTATTGCCTTGTTATATTTGTTTGGTTGAATTACTTGCTGCCTTACTATCATATTGTTTGTGGTTGTTTGTCTTCTCTTGGTTCAAATTGAGAAGGGAAAGTATAGACTTGGGTATTCTTCCGCTGTTATCCTGTCAGGCATTCTTGGTAGTGCCTTGTCTTTCCCAACAAAGTGGTATCAGAGCATTGGTTATTGTTGATTGTCGTTTTGAATGATGGAGGCAAATATGAGCAAAATGGTGTGTTTAAATGGTAGTAACTATCATATTTGGAAAGGCAAGATGAAAGATCTTCTATTTGTCAAGAAGATGCATTTACCTGTGTTTGCTTCTAAAAAGCCTCAGTCTTTGAATGATGAAGAATGGGTATTTGAGCATCTGCAGGTTTGTGGATATATTAGACAATGGGTTGAAGATAATGTTAGAAATCATATTGTGAATGAGACACATGCCAAAAGTTTGTGGGACAAGCTCGAGACACTTTATGCTTCGAAGACTGGCAACAACAAGTTGTTCCTATTGAAACAATTAATGAATATCAGGTATAAAGAGGGCACTCCTATTTCTGATCATATTAATGATTTTCAGGGTGTTCTTGACCAGCTGTCCGGAATGGGTGTAAAGTTTGATGATGAGATACAGGGACTTTGGCTTCTTAATACTCTGCCAGACTCTTGGGAAACTCTTCGAGTTTCTTTGACTAATTCTGCTCCCAGTGGTGTTGTAACCATGGAATATACTAAGAGTGGTGTCTTGAATGAAGAAATGAGAAGAAGATCTCAAGCCTCATCTTCTTCAGCTTCACACTCCGATGTTTTGGTTACTGAAGATAGGGGGAGAAACAAGTCCAGAGGTCAGAATGATAGAGGTAAAAGTAGAAGCAAGTCAAAGTCTAAATACAAGAATATTACATGTGACTATTGCCACAAGAATGGGCATATCATGAAATATTGTTACAAGCACAAGAGAGATATGAGACAACAAAAGAGAGAAGGCGATAATGAAAATCGTGTTGCTGTTGTTGCTAATGATGATCTTCTTGTTTCTTGTGATGCAAATGCCATTAATCTTGTTAGTGATGAGTCTAGCTGGTTTGTGGATTCTGGTGCTACTTCTCATGTCATGCCAAAGAAGGAATTGTTTTCTTCTTATACTCCAGGTAATTTTGGAACGTTGAAAATGGGCAATAATCATGAAGTTGAAGTTATTGGCATTGGGACAGTTTGTTTGGAAAGTAACAATGGTTCCAAACTAGTTCTCAATAATGTCAAGCATGCTCCAGATGTTCACTTGAATTTGATTTCTGTGGGATATCTTGATGATGAGGGTTATGTTAATACACTTGGTGTTGGCCAGTGGAAGCTTACTAGAGGTTTGATGGTTGTGGCCCGTGGTGACAAGTTGTCTAACTTGTATGTATTTCAGGGCTCCATATCCAGAGACTCAGTAAATTTGGTGGAGACTGATACTTCATCAGAGTTATGGCATAGAAGGCTGAGTCATATGAGCGAGAAGGGGATTGATAGTTTGGCTAAGAAAAATTTGCTTTCTGGAGTGAAACAAGCAAAGTTGAAGAAATATGTTCATTGCTTAGCCGGTAAACAGAAAAGAGTTTCTTTTCAGAGTCATCCGCCTTCAAGAAAGCTTGATTTGCTGGAGTTGGTACATTCTGATTTGTGTGGTCCTTTTAAGGTAAGATCTCTTGGTGGTGCACTTTACTTTGTGACTTTTATTGATGATCATTCTCGCAAACTCTGGGTATTTCCTTTGAAGTCCAAGGATCAAGTACTTGATGTGTTCAAGAGTTTTCAGGCCTTGGTTGAAAGACAAACAGGGAAGACATTGAAATGCATCCGCTCAGATAATGGTGGTGAGTATATTGGTCCTTTTGATAGATATTGCAGAGAGCAGGGTATTAGGCATCAGAAAACTCCTCCAAAGACTCCTCAGTTAAATGGTTTAGCAGAGAGGATGAACAGAACTCTAGTTGAGAGAGTTAGATGTATGCTTTCAGATGCTAAGCTGTCAGATTCTTTTTGGACAGAAGCACTTAATACTGCTGCTTATGTTATCAATTTATCTCCTGCTGTTGCTTTAGATGGTGATGTCCCTGACAGAGTTTGGACTGGTAAGAATGTTTCTTATGATCATCTTAGAGTCTTTGGGTGTAAAGCCTTTGTACATGTTCCTAAGGATGAAAGGTCAAAGTTGGATGTTAAAACTAGGCAGTGTATCTTCATTGGTTATGGTCAAGATGAATTTGGCTATCGTTTCTATGATCCTGTTGAGAAGAAACTTGTTAGAAGCCGTGATGTTGTGTTCTTTGAAGACCAAACAATTGAAGATTTTGACAAAGCTGACAAGGCTGATTTTCAGAATAGTGAGAGCTTAGTTGATGTTGATCCAGTTCCTTTGACTATTGCACCGGAAGAAAATCTTCATAATGATGAAAATCAAGTTGATAATGAAGATGGTGATCATGTTCAGAATGACCGGCATGATGTTGTTGATGCTCCAGTGCAAGATGATGTGGTTGTCCAACAACCAATTATAGATGCTCCAGAGAGTTCTCTCAGACGATCTAGTAGAGAGAGAATTCCTTCATCTCGTTATTCTCCCAATGAGTATGTACTCTTGACTGACGGGGGAGAACCTGAGAGTCTTGATGAGGCCATGGAAAGTGAAGAAAAAGAAAGGTGGTTTGATGCTATGGAAGATGAGATTAAATCCTTGCATGATAATCATACCTTTGATTTGGTTAAGTTACCTAAAGACACAAAAGCTTTGAAAAACAGGTGGGTTTTTTGGGTGAAACATGAAGATGGTAATCCAGTTCCACGGTACAAAGCTAGATTAGTTGTCAAGGGATTTAATCAGAAAAGGGGAGTTGATTTTGATGAGATATTCTCTCCAGTTGTGAATATGTCATCCATTCGTGTGGTTCTAGGCTTGGCTGCAAGTCTAGATTTAGAGGTTGAGCAAATGGATGTTAAAACTGCTTTCCTCCATGGTGACTTAGATGAAGAAATTTATATGGAGCAACCGGAAGGTTTTGAAGTCAAGGGTAAAGAGAATTATGTTTGCAAATTGAAGAAGAGCTTGTATGGTTTGAAACAAGCTCCCAGGCAGTGGTACAGAAAGTTTGGTTGTTTTATGAGTCAGCAGGGCTTCAAGAAGACTTCTTCAGACCATTGTGTTTTTGTGCAAAAGTTCTCTGATGGTGACTTTATTATTGTGTTGCTTTATGTTGATGACATGCTTGTTGTTGGTCATAATACTTGCAGGATTCAGAAGTTGAAGCAAGAGTTGAGTAAGTCTTTTGCTATGAAAGACTTAGGACCAGCAAGGCAGATTCTTGGCATGCAGATTGTCCGTGATAGAAAGGCCAAGAAATTGGTATTATCACAAGAGAAGTACATTCAGAAAGTACTTCGCAGATTCAGCATGGACAAAGCTAAGGTTGTCAGTACACCTTTAGCTATGCACTTCAAATTGAGCACGAAACAATGTCCTTCTAGTGATGATGAGAAGGAAGATATGAAGAAAGTTCCTTATGCTTCAGCTGTTGGTAGTTTGATGTATGTGATGGTTTGTACAAGACCGGATATTGCTCACGCTGTTGGAGTTGTTAGCCGTTTTCTTTCTAATCCGGGAAGAGAACATTGGAATGCTGTGAAGTGGGTTATGAGATATCTTTGTGGCACTTCTAGTCTGAGTTTGTGTTTTGGTACAGGGAAGCCTATTCTTTGTGGTTATACTGATTCAGACATGGCTGGTGATGTTGATACTCGCAAGTCTACTTCAGGGTACTTGGTTACTTTTGCAGGGGGAGCTGTGTCTTGGCAATCTAGGTTGCAAAAATGTGTTGCTCTATCTACTACAGAAGCTGAGCTTATTGCTGTCGTTGAAGCTTGTAAAGAATTGCTTTGGATGAAGAGATTCTTGGGGGAACTTGGTTGTGCTCAAGCGAGGTATGTGCTTTATTGTGACAGTCAAAGTGCTATACATCTTGGAAAGAATTCTACGTTCCATGGTCGGTCTAAACACATTGATGTGAGATACCATTGGATTCGAGATGTGTTGGATTCTAAGTTGCTTGAGCTTGAAAAGATTCATACAAATGACAATGGTTCTGATATGATGACTAAAGCTTTGCCAAGAGGGAAGTTTGAAGATTTTGCATGGTCGCCGGGATGGCGGTCTCCTCCACATAGTCGTGAGGGGGAGAATTGTTGGGTTATGGGTCTTTTTCCCTTCCTATGTGGATAAATAAAAGCCCAATTTGGACCAACCCATTTTTGCCCATAAGCCCATTCTTATGAGGCAAATATAAGCCTATTTTAGGTCTTATTTTCAGATTTTGAGAGAGAGTTTTTCAGCAGTCAAAAGAGAGAAAAAGAGAGAAATTTCGCAGTCAAAATTCAACCATAACAACCAACTTCAAATTGCGATTCCCGCTTCGTTTCTTGTCCGATTGAGCTGATTTTTGGACAGCATATTATATTCATCTCAATCTTTGATTAGGAACTGACAGAGTTGGATTTGGTGGCCTGCAGCTTCAGTTTTGCTGTCGTGAACAGTAGCTGCGAAATTGGTGATTTTGCTCCTTTAATTCTCTAGATTTGGTGCAATCTTATTTTGTTGTTGCTCGTTGTTTGGCACTTGTTTTGTGGCCAATTTTGGAGAAAAATATTGTAACTCTT
>CM064963.1:26114088-26127305 GCA_032847665.1 Solanum chilense
GAGGTGGATTTTGTCTATTAAGAACTAAATTTTGTGAAGCCCCAGCATTAAATCTTGAATCATCAAACATAGTTACCTATAATACAATACAATATAATATAATCAAATAAACATGCAATAAAATTAAAAAATAATTACAAAAAGTTAAAAAAATTCTATGAAAATTATTATACTTACATTCGAAAAATTTTATCTTCCACCAAATGGAGAATTATGTATAGGAAATTCACGCATACCATGTTGAATACCATATTGAGATCCACTAAATTTCGCAAAATCAGATATTGAAACCTGTGGAGTTACAAAACCAACTGATTGCTGACTAGAAAAATTAACATTAGTGTTACATGGCCATGCAGAAAAATCAAACGTGGGATAATAAGGCTCGGAGTCGCCATTTTAGTGTTAGAGGGCCCTGCAGAAAAATCAAATGTTTCACCAGCGCTCCTTCTACCTCTACGTGCACCCTCTCTCGGTGTTATTTGTCGTGATCGGCGAGATAATTGTACTGGTGGTGGTTCATCGTATTGAGTGGGAGGATTGTAATCAGGATCAAAGCTCAATCGCGTTTCCTAGAAGGCTGCATTAATTGACTCTATTGAAGTACGAGCGACTTCCTCTGCATATTGTCTCATTTCATTAGATTGATTTTCATCATTTTCAATTATCTGAGATAGCCGATACTGCATTTCATGACCCCTAGCCTATAATGAATAAACAAATATTAATAACAAAAAATTATTAAAGATTGACATAAAAATTTAAAATTTACATAATATACATACTAATGCCTCATGTCTTCCTGCCATGTGTTGATACCCTTTTTGTACAACATGTTGTGGATTTTCAATGAACATGTATGCCTCATGTACTAACGAAAGTAATGTGTTTGATCACTTACAAATGGAGGTCGAAATATACGATTTTGATGTTGTTTCCATAAATATTGTGTGTTGTTAACTGCATCTATATCTTTTTATTTTATTTTGGATCGTTTATCACGCTTAAAATGATATTCGGAAAATTGGGTACACGGTCCAGGAATATGTTGTAAATAACCGAACTGTCTCACAACACGATCAACCATGTGCCACTCACGATAAATTCCATAAATAAGTTGCACCTGTGCCATCCAGATACGTTATCCCGACCGACACCACTCAGGCAATCCATTAATAACATCTTCCGAATAAGATTGTCAAATAAACTATAAAAAAATAATTAAGTAAGATAATTATAAAAACAACATTGGCAGAAAAATAAAAAAAATATGTACGTGAAAATGAACAATCTTACAAAATAATTTTTTTGTACCATTGTGTCATAAGATGTTTTACTTTTAAGGACCTAACAAGAATCTATGTATATGTCATTTTATTGACATAATTTTCTTGGGTAGTAAAACATAAGTGTCTCATTTAAAGATCTACCAAACATATTTTTATTTAAAATGAAATAAAATATGAATAGTTTAAAGTACTAATAATATATAAATACATGTTCATCAGTTAGATTATCTAGTACATCCCTAATCACACCGATTACAATTCGTCGCGTTCATTTACGTGCAAGCGCAGTTGAAGCCTCAAGTTGATTGGTCCTTAGAGGCTTTGGCAATGGTTGCAGGGGAATAATTTTTTCCCATGCCTAACTACAATAAATAAATCACCATTAATATAATGAACTAAAATTTAAAAGTGCATATTACTAGTATATAAAAATTATTTAATTAAAAAATATGTATACTTGTACTAAAGAGAGAAATCCACAAACTTCATTTGATTTTTTCATTGATGCACGACATAAACAATTATACAAATATGATAATGTGGCTGCTCCTCATTCTTGAGTTGACATTAAATCTAAATTCTCATGTCAATCAAAATATCCAAATTAATATTATTATTAGATTTATCCGGAAATATTAATCCACCACATAACCATAAGAAATATAATCTAAATCTGTCGCACTTCATGCTCAGTTGAGTGATCATTAATAAATTCAAACCTTCAATATAACCAATCAATTTATATGTTAACAATCTACTAACACCAAAAAAATAACTAGTATCGGGTAACCATCCTGTTAATTCAAATATCATTTCTTGTCTACCTATAATCCCTAAACAATCAGCTCCATTTAAAATTATAGGACTACCATCTACTACCATTCCGAATTTTTTTTAACATCTTGTAAAGTTATGGTAGCTCGCCAGTTCGCATGTGAAAAGTATGTGTTTCTGGACGCCACCTTTCAATTAAAGCAGAAATTAATCCGGAGTCATACCACACATCCTACATCAAGAATTCTTTTAAATCTACAATTTTCAAAATATTTGATGGATGCGAGAATGTAATGGATGATATTTTATATGTTGCCAAAATTCAATATCACCACGACGCGTATATAAGCAAGACCTCTCTTCTTTTATGCTATCATTTCAAATTCCTTCGGAATTATGATGAACATGAATTTTTAATACATCATGCTCAACTGGACCTGGATGTACGTATACATTTGACAGATGCATATCTATACACAAAAAATAAAAAGAAATATTATCATTAATATAAGTATCAAAAGATTGAATATATCTACAATATCATATAAAAGTATAAAATAATTAAATAAATTCAAATTCATCTTATAAAGAAAAGGCTTTTAAAAACTTTAGAAAATTAGAAAAATAGAAATGCTTTTAAGAATGTTGGAAAATTGAAAAACTACAATGCAATTTGAATGAGCAATTCAATCAATTTATAACAAAGTAAAAGTGTAACATTCTGAGTTGACACTATTTGCACGTGAATTTTATTCAATCAATTTATAACAAAACAAAAATTACACTATTTTCATGGGAATTACAATTCAATCAATTTATAACAAAATAAAAATTACATTATTTGCATGTGAATTACAATTCAGTCAATTTATAACAAAATAAAAATTACACTATTTACATGTGAATTACAATTCAATCAATTTATAACAAAATAAAAATGTAATATGTGACTTTGACACTATTTGCATGTGAATTAACACAATTTTTGATAAATGCATGTGAATTTTTTTAAAAAAGGTTGAATATTTTTGTAAGAATTTGACATGTCACCTTCTTTTTTAAGTTGACATGTGATTATCTTCAAAAATTAAAAAAATATATATATATCAAGAAAATCGTTGCATAGGGAGCGATTTCTTTTAAAAAAAAAACAAAAATTTTCAAATGTTTAGAATTCTATTTGAACTCAAACATCATTTAAATTTAAATTCAATATAATATCTTTTTTTTGAAAGAAAATATTTTTGTTACCTTACTTATTCTTAATTTTTTTTAAATAATGCATATTTTCTTATAAGCTATATATTTGAATTTCAAAAAAAAAAAATTGAAAATCAACGAAATTTATTTTTCCTACGATTTTCTTTAAAAAAAAATTTGTAAAAAAATGAATTTTTTTTAAAGAAAATTGCTGCCTAGGCAGCGATTTCCATTTTAATTTTTTTTTAAAAAAATAAAATCGTTGCCTATGAAGTGATTTTCATTTTTTTTAAAAAAAATTATAAAATCGCTGCCTAGGCAGCGATTTAAAATTTTAAAAAACAATTATTATTTTTTTGAAAATCGCTGCCTAGGCAGCGATTTTCATATTTTTTTAAAAAATTGAAAATCGCTGCCTAGGCAGAGATTTTCTAAATTTTTTTTAAAAAAAAATAAAAATCGCTGCCTAGACAATGATTTTCTAATTATTTTTTTTACACAAAATTGAAAATCGCTGTCTAGATAGCGATTTGTATTTTTTCTATAAAAAAAATCACATTTTGCAAAATCGCTGCAGTGACGGCGATTTTGCTTTTTCTGGTAGAGTAAATCGTTGTTGTTCCAGCGATTTTGCCGTTTTGGTTAGTATAAAATTTTATATACCATTTTGAAATTTTTATTAATATTTTATACCCTTTAGGCTCCGGACTCACTAAATGTAAGCGTCAAACTGATGAAAGGAATGAGAATTTGAAGCTTTTTTTGTATTAAAAGTATTTTCAAAAAGAGAGCAACCACATTCTCTTTTCGGAAATACTTTCAATACAAAAAAAGCTTCAAATTTTCAGTAATGCTCAAACGCAACCACATGATTTAAGAGAATATTGTGGAGGTACTTTTTTCTCTCTTTCTATTGCTTTCTTTTGTATCCTTTTGTATGCTTTCCAGAAAGAAAGAAACAGTAAAATCGGTGCCACTTTTTACTCCACGCATGATCGTGGTTTGCATAATTTTAAGATATATTCATTAATATTTCATTCATTACTTTATATTTGATAAGTACTTTTGATGATATTGTTATGACTACTATTCACTTCGAAAAAAAGGCAACACCATTTGCCATATAAATGTCAATTGTCCCACCGATATATGTATAGAATATTACATATACTTTGGCATGCGTTATTTATTCGTTGATGTAAAAGTATTATTATTTGCAATTTAATAGATGTGAATACTCTCCAATAATTAGTGTTGTTATTTCATAATACTTTCTTAGATTCTTTTTCCCTCTATAATTCCACATCAAAACAAAGTTAAATTGAAAATACTACTTACAACTTTTATAATATTTAGCTCGTGCGCGCACGGTTGATCACTGTCTAGTAGTATTTATATATTTTAAGTTCCTATTATGAGGTTGCACCTTTTCTTTTTAGTTTTTTTATTATCTCTCATTCTGATTAACTAAAGTTGGAAGAGTAGTTGAATGAATTATGTTGTATATGTTAGCACTCATATTTGGATCTCCACAATATATATTAATCATCGAGTTTCTTCAATTTCAAACAATTTAAAATAGTTACTTTTATAAAATTTCAAGATAAATAAAGAAATATATTTTTCAAGTTATTTTTACTAAGTTTCGTCACCTTTTAATAAATTTTAAATAATGAATATGTTTTATATAATTATGTATAAAATAAATATATCCTATAAGTATTCGAAAATCATCTCAAAGTGATTTTCTAATTTTGTAAGAAAGTGATGGCTATAAGAATTAATTAGCCTTTATGAATTTCGAAATATTTTTCCGAGTTATTGTTATGTTAGTTTTGTCAATTTTATAATTTTTAAAATGATACATATGTTTTTACAATTATGTGTATAATTTGTATATTTTATAAATATTAGAAAATCGTTTCAAGTTTACTCTAAACTAGTCAACTGAACCGCGCTTTGCGCGGTATTACTGATTTCAAAAATCAAATTGAAATAAATAATATTTTATTTAAACCCACAATTTTTTCTTTTACATATCAACAAATGATACCAAAAAATAAAATAAATTATTAAAATAAGGTGAAACGCTATAAAATTAATCAAAAGAAAAGATAATTATTTTTTTAAAATTAGATTTCCCTCTTAAAAAAAATAACATTATTTATTTTTTAAAATCTATGTCCGAACTCCTACTTAAAAGATACAAAGATGTTGAAATTTTAAATGGACTGTGCATATTTAAAATCGCATCTCAAATGTAAAAAATTGTAAAACTAATATTTCGAATCTACTTTATTCATTACGTTCTTTCTTCCCCTTTTTTGCTATCACGTCAATTTTTCATTAAATCTTATTTTGACACTATGTGCCCATAAAAAATACCATTACATGTTATTCAAAATCGATATTAAAAAACAATCAAAATGAGTAATGACCTAATGAAAAACTCAAAAGGAAAAAAGAAATATTAGCAAAGAATTGTAATAACCATTAAAAATTATAGAATTTCAATATATTTTCAAATGTTTTTTTCCACACAAGTTTTGGGCTTTTAAATATAAGGGGGTGTTTGTATTGAATTGTTTTAAGTAGCTTATAGACTTTAAAAATTATGAAAAATGTAATTAAAGTAAATTAAATATTGATGCATAATTTTATTTTAGTTTTATTATTATTATTACTATATATTATATAATAACGATAGTGTATAATATTATTGATAAACACTTAAAAAACAAACAAATTTTGTAAAATTACTTTTTGCAATTCTTATTAAGTTATAATAATATATTTCTAGGAATAAAAAAACATAAGGAAAATGAATAAAATAAAGGGTGTGTTTGGTATGGAGGAAAATGTTTTCCATGGAAAATGTTTTCCTAGAAAATGTTTTCCTGGAAAACAAGTAGATTTTGGATTTATTTTCTCATGTTTGGTTGGTGAGTAGAAAATATTTTTCGAAAATGATTTTTAGTGTTTGATTTATAAATGAAAAATGTTTTTCAGAGACATCTTTTATTTTTACTAAAATAAAAAATAATTTATGATATTGAAAATATTTTTTAAAATCAAAATTATTATTTTTTTGGGTGGTGGTGGGGGTAGTGGGTGGGGGCGGGAGGAGGGGGTAGGAGTTAAAAAATAAAAATTTGAAGTTGATAGTATTTTTAAAAAACAAAATTAATTTTTTTGGGGGCTGGGGTGGGTGGGGGCTGGCAGGGGGAGGGGTGGGTAGGAGTTTAAAAATAAAAATTTGAAGTTGAAAATATTTAAAAAAAAAAACAAAATCAATTTTTTGAAGAGGGGTTGGGGTTGGGGGGGGGGGGCTGGCCGGGGGGGGAAGGTCAAGGATCAGGTGAAAACATAAAAATTTTGAAATTGAAAATATTTTTTTTAAATTGATGTTTTTCCAAAAAAAATGTAATTTGAAATAAGAGGAGAGTTACGGAAAATGTTTTCCTTAATTTTTGAAGGGAAGTCATTTTCCTTAATTTTGAGGAAAATGAGTTGATTTGGAAAACATTTTCCAAAACTTTTGTTCCAACCAAACATGGGAAAATTGGAAAACATTTTCTAGAAAATATTTTCCTTCATACCAAATACACTCAAAAGAAAGAAAGGAAAATAAATGATTTAAGAAATAATATTAATAATGAGATTAAGGGGAGGAAGTAAAAGAACTTAATAGCACTAATGATTATACGAATTATATATAGTTATTTTTGCTATTTTATAAAATTTAATGTAAAATTATCAATCTTTACAAATTAGAAAAAATGTAATTAAAAAAAAATATCAATGCTAGACTAAGAAGGGTGTTATTCTATTTTTTATTTTAGATATTATTACACACACATATATATAAATTCGTATAAATTAATAACAAAAAATAGAAAATAAAATAAAGTAATTTAAGAAAATAATATAAATGACATTAATAATGAAATAAAGGGAACAAAGTAAAAAGAGCTAATAGCACTAATGGCCAAAATTATTATCATTTATTATCCAAATTTTTCATATTCTTTATTGAAAATCAAAACTCATCCATATATTGACATATGAAATCATTTATATTCGTTTTTAACTTCTTCATCTTTATGTAGTGTTTGAGTTACATAATTTTTTCAGTTTCTATACAAAAATGATATTTGAGCTCTCTTGTATATTTATTATTTTTATTTTTAATGTACTTTTTTTTACGAACTATTAATCTTTGTCTTTAATATGAAATATTTGTGTTTTTCCTATCCAGAGGATATCAAAAAGATATTTTTGAAGTAATTCTGTTATTTTGAATATTCCATAAGTTTTTAGATATTTCTGAAGAGATCATAAAAACATTAAATATTATTTTTGAATAATCTCAAATATCTCATAAATTATTAGATATTTATAAAGATTAAAATCTCAAATATCCTATAACTTTTGAATACTCATAGAGAAATCTTAACAATATCAATATTGTTTTTGTTAAAGATATCTCGAATATCTCATAATTTTTTTGGATATTCATAAAAAAAATGAAAAAAGATTTAAAAACATAGAATAAACAATTTTGTCACTATAATGTTTATCAATATTTTTTATTTCTTCAAATAAATATAAAAGAAAGGGTCATAATTGGAACAAAAGGACGATAACACTAAAAGTCAGACATGACACCTTCCTTTGGCCAGAATTATCATTTATTTATTTATTTTATCTGCTTTTTTCCGTAATTTGTTCTTTAAAAAAATAAAAAAGATATACAAATTTAAATTTTCTCTTTCTTCATTATTACTACACTATTTATATCTTTCTAAGATCCCTTCCTTTCCTTCTTTATTTTCCATTATTTTTTCAGTTACCAAAATAATTGTGCTTTTAATTCCCTCATTTTAGATTTTTTTTTATCAAATTCAAATTTTCACAAAATAGATATACACTTATAGTTTCTCTTTCCTCATTAATATTATACTAATTATATCTTTTCAAAATTATTTCTTTTAACTTCTTTATTAATTTTAAAAACATTACAAATATAATTGTAATTAAACTATAACAAACATAATTGTAATTTATATATGTATAAATAAATAAAATTGAATACAGGTCCAATTAAATTTATCTCTTTTTTCTCTATTTTTTGTTTCGATTTTTTTCTAATTTTTCATAATCAATTATTTTAAAAACTCTTAAATTAATAGAAGTGTAATTGTTATTATATATACAAAATAAATAAAATAAGAAGTTATATTTATCTCTTTTGTCACTTTTTTTTTTATTTTTTCACAATACATTTATAAATGACAATCTTCTAATTCTATTAATAAAATATGCATAATTATCTTATCTTTCATACTTATAAGTATCATTATTTAATTTTGCATGTCTTAAAATATGGGAGAAAAAATTATTTACTTATTTTATTTTCAAAAAATAGAAAAAAATATTTATTCAACTCAATCAACTTTTAACTTCCCATTATAATTGTCTTCTTTATTATAGATTTTAATGTATATGCATGTATTCATCCCCCTTCAATTTTTATAATTCTTAATTAATTTTATTAATGTAGAGTAAGTAACAATATATTAAAAGATGGGAGATGAAAAGACAAAAATTAACTCATATATATGTTTCACTATCAAACTATGTATATATGAATTATTATTTTTTTTAGTTATTCAATCTTTTAAAATTAGAAAAATGTCATTAACAAATAATGAAAAAAATTTTAATTAAAAATGTATTTAAAATGTTAAAAATAAATATCAAATGCTAGACTAAAAATGATGTATATATATATATATATTTCAAAATAATTGATATAAATAAATAATTATGTAAATTTTGCTTTGCTATTCTTGTTTAGTTATAATAACTTACTTCTTGGAATAAATAATTGACAGAAAATAAACAAAAAGGAAAATATAAATAATATTAATGGAGAGATTAAGGAAATTAAGTAAAACAAACTAATAGCATATGGTAGTACTTAACTATGGTCATTTTTTAAATAAAAATTTATAGTCTTTTAAAGTTAAATAAAATAAATATTGAGGCATACTTTTTTTTTTGCAAAAGTACCTTCATCTTTGAATAGTTATTTTAATAAAAATATAACATAAATATCAAATTAATTGATAGAAAATAATAGGTATCAATGCTAAATTCATAAGGGTAACGTTGCATTTTTATTTTACCTATTATTATTAAATATAAATAATTTATTTTTTAAAATAAATAAATAATTTAAAAAGTTATTTAATAAAATAATATAGTATATAATATTATTAGTTATGATATTAAGAGAAGAAATTAATATAATTGATGAAATGATTCAAATATGATCATCTTTTCTTTTGAATGTAAAAATGAAGAAAAAAAAGAGATAATATCAACATTAATTTTTTTTCCTTTCAAATCACAAAACATATTATCTATTTATTCTTCTCCTAATTTGATATTGAAATACATAAATAGATGGATTCTTTCTCCAAATAATTATCTTACCCAATGTTACACTAATGTAACGGCCTGTTTGGTCGTTTTGAGCAGTAGAGTTTATTCTGGTAATAACTATCTGAGTCGACGGATCCCACGACGAACCGTCGAGGGGGGGGGGGGTCTCGTTCCAAAACACTTAGAATTCTGAAATTTGGGTACTGAGATCGACTCTCTAAACTTCGTGACGGAAAGGCAGGACGGACCGTCGTTGGCAGGACGGACCGTCGTTGGCACGACGGACCGTCACAAATCTTTCCACAGAATTAACTCTCTGAACCTTGTGACGGACCTGCAGGACGGACCGTCACAGTCATGACGGACCGTCACAGTCATGACGGACCGTCACAGGTTGCGTAACCCTGACTGGGTCGGATTTCTGTTAAAAGTTTTTAAGGGGCGTTTTGGACTATTCATGCTTATAATTATAAAGTTAGTGGGTTGATGTTAATAATTCAATTACTTGGGGGTTAAAGGAGATAACCATGAAATAAATAGTGGGTTATTTTTATCATCTTTTATACTTAATTATATGACAATTAGGGTAAAAGAAAAAGGGTTTGAATAAGAAAAACAGAAAGAACAGAGAGAGAAGGGAGAAACGAGCGAGAGAAAGAGAAGAACGCAGAGGAAAGCAAAAGTTTTGGGAAGATAGCTTGTTTGATCGCGATTCTTCGGTGGAGGTAGGTTATGGTTTATACTATTCGTAGTAAACTCTAAATAGCGATTGATATGTATTGGGTGGTATTGTAAAGTCTTATATATGCTTAATTGTGTTGTTGTATGTTGTGAATATGTAAAGGGTGATGGATTATAATAATGAAGATAAGGCTGTGAATCTTAAACCTTAAATCCACTTTGTTAATGATGATGCCTTGGTATAAAAGAAGGCTGGATGAACTAAAAGAATGGGATTAGGGGATCGGGTGTCACGAACCGACACGTAGAATTAGGGGATCGGGTGTCACGAACCGACACGTAGAATTAGGGGATCGGGTGTCACGAACCGACACGTAGAATTAGGGGATCGGAGTGTCACGTTCCGACACCAGGATAGTAGGGGATCGGAGTGTCACGTTCCGACACCAGGATAGTAGTAGTGGAGCGGAGTGTCACGTACCGACACAAGAGGAATATAGAGAATGAATCTTGAAATTATGTTAATATACTCAATTTAAAGAACTAATTCCCAAATGAGTATGATGTGGAGGCTTGCGTCCTCATAGATGTGCTGGGTGTTGTGGCCAATGGTTATGGCATTTGTTGTTATCACCTGTTGAGTATGTAGTTGATTTTATATTAATACTTGATATATATTGCTTTCTATTTTGAGTTGGCCGATGATACCTACTCAGTACGTGTTCCTTGTACTGACCCCTACTTGTAAATTGTTTTCTTGTTATTGTGGAGTGCAGCAAACGTGCCATCGACTGCGACTCGTCAGCAACTCTAGCCAGTCTTCATCACACCAGATTTCAGGGTGAGCTATTGCTTCTAGCTTGGATTGGATCTTCTTCTTCACGTCTTGATGCCTTGAAGTTCTGGCATGGACTAGCTGTTTATTTATTTTAGCTTCTTAGATACTCTTAAATTTAGTAATTTGAGGATAGATGTTCTTGTGGTGACGACTTTCAGATTTTGGGAATAATAAGTATTAAATTTTAGAAGTTATTTATTGGTTATATTAATGAGTTAAAAGTCTTCCGCATTATATTCTGTTTATTATGGTTGAAATGTTGGGGTTTAGATTGGTTGGTTCGCTCACATAGTAGGATAAGTGTGGGTGCCACTCGCGGCTCGTTTTGGGTCGTGACAAACTTGGTATCAGAGCATTAGGTTTGTTGGTCTCATCACACAAGAACGAGTCTAGTAGAGTCTTAAGGACGGTAGGGTGACGCCTTTACTTTTCTTTGAGAGACTATAAGACTTTAGGAAAATTCCATTCTTACTTTCTTTCTTTCGTGCTATTACTTGGATCCAATTGGTATCTAGGTGATACAAATTGGTATCTGACCATCTTCACTCTATTTCGCAGATGGTTAGAACTAGAGCAACAATTGCGCCAACACCAACACCGACACGACAAGATGCGTCTGAGCCAGCCACTGGGCTGTAGCTCGAAGAAGAGTAGTGGCAAGAGGCCGTGGTAGAGGTCGCGGGAGAACGTCCTCTAGAGGAAGAGGACAAGCACCTGGCCCATCTATGTCACGACCCAATACCGAGCCGCGAATGGCACCCACACTTATCCTACTATGTGAGCGAACCAACCAAATTCAAACCCCAACATTTTCAGATAACGAACAAAATACAATGCGGAAGACTTAATTTATTAATAAAAATCAATTCAATAACTTCAGAAATTCAACAACTATTATTCCCCCAAAATCTGGAAGTCATCATCACAAGAACATCTATCCTCAAATTACTAAAACTAAGAGTATCTAAGAAAGCTAAAATAAGTAAAAGCTAGTCCATGCCGGAAATTCAAGGCATCAAGACTTGAAGAAGAAGATCCAGTCCAAGCTAGAAGCATTAGTTCACCCTGAAATCCGGTGTAATGAAGACTGGCTAGAGTTGCGGTTGAGTTGAAGACGACGGTACGTTTGCTGCACTCCACAAATACAAAGAAAGAAACATACAAGTAGGGGTCAGTACAAAATACGAGTACTGAGTAGATATCATCGGCCAACTCAAAATAGAAGACAGTATATATCAGATAATATCATAAACTCAACTACAATACTCAACATGCGGCATTTACAATTACCATATCTCTTGTTCACAATACCAAGCACGTCAATGAGGACTCACGCCTCCCCATCATACTCATTTGGGAAATAGGTTCATTAAATTGAGTATATTAACATATTTCAAGATTCATTATCTTTATTTCTCTCGTGTCGGTACGTGACACTCCGCTCCATATACTATCCTGGTGTCGGAACGTGACACTCCGATCCATATTCTATCCTGGTGCCGGAACGTGGCACTCCGATCCTCATTCTATCTTGGTACCGGAAAGTGGCACCCAATCCATATACTATCCTGGTGTCGGAACGTGACACTCCGATCCTCATATACTATCCTGGTACCGGAACGTGGCACCCGATCCATATACTATCCTGGTGTCGGAACATGACACTCCGATCCTCATATACTATCCTGGTACCGGAACGTGGCACCCGATCCTCTATTTCTATCCTGGTACCGGAACGTGGCACCCGATCCCCTAATCTCACCACTTTCGTTCATTCAAGCCTTCTTTTATACCAAGGCATCATCATTAACAAAGTAGATTAGGGTTTCTTTCAAGATTTAGGATTCAATAGCTTCATCATGCTTATTTTATCACAATTATATAATCACATTCATGCAAGCATACAATTAAGCATATAGAAGGGTTTACAATACTACCAATACATATCATTCGCTATTAAGAGTTTACTACGAATAGCATAAAAA